>CM076971.1:13250633-13355633 GCA_039105355.1 Benthosema pterotum | reverse complement strand
ATGTGCACATGCAGCCACGCAGGAATGGTTTCAACCAGGGGTGTAGTGTCAGGGGGTCGCGGGGGGACGGCGTCCCCCCACTTCTCACATCTAGAATATTTTTGGGGCAAAAGTAGGCCTATGTTTTTTGTCTTGTCATTTACTTTTATGGATATAATTAGGCATTGTAAACAATCCTTCTCAATATGCTATACTTTTGATAGCCTGTCTGTGTGTGTCTGTGTGCGCATGCAAATGCCAAGTGTGTATGCACGTGTCTTAAAGGGGAATTCCACTCACTTTCAATATTTTACCATCTCATTATCAGACAATTGGACTCGACTCGTATTGACTCGACTCGAGTCGAGTCCAAGTCGCATTTTTCGGTGACTTGACTCGCTTGGGACTTGTAGGTAAAATACTTGAGACTCGGACTTGACTTGAGACAACCTGACTCGGCGACTCGTCCGAGTCATCGTCCGAGTCACCATTGCCGGGAGGCAACGGTGTGCAAATGAAACCAAATGAACCAGTCAGGGAGCTAACGCGACCACCTATTTGCGGGGGTCCCGACCCACGGTCTGAACCACTGACGGGAGCGGAGCGGTGGTGTACGCCATTGCCATCTAGATCTAGTACAAGACTTGCAACATTGAGGGGTCAGAAAACAGCCTAGTCACGTGATTCATGTGCATTTTGGATTTTGGCAGTTGGCAACACTGCGTGTAGTAGGCTACACGAGTAGGTAGCTAACTTAGTGCCTGATGAAAAATGAACACTATGTTAAATTAATGATCCGTGTGCGTGCAGGTATGCCTGCTCTACAAAATGCTACACCTATGTGCTACACAAGCACAATTGTACTGTAACTCTCATCTCTATTAATACATTTTTTCTTTCATTCATAAAATTCAAGTTACACACTGCAACAAAACTGATAACTGATAAAACTGATATTTTTTTTTTACATTTGACCGTAGGAAGTTGTAACCTGTGACTTGACTTGAAAACCAGTGACTCGACTTGAAAACATTGTGACTCGACGCGACTCGAAACAACCATGCGACTTGACTCGACTTGACTTGCCCAACTGTGTGGACTCGACTCGACTTGACTCGCCCACAACCTAAAAAAAACTTGACTTGCTTGAGACTTGGGACCAAATGACTTGCGCTTGCTTGAGACTCGGCTCGGAGGGACTCGTGCAATTGTCTGCTCATTATTGTACCTCAGAGATGTTGTGTGGACATGGTAAAAAAAAAAAGTTCCCCCATTCTGTGTTTCCTAGAAATGGAGGTCTGAAAAAAATCATTAGCATGGTGAAATACATCTTGATGACATCATCAAGATGTGTTTCACCATGTTAATGAGTTTCCTTTTTTCTGAGTGTGTACAAATGGAACCAAATGGACCCGCTAGGGTCCATTTGGTTCGCATTTGTACACTCTCAGAAAAAAAAATGAAAATGGGTGGAATTCCCCTTTAAGAGGCGTCCCCCCCACTTCTAAAAGTCCCACTACAACACTGGTTTCAACACCACCTGGATATAACTTCTGTTCATTCGTTCTCCATTCTGACCTCCACCTCTGACCATTTCACCCCTTAAAGTTAACAGTGTCTTTGAGGCTTTTCAAGTTTTTGTCTACAATTTAGGAGAGATGACTGGCAAAACATTGGTCAAAATTAACAACTATTCCTCATTTTCTAATTGTGTAGATTCTTGAAAATTAAGTAATTCAGATGCTTAGACCAGGGGTTTTCAACAGGTGGTCCGGGGACCACCAGTGGTCCCTGAGAAGGTTCCAGGTGGTCCCCAGGCTAAATGATGGAAAGTTGGTTAACCAGATGTAACTCTTGAGAATGTAAAAATAAAACCAAATGGACCCTTGCGGGTCCATTTGGTTTCATTTTTACACTCACGAGAGTTAAAATATTCATCATCTGAATTAGCACCACTTAATTAAGAAGTTTACACTGTTTTGTTGGCAAAACACAGCCTGGAATTGTGGAAAAAATATAATTCTTTAATTTTAGGTCTTTGGTGTGAAAATGTCATCAAATGGTGGTCCATGGCTCAAATGCTGAATAAATGGTGGTCCCTGGAGTCAAAAAGGTTGAAAACCCCTGGCTTAGACCACTGGTGGTCCCCGGACCACCTGTTGAAAACCCCTGGTTTCACTAGTATCTCCCTATACTCCACCTGATCTCACATAATACCTTGTATAAATGGACAGAACTGACATGACGTACTGTAAACTACTAATAGAGCCTAAAGACTGTTCATATTATACTGAAATACCTCCCCTTTGATTAGCCGTCTCTGCCTAACCCAGAGGTGCCCACACTTTTTTGCTTTGAGAGCTACTTTCAAAATGACCGTCTCAACAAGATCTACACATCAAAAATTTCATTATTCCATTACTGAAAACCCATTTCAAAGCCCCGTAGAAAGTTTGAGCTTTGAAATAGTGGTGATGTTGTTACCTACTGTTATAGTGTTTAAGAATAATGCACTTAAAATGAAAAACAGAGGGGGAGAATTGGAAGATGTTTCTTGTATAAGCTATTATTGACGTTTGAAAACAGTCTTTGAGGTTTGAGTTGACAGTTTGTAATATTGAGTTTAGTCTCTTCTTGCACCCAAAACTAAGAACATTCATGTTTTTGTCCACAATTGGGAAAGAGAACTGGCAAAACGTTGGTCAAAATAACAATTATTCTCCATTTTCTAATTGTGCAGACTCTGGAAATTACGTAATTCAGATGTCTTAATATAATTTAACTCTTGAGAGTGTAAAATGAAACCAAATGGACCCTTACGGTCCATTTGGATTAATTTTAACACTCTCAAGAGTTACAGATTTTTTTCATTTTAGGAGACTCTCATGTGATCTACCTGCATGGCCTGTGTGATCTACTGGTAGATCACGATCTACCTTTTGGGGCAGCCCTGGCCTAACCTATGCATGGTGAAGCACTGCCAACAGAGGCACTAGCTGACCAAGTCGCTGCTCTGAGCGTTGTGAATTTCGGTATGAGCCGAGTCAGTCCCGACCGTGTTGTGATCCGATAGGCAGAGAACAGTGAATAGTATAAAACCGAAATCGCCCAGCCTAGCCTTGCCCTTATTATAGCTCTCACATTTTTACCTTGGCCTTGACTGTTATGCTCCAGAAGAAGTCAGTCAGCCCTTCAAGGCAGCAGCCTGGTCTAGCCCTCAATGATTTTGGCCTTGGGGGGCGGGGGTGTCGTGGGATCCACACGGCGGAAGTGCTGCGCTCTGATTTGATCTCACTAACGTGTCGTCATCTCCGGCCCCTCCCGCGCCCGTCCACTGCTGTTCTACGTCACATTATTTAGAGCGACGCCCACCCCGGAAGGTTCACTCCCACTTGAAGGCCACTTTCTAACGTGCGTTAGTCCAGGCTTTCCGTTTTCGCGCAAGGCGAACGAAAATGAAAGCCTGGGTGTCGAGGCTAGTCAGCCCTTCAAGGCAGCAGCATACTGATCATTATCCTTTTTATTGTCCTGTTGGTTTCTAGCCTGGCCGTGACTCAGAGGACTGCAGCGTAACACCAAGCCCCCTCCCCAGCAGGATTGGCTGTGCATCGTTGGAGCTTCCGCTACCCTACTGGCCAAAACTGGAAGTGCAGCACGTTCAATGAGGTGGACAGACCTTCAGTGACCTTCATGTGTGCATAATGAGTGTCAATCCTGACCTCAAAAGTGAGTTATTCTACTACATTTATTTGAAAACCTTAATTACTAGTTACTTTGTAGTAGGGCTGGGACTTTAACTGATTAATTGAGATAAAAAAATAATTCATTTTAATCGTGCATAGATTTTGCACCACAGAAACTTTTTCACTGGACGAATCTTAGGGGTACCGGTCATAGTGGTGCACGCAATGGGAGAAGAAGCCAATCAGGGTAACCAATAAGGGCTGCCATTGATCCAATCTCCCACTGTTTTATCCTCCCATTGGTTCAAAATTACTTACGCTATCTCTAACCCTCACCCTCAACATAACATGTTACAGTATGGACACAGTTTTGATTTAGAAAAACTCACTTGTACACTACCAACCTGTTTTAATTGACACAAAAAATTCTCGGATCAAATATTAGTATTTGATTAATTGAAATCAATTAAAGACAAAGCTTCAAATTAATTAGATCAGAAATTTTAATCGAGTCCCATTCCCACGATTTTAAAATGGACAATCTACAATGTCACAATGCATTGTGAGCTTGTAGATCTACTGTTTTCAAAAGATTTGTATACATGCGAAAATTTTGAAATCAGACATGTGACATGAGTACTTTTACTATTGGTACTTTAAGTGCATGTTGATGCTGATATTTCTGTACCTTTACTCGAGTAGGATTCCGCTCCCTGCTGAGTGGACCAACCTGTAGGGGTCACCAGTGGGCAAAGTGCAAAGGTCAGAGGGCAAAGGACAGGAAGTTTAGTGCCTTTATTGGTTTATGACGGTTATTCTCACCAGGAACACACACATTGGTCTCCTCAGTGTTTGTTTAACTTCTGAGTTGCGTACAAACACAGGCTCCTTTTGGTTCCATCTGTACATTGGGAGAAGAGCATCAGACATATAGAGTAGAGATGGGATTTATGGCCCATTGGGGAGCCGGTTCCTTTCAAAGAACCGTTCAAAAAAAACTGGCTCATTTGTACCGTATATGTAGCCTGACCTCAGTCTGAATTGTGATTTCATTTTACTTCATTATTCAGACTGAAGTCCGTCTCTACCACAGCAGTTTCTGGGATGGGCGTGGTCAAACTTGCAGTCTTCACGGTGATTGGTTCATACCAACCCATAAGATTATTGGGAAAGCAGACAACGTTGTTATTATTATACCATTATTATAGCTAATATGTTAACCTGGCTGCTAACAAAACAAATACAGCCGATGAGTGTTGCATGTAGCATGTGAACAAAAGCAGTAAAATATGTCAGATGATGATGTTTATAAAAACCTAAAACTTGACGCTGCTTTAAAGAATAATGAAGAGAAACGAAGTGTGTGACAGGGCTGTTGGCCAATCAGGTGCTCGGCTTGGATTTCCAACCGGCACTTGGTATCTAAGGAGTGTGTGTGCGCAAAGTTTGGCATTGCAGGAGTTAGCTGGTAACGGACAGACAGAAAGATGGACGGACTGCTGGACGGATGAGCACACACACACACACACACACACACACACACACACACACACACACACACACACACACACACACACACACACACACACACACACACACACACACACACACACACACGAATGGCCAGAGTGCAGAGCATGCCATCAGCCTGGTGGATACAGTCAAAAATAGTTGAGAGTGCTCAAATTCTACTGACTTGCGTACAAACACAGGCTCCATTTGTTTCCATCTGTACATTGGGAGAAGAGCATCAGACATATAGAGTAGAGATGGGATTTATGGCCCATTGGGGAGCCGGTTCCTTTCAAAGAACCGTTCAAAAAACTGGCTCATTTGTACCGTATATGTAGCCTGACCTCAGTCTGAATTGTGATTTCATTCCTGTATAGTAGGGATGTGAACGGCACTTCATTTTAAAGTGCCGTTCACATCCCTACTATACAGGGTCTGTCTGGACCCCTGCATGGTTCCTGGACCGGAAAACACCCGAAAATGTGAGAAATGGTGGTTTATGAGAATCCGGCTAGCCATCTGCTCTCCACTTAATTTTTTTTGGAACAGTCACAGACTTTGACCTTGATGGCGACCTTGACATTTGACCACTTTCTGTCTGAAAATTAATCATGCCTCCGGGGGTGGCAGCTGGTTGATCATTCCCTCCAAAGTTACATTAAAGTCCATCCATCTGTTCTTAAGTTAACAGACTAACAAACAAACAAATATGCAAACAGGGACAGCGCCGCAGGCATGGCATTAAAGCTTTCAATAAGACTAGAAACAGAGCTAGGAGAATGACTCACATTTTATTGTTTTACTCAAGTGAAAGTATCAATACCACCATGTACGGTAGAAAGAAGTAAAAGTACTCTCAATTCATTTCAAAGGGCTTTAACAGCATGATAAATCATTTGTTTACATTGTCAAAGCAAAAAGCACAATACAACAGTGCAATCAATAGAAAAAAGTATGTGCATTTGAAAGTCAGAATCTTCAAAAAAACAGTTTCTATGAACCGAGTTCACTTGATGCGAGAATACACACAATGATCAAGCCTTTGTTTGTTCCATTTGATATCCTTCTCATATCACAGCACATCACAAAACTTGCTGCTGTGTTTGCACAATGTTCTTTCGCCCGCAGGTATGGGATTGTTTCATCATTAGTCATGTTTCTTTTTTTAAATCTCCGTAGGTGATTGTAATCTGTGGGGAGTATGTGTCTCTGATGTCTTGGTACAGTGGACAGCATGTGTCTCTGATGTCTTGGTACAGTGGACAGTATGTGTCTGATGTCTTGGTACAGTGGCCAGTATGAGTTTCTGATGTCTTGGTACAGTGGACAGTATGAGTTTCTGATGTCTTGGTACAGTGGACAGTATGAGTTTCTGATGTCTTGGTACAGTGGACAGTATGTGTCTGATGTCTTGGTACAGTGGACAGTATGAGTTTCTGATGTCTTGGTACAGTGGACAGTATGTGTCTCTGATGTCTTGGTACAGTGGACAGTATGAGTTTCTGATGTCTTGGTACAGTGGACAGTATGTGTCTGATGTCTTGGTACAGTGGACAGTATGTGTCTCTGATGTCTTGATACAGTGGACAGTATGTGTCTCTGATGTCTTGGTACAGTGGACAGTATGTGTCTCTGATGTCTTGGTACAGTGGACAGACTGTTAGGAAGAGTAGCTGAAGAGTAGCTTCATTTTGTGTGCAGTGGGAGCATATAGTCTGTCTTCTCTGGGAATACAGGTCTGCCTATGGCAGCCTCTTTCGATGGCAAAACTGTGTTCACTGAGTCTGTACCTGGTTAAGATTTTGGGTCAGTCAGTATGTGCAGGTATTCCACCACAGTGTATTCTCTGTTGCCCATTTCACTAATTTCCAAATCCTTTGACAATACCAAATGTACAAGCTTACAATTTGTTGTGTATTGGCTATTTTCAAGTAACCAAAGTAACTAGAAACTAACGTAGTTGAATAATTGTATTGGAGTACAAAGTACAGCCTCTGAGTGTTCTGAATGTTGGAAATATACCCCAGTTACATAAAAGAAATACCTCCAAATTGTACTTTAGTATACTGAGAGTAAATGTACTAAAAACAACTCTCTTTGAACAGGATTCACAAAAGACTGTTGAAGGCAAAGCTCCCTTGGGCTTTATTATGATGCATTCCATTATTAATATTGTTGTTTCTTTTTCTAAAGAAAGCTAATTGGAACAAGTTACTGGATTGTTTTGGACACCAGTGCATGCCCTTAAATGGAACAATGTGAAGAACACATGCTGTGTGAACTATGAATGTTTTAACATGGCGGGGTTAACCACTTAAACCCCATATGGTTGAGAGGAGTCCCTCAGGGCCCTGTGCTAGTCAGTGACTTTTGCAGTTTTTCTGTTGCTGTTGTGGGAAAAGCTTTCACGTAAAACAACAGATCGACAAACTCACAGTGCGGATACTGGTGGTTAAAACTGTATGGTTAAAAACACTGTGGGACTGTATTCACAATGCCCACTCCCCATTATAGCGCGCGCACACACGCCTGCTTACACGTGGGCGCACGCACGCACGCACACACACACACACACACACACACACACACACACACACACACACACACACACACACACACACACACACACACACACACACACTCACACTATAACGGGCAAATGTGAAAAGGCCAGGATATATCCCACAGCCTAGGGTACGATCTCACGAAAAATTTGCACGCTGCATTCATGATTTGATGCTTTTTGTTCCGAATAAGCCAATCCTGCAACTTTGAAAGCCAACTATAGCCAATGAGGATGGAATATGAACTATGGGACAGATCCGTATTGAGCATGTGATTGTCAAGGCGGTGTGTGTAAGGATTTGCAGGATTTTTTTTGACAGAATCCGAAGGAGTAATACTGTATCAAAAAACATGTCTTACAAAAGTCGGCCTCCTGATGGCACTATAACAGGCGTTCTGGATTATTTAGGGGCATAGGTTCATTTTTTGTACCAAGGAGTGTTTGTGCTCAAAGTTTGGCATTGCAGGAGTTAAGCTGGTAACGGACAGACAGAAGGACGGACGGACGGACGGACGGACGGACAAGCACACAAACGTGTGCACGCTCGCACACACACACACACACACACACACACACAGACGACCAGCCGGAGTGCAGAGCATGGGCGGATGTAACATTTCCCAATTGGGGGGGGGGGGGGGGGCAGAAGAAGATGGTAAGGGGGCAGCTGCATCACCCGTGTCACTTCGCGCTACGGGCGATGAAGCTGCACCCTTACCAGGCGATGAAGCTGCACCCTTACCAGGCGATGAAGCTGCACCCATACCATTTTCAGTTGTGTTTCAAATACTTTTAAATATAAGCACTGAAATATCTTGGGTTGTTTTGCATGCCATCATGTTTGGTGGGGCAGACCAAGCATTTAGGGGGGCATTGCCCCCCCCATGCCTATGCCTAGATCCGCCCCTGGTGCAGAGCATGCCATCAGCCTGGTGGAGCCAGTCAGAATCAAAGCGGTGTACTGTATATTCAACACAGTCTTCTGGTCAGTGCGCTTAAAGTGCCGACAACACGGGCTAGAAGAGCATATTGTGCTGTGAATGATGTGTTTGGCTGTGGGAGGTGATTGTGTATTTGGAGAGTGTATTGGGAGTACAGCCACTCAATAAATATTTGATGACGACGGACGGTGCCACCTCTCTGTTCTCCCACCCTCCTGTGGCGTTTCTAAGCAATTTGGAGCCCTAGGCCCCAGGGAAAATCTCCTGAAAATCTCCTTTTATCCCTCCAAGGCAGGCGTGGGCAATTATTTTTCCCAAAGGGCCAAATGAGATACATAAAATATTGTGGAGGGCCAAGACTAAAGGCTGAACTAAAGTATGCGTAATATTTATTAATTAATAATTTTCAAGATACCGGTAAGTATTTTAGCCCCACAGACCCCAAAACTAGAGTTTTTTTTTTTTGCTTTTGTCCATGATTCCAGGCTGGATTTGGGAAACAAAACAGTCAAACATACAGATCAAAATAACCATTAATCTTCTACATTCTCTAGTTGTGTAGACTTGGGCTAATTCACCTGATGAATATTTTAACTCTTGAGAGTGTAAAAATGAAACCAAATGGACCCGCAAGGGTCCATTTGGTTTCATTTTTACGTTCTCAAGAGTTACACCTGGTTAACCAACTTTCCATATTTAACTGTAAGTCTCTCAAGGCCCACTGGTGGTCCCCGGACCACTGGTTGAAAACCAGGGTACCCTTTCAGGGGCCGGTCAGAGTCAACCAAAGGGCCGCATTTGGCCCCCGGGCCGCCTGTTGAAAACCCCTGCTCCAAGGGATAAAATGAACATATTAAATGTCCAATTCTAGTTATAGAGGACAAGTATAATGTATTTATCCATATTAGTCTTATTAGCCTGGGATCCTTTTAAAGCATAGGTGACAAACTCTGGCCCGCGGGCCAAATTTGGTCCACCATTTAATTTCCATTGGCCCTTGAGGCAATATCAAATTAATATTAGAGCTGGCCCGCTGGTATTATACAGCTGTGGCGCCTCTGTAACACAGCATTCACCGCTAATACTACAAATCCCAGAATGCTCTGCTGTTGTTTTGCTGTCTGCTCTATATATTTATCTCAGAAGGCTGCAAATAGAAAAGAGGGATTCAGTTTTTATTTAAATTTTATTTAATATGCTACTGATGTTGTTTCATTATTTTTCTCTAGTTGATTTTGCACTAATATCCATATTCAGTGTTAAAGCAAACCAGGGTAGCAAACTGAGCAATAATTAACGCTACTTCAAGGCTTGAATGTTTGATTTGATTTTCACCTCGATGTTGCATGTCACTAGAAAGATATAAGCCTTGTTCAACAATCAATTCAAAACTTGTTTGGGTCCCTATAAAAAGGTTAATTTGTTCAACCTTGGCCCGTGGCTTCTTTCAGTTTTAAATTCTGGCCCACTCTGTATTTGAGTTTGACATCCCTGTTTTAAAGCAGGTCCTCCCCTCATGGTGCCCCAGGGGTTGACACTAAGGTCTCCGAGGCACTTGCCCATCGGGCAAGTGCAAGTCACTTGCCCTCAGGTCATGGTCACTTGCCCCCCCCATGTTCCAGGTGGTCCCCAGTTAAGTTGGTTAACCAGATGTAACTCTTGAGAACGTAAAAATGAAACCAAATGGACCCTTGCGGGTCCATTTGGTTTCATTTTTACACTCTCAAGAGTTAAAATTCATCTTAATTAGCCCAGGTCTACACTGTAGAAGATTAATGGTCATTTTGATGTGTTAATTTGCCTGTTTTGTTGCCCAAATCCAGCCTGGAATTGTGGATAGTTAGAAAGCAGGGAAAGACACAGAGGCAGAGTGCAATGACTGCCTTCAAGACAAATTTATCTTGTGTTGTGTTATAGTGCACTATGTTGCACACTTGCCCGATCAGGCAACCAGGTAGCAGTCTTCACTTGCCCCACCATTTTTTTTACTTGCCCCGGGCAAGCGGGCAAGTGTTAGTGTCAAGCCCTGCCTCATGGTGCCCCAGGCAACTGCCTAGTCTGCCTAATGGCAAAAAACGCCCCATGCCACCCTCCCTCCCTCCCTCCCTCCCGTGCGGGACGGAGGCCTGGATGGAAGCAGATCATCTCCTGACCTTCAGTCAGGAGTCAGACACCGAGGGCCAGATGAATTATTGAGAGCTAGCGCTGTCAGTCACGCCTGCCAGCCAGCCACCAGCTCCAGGTGGAATACAGACAGAGAGAGAGAGAGAAGGCTATCTTATGATCGCATCTCATTCAGCTGTCAATCAGCGGCCAGCCACCTGCTGATAGGACGCTTTTTGGCTGGCAGAGAGAGAGAGAGAGAGAGACTGGGAGAGGAGAGGAGTCACTTTGCCAGCTCGACAGAATGATCTTTTGACACAGTGGTTATATGAATGTTCGTCCTATAAGCACGACTGATATCGCCTGACACTCAAGTCTCAATTATCATTTTGTTTCACCTCGTTATTCAGGCTGCAAAGCCTTCCCCGCGACAGCAGTTTATGGGACGGGCGTTGTCAAAGAGGCAGTCTTCAATGATTGGTTAACACACCGACTGCGTGCGCATGTTCGTCCTTATCTGCTATATGCCACGGCTCAAGCCAGTGAATTCCGTAAAAAACCCTAATTTTGAGGCGCCAGATCTCCTAAACAGGATGTGCGATGACGTCATGCTGTTTCTGGTGTCTTGACTAACCTGTCCTCTCACGATCTGAGCAAAAAGTTCCGGGTCAAAAGTCAGGAAGTGACGTCTAGCCCTAGTTGATCTACCCATGCCCCCACGACATTCAGGGGCAGATTCTCAGGAGAGGCTTTTGAATGCATTGGATTGAATGGGTGCGAATGGGACAAAAAAGAAAGTTGTCGCGGCAATTCTCTCCCAAATGGAAGTCAACAACGGGATATTTATCAGACGATGCACCCGGACTAATAGATGGATTAAACATTTTGTTGTGTTCTGCACCTTCGTTCTGACCGGCACACTTTGTCCGACGGTAAGAAAACGACGACCATGGGAGCAGATGATGTTGTTGTCAGTCATGTTGCTAATGGGCTAGGCCGTTTGAACCAAACGCAGCCGATCATTACTAGCATGAGAACAAAAGCAGTAAAATATGTTGGATGTTGATGACATAGGTTGATTTAATAGCCAGATTGATAGCCAGATAGCCAGATTCACCGCAGTGGGGGCGGGGGCACCCATTTTTGTTGTTTGACGCTGTTGAGTGACAGAGCTGATGGCCAATGAGCTGCTCCCCCTGTTCAGATTTCCAACCGATACTGAAGGCCTCATAGACATCTCTACTGTATAAAGTTCTGACAGGCCAAGAGCATGTGCAAAAAGGCCTGCCCCCACTATCGATCTCTTCAAAATTTTACAGCGATTTCTTTTCTTATTATCTACTACAGTCCTAATAACATTTTGGAAACAGATAATGTATTTAGGCCCATGTTTGAATGCTCTCTCCCATGGCTGAAATCCCTAAAACTAAAGAAAACAAGGAATGTAAAACAATTAACACCCATCTTTTACTTTCTCTAATAACAGCCAACAACATGACTCTTGGTTGAAAAAAAACAAAAACAAAAAACAAAAACACAGAGTTGTCCTTTAAACTCTTGGCAAGATGATTTGCCGCTCGCTTTATGCATACGCATAACCCCCTATAATCCATACCGTCTCTGTCTCATATGGGCTTTTGCTTTAAAAAAGGCAGCTCAGAGCATCATGCATGCAGATGCCTTAGTCCCCCATTTTCCATTGTCTCTGGATATGGCTGATGCTTTAAGGCAGCCCTTTCAAAGCTGCATAATGCATGCATATGATGTTGATGGTGATGATGATGTGCTATCGCGTCGGTGATTTATTGCATTGTTCTACCTTTCATCTGTGGACGGGATTCCTCACTGCTTCCCATATGAATGGCTGCCTTTTGATATGCCAAATGTTTTCCACTGCACAGGCGTACTCTCTGCTGTCGTTTTCTTTTTTATTGGCTCTTTCTTGGCCTAAGATGAGATCTGCTCTCCTAAAACCTGTGGAATGTTGTTGAAATCACATTGTGAGTTATGAGCACTACAGGGGAGGGAGTATAGCTTCAGCTGGATATGTTAATTATATAATGGTTGACTCGGTTTGACCGGGGTGCACCAGGGCTCTGTGCTAGATGTGGTAGTATTTTCCTAATGACACTTTTTCAAGGACGCCTCCATAAACTCTGAAAGGGCACAAGTGGAACACAAATGGAACCCGTCCATCCCATCCCAGTCCCTTTGTGTTTCATTTGATTGCTCTCAAAGTTCAGATAAAGGTCCAACTCCATCAAGGAACTCCTGTGAGTCCACACCTGGACCGTACAGCAAATCCCACAAACAAACAGCCGAACTGCAAGCTCACACGTTACTTGTAGATCCGCCATTTTCATCCTGTGGACTTGTTTTCTTCATGCTCCTACGAAGGCCTATTGAATTCAACAACTGGCTCAGGTAGAGTCACTGGATGGTAACCGCAAGGTTGGCAGTTAGAACACAGGCTCCATCAGAGTTAGTGTTGATGTGTCACTGAGCAAGGCACTTAACCCCTAATTGGTATATGTTCCCAATGTTCTAGTTCAGTGGTTTTCAATCAGTGGTCCGGGCACCACTGGATCGTTGGTAACCAAATGGACCCTTATAGATCTAGATCATGGTTTTCAACCTTTTTCATCCCAGGGACCACCATTTATTCAGGATTTGAGCCATGGACCACCATTTGAGGACGCTCAAATGGGCGGCTGTGGCTCAGGAGGTAGAGCAGGTCGTCCAATGACCCGTGGGTCGGCGGTTCGAATCCCGGCTCCTCCTGTCTTATGTGCCGAAGTGTCCCTGGGCAAGACACTGAACCCCAAATTGCCTCCAATGAGTTGGTCAGTGTGAGCTGGCCACCATTGGTGTGTGAATGTGGGAAGTGAGGACGCTGGCGTCAACTGTTCGCCGCTCTACTTCCCAATGTATGAATGAATGGACCATTGTAAAGCGCTTTGAGCACTTGGAAAAGCGCTATAAAAAAGCAATCCATTATTATTATTATTATTATTATTATTATTATTTTAGCCCGACAGACCCCAAAAATAAAGATTTCTTTTGCTTTTGTCCATCTTCTAGTTGTGTAGACTTGGGCTAATTCAGATGATGAATATTTTAACTCTTGAGAGTGTAAAAATGAAACCAAATGGACCCGCAAGGGTCCATTTGGTTTCATTTTTACGTTCTCAAGAGTTACATCTGGTTAACCAACTTAGCCGGGGACCACCTGGAACCCTCTCAGGGACCACTGGTGGTCCCCGGACCACCTGTTGAAAACCCCTGATCTAGATAACCACTGTGCTAGTTGGTTCTGAATGTGGCTTCCACTGCCTGACATAGGCCTATTAAAAGGTTTACTTTGTAAAGTAAGTGTATTGGCATCAAATAGTGGCTCACTCAAAGTAAGCCACTATGAAGGTGAACATGTGGCTGGCCATTAGGCCAGATGGTGCCCAGTAACTAAGGCTTTAAAATACTGGTAAATTTAATTAAAAGTACTTTGATGTATGAGATGTAGTGGAGTAGAAGTAAAAGTATTGCAAATTGCAAACACTGGAAATACAGTAAAGCAAATCAAAAAATAGGACTATAGTACAAAATTGTATTTTATTGTATTTTATTTTATTGTAACAGCATACTTGAGTATGTGTATTACGGTATAGTGCAGGGGAGCCCAACCAGTAGATCGGGATCTACCAGTAGATCTCGGCCTGATCTCAAGTAGATCTCGGGAGATGTGGGGGGGAGAAAAAATGGGGTGGAAAAGAAAAGAGCGATTTTCGTCTTTATGTGTGATGCATTTGCAATGGCAGTGTTTGTCCATGTCTGTTGTACTTATGTTGTACTGTTGTACTGTTGTAGGCCTATTTATGACAAGTCTGTTGTACTGCTGCTTATATGCAGATAAAGTAAAGTGGTAAAACAAAGTAGTGTTGTTGTGAAGTTACTGCAGGCTGGCAACGATGCGTGTGGTTTGAAATGTTGATATTGGACTGGTAGATCCCGGAGGGGTTGGCTGCTGAAAAGTAGATCTTGGGTCAAAAAAGGTTGGGCACCCCTGGTATAGTTAGTTTCCAGCACACACAGAGAGACTGACACAGTCAGACAGACCAGAGACAGAGTATTGAACTGCTTGTGACCTGCAGATCTTTGTTTGGGTGCAGGCCTGCAATTTCACCACTCAGCTGTTAGACGCGGCTGTGTTTGTTATGGAGTTCTCATTGTAGGTCTATGTGCGTACGGCTGTACGCTTGAGGACGTGTGTGTGCGTGTGTGTGTGTGTGTGTGTGTGTGTGTGTGTGTGTGTGTGTGTGTGTGTGTGTGTGTGTGTGTGTGTGTGTGTGTGTGTGTGTGTGTGTGTGTGTGTGTGTGTGTTGGGCGCACATGTTGTTTGAGAGTGTGCTGTGAGTGTGTGTGTTGTGTGTGTGCGTGCGTGCGTCCCCACAAGAATGACTGTGATTCAGTGTATGCTTTGATCGCTGAACCACACTCTTGCAGCGGGTGTGTGCGTTGCGTGTGTGCGTGCGTGTGTGTGTTTTTCTTGTAGCATGCATGCGTGTCACTGCTGTGTTTTAGGCCCTGAGGCTCTATAGCTCTCCCCACAGCCCAGATCTTCAGCAGGGGCGAAATCCAAAAGCGACCTCGCCCGCGGGCGCCCGGTTTCAAAAGCGGGCGCCCGCTTTCACAAACGGGCGCCCGTTTTTGTGAAACCGGGCGCCCGCTTTTGAAAACGGGCGCCCGTTTTCAAAAGCGGGCGCCCGTTTTCACAAACGGGCGCCCTTTTCAAAAGGTTATGGTTAGGGTTAGGTTAGGTTTAGGCATAGGTTTACTGAGGTTAAGTTTAGGGTTAGAGTTAGGTTTAGGCATAGCCTAGTTTGTGAAAACGGGCGCCCGCTTTTGAAAACGGGCGCCCGCTTTTGAAAACGGGCGCCCGTTTTTGTGAAACGGGCGCCCGTTTTTGTGAAACGGGCGCCCGCTTTTGTGAAAGGGCGAGGTCGCTTTTGGATTTCGCTGGCTCTCCAGATCTTGCATGGCGTTGGCTGCATATGATACTTCCTCAGGCCCTGTCCCAAACACCATCTGATCCAACACCCCCAAACCCGATCCCCCTCTATCCTGTGGGTTCCCTTTCTCTCTCTCTCTCTCTGAACACCCCCTCTCCCAACCTCTTCCCATGTGCCGGACATTTGTCCGATGTTCCACCCTTCTTTCTCCGTCTATACAGAGCCGGATCTAGGCATGTATGGGCATGGGGTTTCGGGGGCAATGCATCTCTAAATGCCCTGCTGACTTCCCCAGCAAACAACCCAAATTTCAATTACAATTTTCGCACCACTAAATCAATACTATTTCATCAATTAAAAAATATCTCTGAGTCTCTGGGTCAACCGCTTTATGCATGCTGCGTGTCTGTTGCAGCTTCAACAACAACTGATGTTATAATTGATGCTTACTTGCCTAATAGGTAGACGTCCTGCACGAGATGTAAATCTTGTGGGTCGCAGAACTAAAGCAATTAGCCTACATGGAATTGGACCCGCTAGGGTCAATTTGGTTCACATTTGTACCCACTCAGGAAAATTTTGAAAATGGATGGAATTCCCCTTTAAGATGTTAAGATAAATATAATAACAATTGAATTTAAACGAAAATGGTATGATGGGGAGGAGCGTCTTCATCAATGAAGCACCCCATACCATTTTCGCCTGCCCCCCCTATTGGGACAGCTTACACCCGGGCCTGCGTCTATACCCTGTGTACTGTGTGTGTGTGTGTGTGTGTGTGTGTGTGTGTGTGTGTGTGTGTGTGTGTGTGTGCTCCCAGCTGCCTGCGGCAGGCAGGGCTCAACTTGCAGCTGATCGACACTTTTGCTGGGTTTCAGCTGTGTCCGTCCGTGCATGATGTAGCTGCATGCGTGACCAACTGCTCTGAGAGGCCTATAGCCGCTGCCTGGGCCTGAGAGACAAGGGGATAATAAGAAAAATATGTTTTAGCTGCCATGTGAAATGTTTTTGGGGTCAACAGCTATAGCGGATTGTCATTGTTCCATGCAGACGGCTGACATCGGGGAGTAATCAAATACAGCATTTCCATCTCTCTCTCTCTCTCTCTCTCTCTCTCTCTCTCTCTCTCTCTCTCTCTCTCTCTCTCTCTCTCTCTCTCTCACACACACACACACACACTCTCACACACACACTCACACACACACACACACACACACACACACACACACACACACACACACACACACACACACACACACACACCACACACACACACACACACACACACACACACACACACACACACGAAAGACTGCCAACAGGTGGATGTTTGGGTGGAGTTGGCCAAAGCCATAGCGGCAGAATGCAGCTAAAGGGGGGTTGAGCTTTTACCATAAATCTATCCACTCTTTGAGTCTATACCAGAAGGCATGGTGAAGAGTATGTTTTGCACTCCGTCCGTCTGTCCGTGCGCGCACCAAATTTGGCAATGATTCCCATTAATTCCTCTCTCCCTGTGCAAACACATTTCATGTGTTGTCAACGTGTCACATGCTGTTGTTGTATCCTCCTCCTGGCTCACCTGCTGGCAGTGAGTGAGGAGTCCCTACCGGGAGTCCCAGTACTCCCCATGCATGCTGAAAAGGGCTGCCCCATGGAGTATGTGCCTATAGGGCAGGGGTGCCCACACTTTTTTGACTTGAGAGCTACTTTCAAAATGACGGATCAACAAGATCTACACATAAAAAAAATGTGATTATTCCATTGCTGAAAATCCATTTACAAGATCCCTAGAAAGTTTGAGCTTTGAAATAGTGGTGATGGCAGTGATGGTTTTACTTACTGTTATAGTGTTTAAGAATAATGCACTTATAATGAAAAATAAAGGGGGAGAATTGGAAGGTTTTCCTGTATATGCTATTACTGATGTTTGGAAACCGTATTTGAGGTTTGAGTTGACAGTGTTGTGTGGACTCTTGAAAATCAAGTAATTCAGCTGACTACTAACTCTTGAGAGTGTAAAATGAACCAACCCAAATGGACCCATAAGGGTCCATTTGGGGTCTATCGCTTCCCACACGTCTCACTGGTGACAAATGTCACCCTTCCCTTCCAGCTTCCCTACCCTGAAAATGGGCCACTTGCATTTTTATATTGACAAAACCGAGTGCACACGGATGCAAGTGGATTTGAACCCCAAATAAAACGTGAGGCTTTTGGGGGGAGAAAAAAACGCCTTGTGTTTTTTGGATTCTGGTCCATGGAATGACCTACAGCATATACAAATGAGACTCAAACTGGCTTCTGTGATCCCTCTAGTGAGTTTTAAAAGGATTGCCACGGGCACGCTTCCCAGACACTGCTCCTGCTTTGACGTATAGCGAATGCTGCTGATGCTTCTGCTGTTTTTCATTTGTTTATTAGCACATTTCGTTCCTTAGTTTTTCACATTAGGCTTTTATTGGTCACTTTATTAGACATTCCTGTTTCTCCTTGAGCTTCTGAGGTAGCTGTTACTGTGGTTTACGAATGTTATAATGTCTGTCCCTGTTATTGTTTTTCAGTTTCATTTGTTATAACTGGAAGAGCTGTGCAATATTATTAGCCTCTTCTCTTGGCCAGTACTGTCTTGTAAAGAAGAGTTCAGTCAAGGCGCGTATTTTAGGCCGGTGCCGCCGGTGCGGTGCACCAGGGCCCAGGCCCCTTGGGGGCCTACTGAGAGGGAAGGGGGGAAAAGAAAAGAAAGGCCGCTGACAGCGGGCCCTGCGACTGTTATGGACCTGTGGCCTGGTCGTTAGGGGGTTAAACCTGAGAGTGGCCGGGCCTAGCAGTGGGAGGGGTAATGATATTGTCCAATCAAATTGGTACCTGTGAACTGTCACTCACGTGTGAATGTGTTCTGATGTCAGTTCCTCTTAAAACAAATCAAAACAAAAAAAAAGTGTCAACTACAAAAAAAAGCGCGAGTGGGTTGAATTGAAGCATCGGCGTAGCATAGTGTCATGTTCAAGAAAAGTCATGAAAGTGGTTCCAAAGGCGAATGGAAAGAGAGCAGTCGGCAGCGGGAAGCGTAAATTAAGCTAAAATGACCAAATTGGACAAGTTTGTATCAGTATCGGCTCTCCTGCTGCACCTGCAGCCCCACCGCACCGGGCACTAGCAGCTACCCCAGATCCTGCCTCACAGAGCGGCGACACGCTGGACTCGAGTTGCCAACGAGTTCAGCAACACAACCGCCCTGTGACAGTTCTCCACGCGGCCACGCACGGACACAGTGTCGGTGAAAATGAATGTCCCCGCGCGCGGCGGCCGCGTTGCAGAGCCTAATGAACCCCGAATCCCCAGCACAGATCGAGGATTATACGACATGACACCGCATACCGATAAGACAAAAAGCTTTATAATAGCAACTAGTCCGTAGGCCTGCCGGACCGTTTCTCAGAGACAACAAAAAAGTCTTTCTCTGAAAAATACATCTCCACTACCCGTAAAATGACCTTCTAATGAGTGAGTACACAGTCACATTCATTAATGCGGTCAGTTTGCTGTCTTTGTAAATCATGTAATGTGCTGTGTTCTTGATGCTTGTTGCTTATACTGTGGAAGTGCATACCAGCTTTGTTGGTGTTGGATATAATGTGAATGTGTGAGTGTAATAGTTTGGGGACATCATGTTTGAGCCCAGGTCAGGGCAGGCTGTTGGATATTAGTAATGGTGGAGGATAGAGATAGAGCTTGGCATCTGTCCATGTTGTTATGGTTCTGAAAATGCTGCGTGCGTGTGTGTGTGTGTGTGTGTGTGTGTGTGTGTGTGTGTGTGTGTGTGTGTGTGTGTGTGTGTGTGTGTGTGTGTGTGTGTGTGTGTGTGTGTGTGTGTGTGTGTGTGTGTGTGTGGTGTGTGTGTGTTTCATGGCCATTTGCCAATAAAGATCAATGAAAATGAATGGAATAATTGTGTAGCCAGGCACGTTTGTTAGTCTACTGTATACAGTATAGCTGTAGTGTGTGTTTGTGCGCGCACATGCGTAAGAGTTGCTCGTTTATGGCAATGATAGGGGCCTACAAAATATTCTTGCACCAGGGCCCATCCTCAGCTCGTTTCGCCAGTGGTTCAGTCTCAATGCGCCTTTTAGTGGTTAAATAAAATGAATAAATAAAAAGCCCTAGACTCTGCACCGGTGGTGGACAGGTACTTTTACCACAACACCAGACACCTGCATTCAGTGATTGAATAGGACAGTAATTTTAGCTCATTTTGGACGTAAAATTGGAATTAATCGTAACATGGGGTTTTTCTGGACTTTTAGTATGTTGTTGGAGACCTCAAATAAATTATCTGTGAAGAAAAATCCCATGTTACAATTAATTCCACTTGAAATGCTATTTTGCCTGGCCTAGAACCACATTCAACCTATATGCTATGAAACAACCCACTGAGCAATAGATGGCAATTAAATGTCGATCTAACATGTCTAAAAAATAAAGGTTTTTAGACAAGCTTAGCCATTAACATTGATTAGCAGTTGCTAATCAAAACCTGTCTAGATATAGACAATGTATAAACAACCACGTATAAATGTTTAGGCTAAGCTTAGACATCTAAAAAAAATTATATTTTTTATAACATTTGTTGACCACTTGTAATGCTCAGAGGAACTTACACTTTTTTATTATTTTATCCTCTGACTAGGTATTGTGCATTCTTTACATCATAGGTGTCAAACTCTGGCCCGCGGGCCAAATTTGGCCAGCTGTGTAATTTCCTTTGGCCCTTGAGGCAACATCAAATTAACATTAGAGCAGCCCACCGGTATTATACAGCCATGGCGCCGCTGTAACACTGCATTCACCGCTAATACTACAAATCCCATAATGCTCTGCTGTTGTTTTGCCGTCTTCTCTGTAATATACAGCAGTGGTTTTCAACGTTTTTCATCCCAGGGCCCACCATTTATTCAGCATTTGAGCCACGGACCACCATTTGAGGATATTTTATCCCCACAGACCCCCGCAAACTAAAGATTTCCTTTGATTCTGTCCATGACCATTAATCTTCTAGTTGTGTAGATTAGGACTAATTCACATGATGAATATTTTAACTCTTGAGAGCGTAAAAATGAAACCAAATGGACCCGCAAGGGTCCATTTGGTTTCATTTTTACGCTCTCAAGAGCTACATCCGGTTAAACAACTTAGCTGGAGACCACATGCGTTCCAGCCTTAATTCATGGCCCCTCTGTGCATTACAAGGGTCTCTTGTCTACCAGTACACCATCCATCCACTTTGCGGCCGCCGGGGCCACTACTTCCCAGCGCTGTTGACAGGCCGCTTCAACCACGATAAGCACAGACAACAGCCCAGGCCCATTTCATTTTCTTCTTAGCGAAGCTAAACGCTGCGACCCGCCCACCTAATCAGATCTCCCAGGGGCCTGATTGGCTTAATGGCCATCTTGAGTGACAGGTGACATTGCCTGTTTCTCAAAGGCAGATGCGTATGTGAGAAGTAAGGGGTGGGCATGCTTGATACATAGCAGTTTGCCCCCCCACCCCCCAGCTGTCACTATGCGGTCAGTGGCAGGGATGATGTTCGCCGCCTGAAACCTGACAGAAGCGATTACAGCGGTCCCCGCACTGATCCACGCAGATTGGATTTGAAAACGCGGAGCAAATTGGTACGGCGATCAAAAGAGACAGCTATAGGACCAGATCAATGACGGGATTTGTGTTTTTTTATTTTATTTTTTTATGCCACAACAATTTATGACATGAGAAGGTTGGAGGAAGGGAATAATAATATCAAACATGTCCTTCAAACACTAACCCTCCCGTACACTTTGGCGCCAAAGATAACCCTCGTAACCATTTTTCCTCCGATGATAGAGTCCTCCTTCCTTCCTAGAAAGGAACATTGGTAACCAAATGGACCCTTATAGATCTTATCTAACTCTTGGGAGCGTAAAAAGAAACCAAATGGACCCTTATGGGTCCATTTGGTTTCATTTTAGCAGATTTGGCAGATGTCACCCTTCCACCAGAGCCTTATAGTGAGTTAGAGTTGCGATATTGAGGGGTCAGAAATCAGAGCAAACCATGTGAGTATACAGAGCCTCTCTGAGTCCTAACTGCAATTGGGAATACATTGTTTTCAACGAGAACGGCGCAAATATATAAGAGCTATTTTAGGTACGTATGCAAAACGACAAATGTTTTTAAGTATTGTTCAGTCCCGACTTCCGTATCTGTAATGTTTATGTTGTACTATTATTAAAGAACAACTGGTTTTAAAGTCAGCTGAAAGCTGGATTAAATACCTGAGTCCAACGCATTTCTGCATACTCCTACTGCATGAACCCATGAACAAAGTTTTGTTAAATAAGACCCATTACCCATCTGTGGTAGGCTGCTGTGTTACTACTGGTCAGATGGGTGGGCTATCGCTGCGATTTCAAACTGGGCCCTGCTCCAGAAAATGGTCGGAAAAAAACACTTTTAACGTATTGAGCAGAAAGCGATGTGTCGGCATGACGCGGCTCCGCTGGATTACAGTCAGTCAGTCAGTGGTAAACAGAGCTGTTGAAGATGTTTACGATACGGAGCCTCTACCGTGTCTGGAAATAAACACAGAGATACTATCCATATGGGACTTTGTATTAATAGTCAGGGCTTTGGTTTAATTGTGAAATAAATGTTTCACGCTGAACAGGCAGGAATCCCAAACCCCATAGGTGTGACTGCAACACACGCACACACACACACACACACACACACACACACACGCACACACACGCACGCACGCACGCACGCACGCACACACACACACACACACACACACACTTGGCAGAGCGTTCGTCTTGGCAGAAAGAGCAATGCAAATGGAGTCATCCCCATGTTTTTTTCCTATGAGTCTTTTACGGGGGGAGGAGGGGGAGGGGAAAAAAACAAGAGTGAAGGAAAGAAGATGGTAAAAGAGACGGAGGGTGAGAAAGACAGATCTACTGATAAGTGTTGAAGTGCTACTGAGACGCTGTGAAATGTAAGACGGTAAATCAAGCGAGAGAGAGAGAGAGAGAGAGAGAGAGACATCGGAGGTTGATCGTTTGGCAGACGTTGACACCGTACAGGCGCTCCGATCCATACGCTCGTCCATCACGGCTTACCAACAGGGAAGAGCATATAGGATTATAAATGTAACGCAGTCTATCATTTCATATCCTCGCTGTCAGAAAGAGCAGAAACCTCTTATCTCCACGGATAGTGTAACTTTTTTCGGTCTTTTTGTCTGTAATATGAACGCCCTCCTTGATACATACACACACCGACTGTACTGTACAGCGTTGCTCAACAGCAGGGTCGGATTGACCATTGGGTGCACAGGGAGGTCTCCCGGTGGGCCACGACCCGTAGGGGGCTGGTGGTATCACGGTATGATTAAGAAGACTGGTTTTCAACCTTTTTGATCCCAGGGCCCACTATTCATTCAGAATTTTGAGCCACGAAGGACCACCATTTGATGACATTTTAGCCCCAACACAACACAACAGACCCCAAAACTAAAGATTTGTTTTGGATTTGGGAAATTGTTAATTGTTGTTTAACAGTCAATCATACAGATCAAAATGAGCATTAATCTTCTACATTTTCCAACTAGACTTAGATGATTATCTTAACTCTTGTGAGCGTTAACATTAAACCAAATGGACCCGCAAGGGTCCATTTGGTTTCATGTTTACGCTCTCAAAGAGTTACATCTGGTTAACCAACTATACCAGGTAGAATAGGTCCATCACGCGTTGGTTGTGGTTGGGGCCGGTCTAGGCCAGATCACGCTAAAAATGTCCGGGCCGATTTTTTCGCCAAGTCCACCACTGCTCAACAGCATCGAAAGTAGCAGATAGCAACACACGGAGACGTGTCGTCAGTTTGTAGATCCGTTAACTTTTTTTAGCCTGTCTGTGGGGATAGGGCTCTTCGTGGCCAGACTAATTTACAAAGTGACATTTCAGATGTGTGAAACGCAGCAAATCAGATTGGATCCCAGGCTATTTAAATCTGGAAAAAGCAGCAGTATTTTTTTTTTTTTTTTTTTTTGACATGTGGGGTTTCCACTGGAGAAGAGACGTCCAACGAAGGCTGGAATGTAAAGCGATGAGGCTGATTATTTTTTGCTGATCCCAGCAGCAGCAGGCCGTCCCGTCCCGTTCTCCTTCTGCTCAAGGCATCATCAGCCCCGCTAGAAAGACAGAGAGAAAAAAAGTAGCTATATCACGATCCCAGCTGATAGCGAGGTTTTCGTGAAATATGTCTTCATCTTCCGTTGCCAGATCCGTTAAGATCTAGAATGCAGATGGGGTGGAGTGGAGTGGCGGGGCTGGGGCTTTTTTGGCCTGTTCGGGAGCCATTGTCCATAACTGCTGACAGCAGGGAGAAACACTGCCTTTGCTTTGAAAAGAAATCTCTCTCTCTGTCTGCTTTGCTGCGTATGCCGTTGGCCACGGACAGCAGCAGCAGGTCCCCTCATGGAAAAGCCATTGCTGGAGTATAGTCCTGACAAGGACCTGTCTTTTCACTTAGGAAACCCATAAGAATCCAAGTCCTGAGCGCAATGCCTCCCAGGACGCCCATAGCTGAGATAGCAGAGGCAGTGCGAGGGGCCAACTATGTTTGAAATAAGCACAGGACCGGTGTGTCCACCGGGCACAATAAGTCCCAGGGTTGGCGGAGCCCCCCTCTCTCTCTCTCTCTCTCAGCAGGGCAGCGGTCCAGGTGGAGCGCTTTAGTTGTCCTGCGAAACAAGTACATGATATGGGCGGGCAGCTCTCTGTGCATGCGTGCGTTTTTTGGGGTTTTTTAGGCAACAAGTTGTCTTGAACGTCCGTCCGTGCATATGTCTAAGTGCACATTGGTCTATGAGAGGGTTAGTGTTTGAAGGACATGTTTTATATCATTGTACCCTTCCCATGTCATAAATTGTTGTGGCTCAGGTTTTGTTGGGGCTTCAACAAATATATATACCGTATTGTCCCAAATAGGCTATGAGGCGACTCGGTTATAAGACGACCCCCTTTTTTCAAGACCCATTTACAGAAAAAAGAACATTGAATGTCAAATAGTATTGCCCCTGAATATAACACGACTATATATATATATATATATATATATATATATATATATATATATATATATATATATATATGTATATATATATATATGTATATATATATGTATGTATGTATTTTTTTTAAACGATTTCTCGTTTGTTATTTGCTACACCCCTAGCCTCGACACCCAGGCTTTCATTTTCGTCCACGTTGCGCGAAAACGAAAAGCTGCGGTGGCCACCGGTGTGGGCCTAGCTTCCGGCGTGGGCGTGGCTCCAAATGATGAGACGTATCACAGCAGTGGAGGGGCGGTAGGTAGGGGGAGGGGCCGGGGATGATGACACGTTGGTGAGATCAAATTAAATGAGCTCATCTGCCGTCTACCCTACCCCCCCTAGGTCAAAATCAAACGTGTGCACAGACAGACGGATCACCACCATGCTATTACGTCACCCTGTGGGTGGCGTAACAGGCATGTGCACAGACAGACATGTGGACGGACGGACGCGTGGACGGACAGGCGCGTGGATAGACGGACGCGTGGTCGGACGGACGGACGGACGGACAAGGGGTGAAACATAGTCACCACCTTATGGTGGAGACAACAATTTTAGGAATCCATGTTATTAACAGACACGCAGCATGCATGAAGCTAAAGGTCTGACTCAGGGTTTTCTGTTTTCAATGAAGAAATGCTGTTGGTTTAGTGGTGACACAGCTGTAGTTAGCAGTAGGAGTGTATCAAATCATTTTAAATATAAGCACTTTCATTTGAAATATCTTGGGTTGTTTTGCACGTCATCATGTTTGGTGGGGCAGTCAGGGCATTTAGGGCGGCATTGCCCCCCCATGCCCCTGCCTAAATCCACCCCTGGGGGGCTGGGAGGCGAGAGATCACATTTTTCCATTGAGTCGATGAAAGATGATTGACGGCTCCCCCAGCTCCGCTGAGCATTGATCCCCATGCCACTCATTTTCTCACCTCATCATGAGCGTCTGAGTCTTGATAAATCAGCCGTTTCCAGCCTCCACTAACCCCCTGCTCTCACTCACAACAACGTCCTCATGGAAGAATTATGGCAGCCTGGCGAATCCAAGGAACGAACGCCATCTTGTAATTTTCGAGTGCGGGAGGGAGGGAGGAAGGGGAGAGAGAGGGGTGGGGGTGGGGTGGATGGACGTTTTGGCTGTCGTTGTCGACTCTTCTTCTCGGTCGCGGCTGCACGGCGGAACCTTTCCCCCAGTTCCACCTGGCTGCGATGTTGGACTTTTTCAGCCGTGACGGCCCCCCAGGGACCAGTCCTTAGCAGAACAGGCCACGTGCACGGGGGCGGGGGTCCTCTGTGTGTGTGTGTGTGTGTGTGTGTGTGTGTGTGTGTGTGTGTGTGTGTGTGTGTGTGTGTGTGTGTGTGTGTGCGTGTGTGCGTGCCCGGAGGGACAGCTGTCTGGCTCATCTTGCGTCCTCTGCGGAACGCTTCATTTATAATTAACCCAGATGACCAGGTGGCTATGTCCCTCTGTCCCTGCCAAGGCATGCTCCACCGTGACCCCGGACCTTTCTAGCACACATTCCACTGTGGCACTGTGACTGCTGCCCAAACAGCGGCCTGCCCCCCCGTTGGAGGGTCGCCGACATGTCGTTATATGGGCCCTGCTTTGGTTTGGTTTGGTTTTTGTTTCCTACATTTGGTTTTTAGTTATTGATATAGTATACTGTAGCAGTGGTTTTCAACCAGTAGTCCGGGGACCACCAGTGGTCCTTGAGAGGATAACATTTAACACATAGACTGCGATCGCGTGTGCGTCCTTTTCTGCCCACTGCCACGGCTCAAGGCAGTGCAATCAGTAAAAACCCTTATTTTGAAGCGCCAGATCGCCTAAACAGGAGGGGGGTGCCGTCATGCTTATTTCTGGTGTCTTGACTAACCTGTCCTCTGACGATCTGAGCAAAAAGTTCCGGGTCAAAAGTCAGGAAGTGACGTCCAGCCCTAGTTGATCTAACCATGCGCCCACGACATTCAGGGCCAGAATCTCAGGAGAGGTGTTGGAATGCATTGGATTGAATGGGTGCGAATGGGACAAACAAAAAAGGTTGTCACGACAATTCTGTTCCAAATG
Source organism: Benthosema pterotum (assembly GCA_039105355.1). Taxonomy (NCBI): domain Eukaryota; kingdom Metazoa; phylum Chordata; class Actinopteri; order Myctophiformes; family Myctophidae; genus Benthosema; species Benthosema pterotum. The sequence goes on along the minus strand of CM076971.1, from coordinate 13,328,624 downwards.
CAAGTCAGCAACGGGATCTTTATCAGACGATGTGCTGGGACTAATAGTTGGATTAAATAATGATAATAATTTCGTCATTATCTGCGCCTTTGTCGTTTTGGGTGGACGGGACCACGGACGACAAGCGCGATATTGGCGCACGGTGGGTTAAACACTATTACCTGTTACACATTACACTACGGTGCGAATGAAACAAACAAAAAAAAGTTGTTGCGACAATTCTGTTCCAAATACAAGTCAGCAATGGGATCTTTAGATTCAGATCAGATAAACTTAGATCAATATTATATATTTTGTTAGTTCCTTGATACAAGCCGGAACACAATATGGTAAACAATGCTGTGAAGACGCACATGAGGAGGACCACCCATCATCCGAGGACCACTCCATCGGTGTTCAAGTGGTCAGATGGGTGGGCTCACTGACTGCGAATGCTTTTCAAGAGAATGTTCAAGTGGTGCCGGAAAAAACACTGATCTGTCAGACATTCCAGCGTTGGAGTGGAGTGGACCGGCGGCTCGTTGTTTACCGCTGTAGATGCTGCTGGTCAATGGAGGAGCACTGGTCATCATGCTCAGCTGTGGAATAACATGGACAAACAGTGGATATTTTCTTCGGGACGGGTGGCCGCCCCGCCCCCTTCCTACACCAACCCATTATAACTTAAAACTCCATTTTAACAATGACAGATTATTCAAAAACAACCCATCTTTTTCTGGTGTCCTAATGCATGCGAGGGCCGTGGAATTTCATTTCCAGTTTTCATTTATTTTTAAAATATTCAATATTTGGGCAAACCCATGCCCAATAAAACAAATGAATAAAACTATGAGTCCCTTTTGTGCGCAATGTGCTGAGTACAAATTTAGTTTTCAATTTTCAATCGTTTTACAACATACTGTACTAATAACGTTGGTCCTTCCAGTACTTTTACGAGATGTGATTAATATTGTATGGGGAAGTGAAGTGAGAGAGAGAATTCAGAACTGTTTAAGCATAATATATGTTACTTTATACCCCTGAGGGAGAGAGAGAGAGATACAGAGATAGAGAGTAGAGTACAAGAGACAGGCTCGGCTCGGAGCTCTCCCCATGCAGGCTCCAGCAGCGCTCGCAGCAGGAGGGAGGCCAGGTCTGGGGGAAACAGGAAGTCAACTCGGCACCTGCTATTCTCATTCCTGTGTTCCCCCACTCCACCGTGCCGTGATGTATGCACGCCACGCCACGGCGCGGCACACCGCCCAGCCCCCCGGCAGCCAGCTAACCGCAGTATGCACACACACACACGCATGTAATAATGCATGCAGTGCTCAGCCACGATGCGCTGGACCTCCTACTGTTTCCCCCCGGAAACAACAGCACACACACAGCGCTCGGACAAGAGGTGTTCCATCTCCTAGAGTTCCCCCTGGAAACAACGGCACGCATATAGCGCTTGGTTAAAATGTGTTCCACCTCCTACAGTTCCTCTGGAAACAACGGCACGTATACAGCGCTTGGTCAAGATATGTTCCATCTCCTACAGCAGGCATTTTCAACTGGTGGTTTGGGGACCACCAGTGGTCCTTGAGAGGGTTCCAGGTGGTCCCCAGCTAAGTTGTTTAACCAGATGTAACTCTTGAGAACGTAAAGATGTAAGCAAATGGACCTTCGCAGGTCCATTTGGTTTCATTTTTACACTCTAAAGAGTTAAAATATTCATCATGTGAATTAGTCCTAATATATACACAACTTAATGGTCATGGACAGAAGCAAAGGAAATCTTTAGTTTGGAGGGTCTGTGGGGCTAAAATGTCCTCAAATGGTGGTCCGTGGCTCAAATGCTGTATAAATGATGGGCCCTGGTTGAAAACCCCTGTCCTACAGTTCACGCATGCATGCAGCGCTATAGGTCAAGATGTGTTCCGTTTCCACAGTCCCCCCGGAAACAACAGCACACATACAGCGCTCAGTCGAGAGGTGTTCCACCTCTTACAGTTCCCCCCGTTGTGATCGGGTTCATTCATGCATCATCCTCCTGGATCTAGGAGTTTGCTATAAGCCAGCAGTTCTCAAAGTGAGCTCTGGAGAAGGATCCCCTGCGGTCCTCAGGGTAACAGGCAGGGGCGGATCTAGGCATGGGCATGGGGGGGGGCAATGCCCCCCTAAATACCCAGTCTGCCCCCCCAAACACGATGCCATGCAAAACAACCCAAGATATTTCACATTAAAGTGCTTATATTTAAAATGATTTGAAACACTACTATTGCTAGTAACTATAGCAGTGTCACCACTAAACCAACAGCATTTCATCATTGAAAACAGAAAACTCTCTGAGTCAGACCTTTAGCTTTATGCATGCTGCGTGTCTGTTGCAACTTCAGCAACAACTGATGTTATTATTGATGCTTTACTTGACTAATAAAAGTCCTGTAACCGAAAATGGTATGGGTGCGACTTCATCTCCCGTGGCGCTTCGCACCACGGGAGATGCCCCTCCAACATGTTCTCTTGCCCCCCCCCCCCCGAATGGGACATGTTACATCCGCCCCTGGTAACAGGCTAGTTTAGTTTTCATATCAGTTATTGTCATAACTTTGATGCCTCACTAAGCAGCGATAGAAGAAGTATAGGCCTACTGAGATTTTAAGCATAAAATGTAGCAATGCCACAAATGTGACGTCTGACCCAGAGGCTCAATAAGGCAGTTTGTCACAATCAGTAGATTATTTGTGGCCAGATGTAAATCACTTTAAAATGTTGTAAACAAGTATTTAGGACCATGTTCGAATGCCCCCTCCCATAGCTAAACTTCATACAACTAAAGAAAGCAAGGAAATCTAAAACAATAAACCCCATCATTTACTTTCTCTAATAACAACAACAAAGTAGTTAAAGGGGAATTCCACCTATTTTCAACATGTTTTCCGAGAGTGTACAAATGCAACCAAATGAACCTTAACGGGTCCATTTGGTTCCATTTGTACGCTCTCGGAAAAAATAAGCGTCTAAAGAAATCCATTAACATGGTGAATATACATCTTGATGTCATCAAGATGTTTTACCATGTTAGTGGTTTTCTTCAGACCTCCATTTCATGAGAACACAGAATGGGGGGACTTTTTTTTATCATGTCCAACACCTCTAGGGTATACTAATGACATATTAAAATGTTGAAAATGGGTGGAGTTCTCCTTTAGTAGTTACTGTCCAGCACTCACTGAGCAACGGTCCAGCGCTACGCCGGCCGGCCCACTGACATCAGCACTGACGGATGAGACAGACAGACGGGACCTCTAATCAAAACCACAGACTATGTGTTGACCCCTGACCTGGCTCCCTCCACCCCCCTCCCCTCCCCTCCTTAACGTGCTGTTGCCGTAGCAACCTTCAAAGACTTTTCCAGATGTGTCTGTCTGGGAACCTTTTGGGTTTTAATGCGCCGGCTGGAACGGCCCCTTGGACACTAGAATAAGCCAAACGTACGACGATTAGCGGTGGGACAATTCACTTAACTCACGATACAATACAATATTGATATTTAGGGCTCTGGATCGATTTATATTGTGATTCTTAGTTTTGCTGCGATTCGATTTGATATGTTGATATATTGCATTTTCCCCCACAAATGACTGTGCTTTTATTATACTAGAACAAGGAGGATTCCACCAATTTTCAAGACTTTTTCTGAGAGCATACAAATGCAACCAAATGGACCCTGACGGGTCCATTTGGTTGCATTTGTACACCCTCAGAATAAAGGTCCTAAAAGAAAAAGCATTAAGAAACACAACACAACTTGATGATGTAAATACTAAGGCTGTTGAAAATAGTTAATTAATGGGATTAAATTAATTTTGTTGATTAATCTGATTAAAAATTTTAACGCAATTAACTCATGTGCACACTGACTCAACTCACTGAGCATTTTCTCATTGAAAGAAATGGTTAGAGCACGTTTTTACGGAGACATATCGCTGTGTGTCTTCCTATAACCAGAGCCATAGAGTATAGCTGGAGGATCTACAAGCATTGAGGGCTTGTAGATCACCTATTTTGATAAATATTTTAAAGTTAAATAGTTATTTTTTTCACAGATTCTGTTTCTTTTTTAAAATGTTGAAATCCTTTACAGGAAAACATGCATATTTTGGACATAGTTCGAATGGTGATTAATCATGATTAAATTAATTTTGAAGCTGTGATTAATTTGATTAAAATTTTTAATCATTCAACAGCCCTAAAATACAGTACAGTAAAATGATGAAAATTGGCGGAATTCCCTTTTAAAACAATTCTGAACCATATGGATCATGACAAGTTCAATCAACTTACTAGAACATCTTCAAGCAATTTTAAACGATATAAATAACAAAAAAGTTCAATCATACACATCAATGCAGGCTGATAACGTCAGTCAGTCTTTCTGACTTGAACAAATTGATGAATAGGCCTACATAATTATCAAAAAATCAACTTGAACCTGACGATTCGATATTGATATCATGTCATTGAGAATTTCGATATAATTGGCGTATCGATTATTTTGCCCACCCCTAACGACGAGGTCTCTCGTACACAAAGGATCGGAAGTAGGATCCGTCCATCCGCGGGCGAGTCCAGAATAGGTTGAGGCTCACACATTCTCTGTGCCCTTCTGTCGTCACCCTCATAATGGTGGGAAGGTTGGGGGGGGTGGAGGGGTGGGGGAGAAGCCGAACAGGGACCCAAGGTTAGTGGAACAAGGCCTATCTGGTTTCTGTTGTGTAACGGCAATACCTTCAGGCTTCCTGTGCACATGTTGGGTTTTGGTCGCCCTCATGTCCTGGCCATCGGGGCGGGCCATTAGAGGACATGCATGGGACGGGCCAAACCCTACCTGCTGCTTCCCAGCGGTAAGCACCCCTCCCACCCCACCCAATCCTACCCCCACCTCCCACGCCCACACATAACGACTGCCCCCGCCACTCGGAGAACTGGCCCTCTGGGCTTCGAACGTGTTTTATATAAATGACGTGGCTGTGGCTGAGACATTTTGGCAGTCATGCTGTGTGAAGGCCTCTGTCTTGTCTGTCTGTCTGTCTGTCTGTCTGTCTGTCTGTCTGTCTGTCTGTCTGTCTGTCTGCCTGCCTGCCTGAGGTCACTCATTAAAAACTCTGCCCAGTAACAAAGCGTGATGCAGCAGTTTTTCATGACACCCGCTCACCACCACAGCAACATTGTTAGTTTCAAGTAGCGATCTGCAGTTGAAAGAATTGGTATTGAATACCAATACGTATTTGTGCATCCCAGCGACTGCTTTACTATCGGTTGGCCGTCGGTTGGCCACGGCCGATGGACCATTGGTTGTGACCGATAGCCGATAGCCAGGATCGATTAGTCGCACCCCTTCTTTAGCGGTCACTAAACCCCTGACTGATAGGATACCTACTGTACCTCGACACCTGTCAGTCACGGCAGATGTACAAAAAGGTTAGGGAGGAGCCCTCCCGACTTTTTCTGCAGCAGGTGGAAAAAGGTTGCGACTGTAACTATCACTCGGAACTCATTTACTATCAGCGGCAACTCAGTTACTATCCGCCACAGCCGCCTGCCTCGGTTGCAAGTTGATTTGGCCCCTCCTGCCCAAACCCCCTTCCAAAGCACTCTAGCGTGCTAAAGGGTGAGCCACGTGTCCCCATGCAGCACCCTCTAAATGGGTGACAATACCACTGTCCTCGCCTGTCCACATTAAGCACAAACCATGCACCCACCACCCAACACCCACCCACCGACACCCAGCTCCCTCCAGGGTGTCAGTGCCCCGGTGGCTGCTGGGAGGGCAGGAAGGAGGCAGGGAGGTAGAGGGGGTGGTGGTGAGGGGCATTAGAGAGAGGCAGTGGGGGAACAGGTGTGTGTTGTTGTCTGTTTGGTGTCCCTCTCCAGAGGCCCCCCTGCACACATGTCGACACCACTTCCCTCGTCAACACTGGTGCTACGGGTGGGAGAGGCCAGGGGCGGATCTTGGCATGGGCATGGGGGGGTGGCAATGCCCCCCTAAATGCCCAGTCTGCCCCACCAAACACAATGGCATTCAAAACAACCCCCAAATCTCAAAGATATTTCAAATTAAAGTACTTATATTTAAAATGATTTGAAACACTACAACTGCTATCACCAACTACAGTTGTGTCACCACTAAACCAACAGCATTTCATCATTGAAAACAGAAAACTCTCTGAGTCAGACCTTTAGCTTTATGCATGCTGCGTGTCTGTTGCAACTTCAACAACTGATGTTATTATTGATGCTTTACTTGCCTATTAATAGTCCTGTAACTGAAAATGGGAAACGCCGCGGGCGATGAAGCCACACCCATACCATTTTCTCCTGCTCCCCCAATTGGGAAATGTTACATCCGCCCCTGGGAGAGACGCTTTAAACCCCTAGCAAGGGGAGTTGGGAATTGTACACTGTGAAATCCACGGGTGTATAATTATAACACTGCGCTCTTGTGACGGTGCAGAAAAAAAAGAAGTACTTTGTGGGTCAAAAGGACCTTCGTGATAACATTTCTGGTTAAGATATTAAATGGTGTAATGTTCTCATATTATGTTGTACTCGTTTCTCTTTATTAGAGTAGCCAATTTTTATTAGCGTTTTAACAACTAGGGTTGTTAGGGAAGGTAGTCGTTATGCCGTGAATTAATCCTTCCCCACACACAGTTACTGTGTTTGCGCTGCTGTTGTACCCTTTAAATATACCAGTGGTCCTGGGACCACCGGTGGTCCTTGAGAGGATTCTAGGTGGTGCCCAGCTAAATAATGGAGAGTTGCTAACAAAATGGACCCTTTATAGATCTGCAACTGACATAATGCAACATCTGAATAACTTTTGTTATCAACGTTTTACCAGTTTATCTATCCTAAATTGTTGACACAAACTTTAAAATATTTAGTTTTGAGTCTGAGAGGCTAAACTCAACATCAAGCGGTGGTCCTCTGTGGCTAAAATGCAGAATAAATAGTGGGCCCTGGTATGAGAATGGTTGAAAACCACTGAACCCCTGCTCTATAGGCTACTTCCTGCAGTGAGAGGCCCATAGTGATGTAGCGCCTCCTGTTGAACAACCTCCTGGACACCTGCTCCAGAGAGAGAGAGAGAGACAGAGAGAGAGAGAGACAGAGAGCGAGAGAGAGACAGAGAGAGAGAGAGAGAGAGAGAGAGACAGAGAGAGAGAGAGAGAGAGAGAGAGAGAGAGAGAGAGAGAGAGAGAGAGAAACTCTATACTTCCTGGATTGGCTTCAGTGTTGGAGCAGCAGGTGCAGCAGTGTCCCAAATGTGGATGTTTTGCAATACCAGAGATTTGGCTATATACATATACCTGAGGCTTTACTTATTCCACCCGGTTCTGGGGGCTTGGTGCCACCCTGAGGGGGGGGTGGTGCCACCCTGAGGGGGGGTGGTGCCTCCCTGAGGGGGGGTGGTGCCACCCTGGGGGCTTGGTGCCACACCCTAGACAGAGAGAGTCAGGCTAGCACAGAATGCCAGCAACAAAAAACTGCCTCGTCACTCCCCAGCTGGGCTGGTGATTGCACGCGATACAACACCCACCGTCCGGCCAGGGATTTTTCAAGCGCATCGGTTAAAAACAACACTTCCCAGCAAACACGGAAGGAATTAGTGGTGCCTTGATTCTGTCCAGAACGATCAAGGCTTGAATCGCCTTGAGATCATTCTGGACACAATCAAGGCGTCAAGGCGACTAGTCAAATATGGCACCAGAATATCACCCGATTTCAACCAACACTAATCCTGTCCAGTAAAGACGTTCATCGCTGGATGAATCAGAGAGACTCAGATTGAGACCAGACTGACTTAAAACAATCATTAACTAGTCAAATTTGGCCTGGAATAACTATGGCTTTATTGTTTCAAATGGAGAAAAAGTCCTGGAAATGACTTGATTGTTATGTCATTCCCGAAACGTCTTCACCTGAAATAATAATGTCACTAATTCGTCCCTGTCCCAGCAACACGGTTTGCTGGGTTAAAGAGATATTTCACTTCCAAAAAAACTTTTGCTCCTTTTACCGTCTACTCAGTCTGGTGTCCTTTGTGTGACCTGTATAGTGTAGGTGTTAAGCGACGTACACAGAACTCCTTTAAAATATCATCCCAACAAAGATGGATTCACCAATTCAACAGTGCTCTGCTCCCCATAAAACCTGTTGCACATATTTTAGATGTGAGAGAAGTGGGGGAACGGTGTCCCCCTTCCACTCGCAAGGGTCCATTTGGTTTCATGTTTACGCTGTCAAGAGGTACATCTGGTTAACCAACTGTTAATCAGATGTAGTTGGAGACCATTTAATCATTTAATTGGAGACCACCCGGGACCCTCTCAAGGACCACTGGTGGTCCTCGGACCAGTGGTTGGAAACCACTGTTCTAGTACATCACATACAAATTACTGACAGTCTTTCCCCTGTCTCCAGCCAGCTTCCTGTCAGGTGGTCCCATATGGAAATGACCTCCCTCCGAGTCTTCACTGCCCCCAAAAGCCCAAAACGTGGGAAGTATGCCGGTGGGGCTCTGATTGCTTTGTCCTGGCCCTGAATAGTTGCCTAAAACAGGGCTTGAACCCAGCACAGAGACCAGTCAAACTGACTTGCACCTCTTGACACCTGCATCAAGGGCCTCTTTGTCCCGGTGCCCATATGTGTAGCGCCGGGGACCGGCCCTGCATTGTCCCGTCGAGCGAACAGGGCCTGGTCACAACTAGGCCACGCTGAAAAGAGCCCAGGAGCGGGCTTTTGTCCTCGGGGAGGGGGGTCTGTAATGGACTGATAGCATCGTGCTGACCTCCCTTCTTCCCTGTCTCCTCCTCCTCTTCCACCGTATTATTCGGCTGGCTGTTAAAGGCCCCCATTTAAGGATGCTGATACTCTTCACCCTTTGGGCTATCTGCGTACCGAGGGCAGCAAGAGTTGCACGATTGTGGGCCGCGATAGGAAGGGACAAGGGGAGGTGAAGTAATGGCCGGGGGGGAGGGAGATCGGGTACAAACCGCATACCGAACACAGAGCTCCGGTTCCAACCATTGTCCTTTCTCTTTATATTCCAATATTACACATTGTATATATCTGTAACATGCTCTGTAACGTGATGCGATTTCTGTTCAAACCGCCGGTGATATCAGCTGCCATTAATCAGGTGTCTTGTAATATAACATAAAGCGCTGATGGTACTCAATTCAGAAAGAGACACTGCAGGGGCCTCCTAGACTGAATAGCTGCCCATTCAGGTTGTTGTCGATGTGTATCGGTACGGATGTGTCTGTGATCCCTGCCGTAAGGCTTCACCACCACCACCACCGCTGCACCACCGCATCGCTGCTCTCCCACCCCTCGAGATAGAAGTGGGATGACGGGGAGTTGGCTCGGGGTGGGGGGTACAGATCACCCCCATCCATGCAGTGCATACTAGTGTTGTAGTTCTCGAGACGTTAGGCAATTTAAGAAAGCAGTTGACACGGCGTGGCCGTGAACGATTTCCGTCACAGTCACAACAGAAGCCCAACATAGTTTAGAAAGCAGGTGATGCCGACGGGGTCCACCCCTTCCACTGGCGTCTCTGGTTTCCATGGTGACGCTCCTCTACAGCGTAGCTCTTTTCCACGTTGTTAACACGATGCCAAAAAGCTGCGTTCTGCCGTCGGAGAAAAAGTTTACAATTTAATCAGGATTTACAATACATTTTACAATATACAATGAATCGCTGAAAACATTGTAATACATTAGGCATCCTATATAAGTCATTGCAGTAAGTACTGTGGGTTAGTATGTAATACAAGTGCGGAACTGCGGCGGAAGATAGGTTGTGAGTCTGTGGTTCTGATTGCAGGGGGAAGTTCATTCCATAGTTTTGGGGCCAGGAGGGCGTTTTTAGTGGGGCTACTGCTAGCTTCCCAGTGTCGGCTTCCTCGTTTGCCTCCGTTCTCTCACTTCATTTGTATCGTGGTCTTTTCTTGGTCTCATCTTCAATAAAAATCTGTTCTCGCCTGGCGGTGGTCTTAGTCTTGATCGAGTTATCGGACCCTACAGGAATCCTCGATCTCAGTCTCGATCTCGATCCCTTTAGGTGTTGGTCTCGTCCACCCCAGTCTCACATGGTCATCCTCGGTCTCGTTTTTGGTCTCGACCCCCCTAGGCCTTGGGTCTTGTCTTGGTCCTTGCTTTAGGTGGACCTCCCAGGGGGGTGATCATGTCTCCCCCCAGCTCCGAGCGGCCCCCAACAACAACAGCCAGCATCATCTCCTGCCTCTTTTCACCACGTGAGAAGACCTCTGTCGCAGCGCCCCTCCCGATGAAAGAGAGCCTTTCTTCTCCCGCTCTGCTGGGCCATCTGACAATCCAATCTACCGGGCCCAGCGGTAACTTAATATCCCTCCTCTGATAGGAGCTCTCTCTCTCTCTCTCTCTCTGTCTCTCTCTCTCTCTCTCTCTCTCTCTCTCTCTCTCTCTCTTTCTCTTTCTTCTCTGGCTCTCTCTCCTGTTGTTGTGGCAGGGATCCACGGAGAAGGGGCGAGGGTTGGCAGGGCAGGTGTCTGATTTTCATTAGAATTGCAAATTGGAGTGAGTGGATGCCCGATCAGATAAGAACAGAGAGAGAGAGAGAGAGAGAGAGAGAGAGAGAGAGAGAGGAGGAGAATGAGTGAGACAGAGGATAGAGGACAGGAGGGGTGGATTGGTGGGTTGGGGGAGGACAGAGGAGACCTGGGACAGAAGCTTTGCTGTCAACCACCACCACACCCAAGGGAAAGGACCAGGGGTGTAGTGGAGGGGGGACGCGGGGGGACGGAGTCCCCCCACTTCTCACATCTAAGATTTTTTTGGGGAAAAGTAGGCCCATGTTTTTGGTCTTGTCAATTTCTTTTATGGATACAATTAGGCATTTTAAAGAATCACTCTCAATATGCTATACTTGCTACAAATGCCGGTGTGCATGCAAGGGTGCATCCACTTATTTTCAATATTTTACATAAATACACCTTAGATATGTTGTGTGGACATGATGAATAAAAAAGTTCCCTCATTCTGTGTTTCCTAGAAATGGAGGTGAAAAAAATCATTAGCATGGTGAAATACATCTTGATGACATCATCAAGATGTGTTTCACCATGTTAATGAGTTTCCTTTTTTCTGAGAGTGTACAAATGTGAACCAAATGGACCCGCTAGGGTCCATTTGGTTCACATTTGTACACTCTCAGAAAAAAAATGAAAATGGGTGGAACTCCCCTTTAAGAGGCGTCCCCCCACTTCTAAAAGTACCACTACAACACTGGAAAGGACCCCCATACCCCACCACCACCCACCCCCTGTCTCCTGGTCCAACTTTAAATCAGAATTCCCAGAATCTTTTCTTACCTTTATTTGCAGTTGATTTATTACCCCCCAAAAATGTTCCAGTTGTTATTTTGTGGGGAAAATCTTTACTGGCTGTTTCCCCTATACGCCACCATATAATAGGCTAAGCTTAGAATGGAGATATGGGATGTTGTTCAAATTCGTCTATTTCAATCACTCCAAAATGCGACCTTCTGCTATATATTCTCTCCCCACCATGTCAGTAATGTGTTGCCACTCACACTTTCACTTTTGGCTCAGCAACGGTTCAGCCATGAAACGTTTATTCGGTTCTGTGGCCTTTTATTCCCATACATGGAGCTCAGAACAGGCCTTTAAAAAAATGTTTTTTTCTAAAAAAAATATCTACTACCGTCCTAATAAACCCCAGAAAATTACATCTGGCCACAACTGATCTATACTCAAACTGCCATATTGAGCCTCTGGGTAAAGTGCAGTGTGGCGTGCTGCCTCCATATCCTGTGAATTTCTGTGGCCAGTTATAATTTCCTGGGGTTTATTAGGACTGAAGTAAGTAATAATAAAAAAGCAATTGCTTTAAAATGTTGCAAACAACATACGTATTTAGGACCATGTTCGAATGATCCCCCCCCCCCCCCGTCAAAAACAGCCACAATCCCTAAAACTAAAGAAAGCAAGAAATGTAAAACAATTAACACCCATCTTTTACTTTCTCTAATAACAGCCTAAAACCTTGGTTAAAAAAAAAAGTAGTCCTTTGAATTCTCTCCCCTTCTCTCCCCATGCATGCAGAACTCCCAGCGTCACATAGGTCAAGGCCAGCGGGAAGTTCTGTATATAGGGCTGGTGATATGGGACATGAAAGTGTAATGAAGAGCTTTAAGGCAGTGGTTTTCAACCTTTTTGACACCAGGGCCCACCATTTATTCAGCATTTGAGCCACGGACCACTAATTGAGGATATTTTTAGACCCACAGACCCCAAAACTAACGATTTCTTTTGCTTCTGTCCATGACCGTTAATCTTCTAGTTGTGTAGATTAGGACTAATTCGCATGATGGATATTTTAACTCTTGAGAGTGTAAAAATGAAACCAAATGGACCCGCCAGGGTCCATTTGGTTTCATTTTTACGTTCTCAAGAGTTACATTTGGTTAAACAACTTAGCCTGGGGACCACCTGGAACCCTCTCAAGGACCACTGGTGGTCCCCGGACCACTAGTTGAAAACCTCTGGTATATAGGGCTGGTGATATGGGACATGAAAGTGTAATGAAGAGCTTTAAGGGGATTTAAAAAAATAACCCCACATCATCTGTGATTATCGAAGACTGTGTCAAATTAATGGCGGCGTGGGACCGACCTGTAGCCATGTCAGCTGTAGCACATGCGGACCCAGTTGAGCTGAATCCTTACCATACATACGTTGTACATATACCTCCAGACCTCAGCTATAGTGTTTTGTTTTGCCAAGATTACACAGTCCAGTGAAAAGTCGTCTCTCGTTGCGCTCCACCTCATGCATATCGTTTCAAAGGCTAATTGACGATCACACTGCATTACCTCAGCCAGTAGTCATTTTACGGAAATTAAAGGGAACATTTTTTTTTTGCAATAGAGGCCATAGTGAGTGCGTAAGATGATCACACACACACACACACACACACACACACACACACACACACACACACACACACACACACACACACACACACACACACACACCAGGAGCGGATCTAGGCATGGGCGTGGGGGGCAATGCCCCCTAAATACCCAGTCTGCCCCCCCAAACACGATGCCATGCAAAACAACCCAAGGTATTTCAAATTAAAGTGTTTATATTTAAAATGATTTGAAACACTACTACTGCTACTAACTACAATTTTGGCACCACTAAACCAACAGCATTTCATCATTGAAAACAGAAAACTCTCTGAGTCAGACCTTTAGCTTTATGCATGCTGCGTGTCTGTTGCAACTCCAACAACAACTGATGTTATTATTGATGCTTTACTACTAATAAAAGTCCTGTAACCGAAAATGGTATGGGGGCGGCTTCCGTCGCCCCCATGCCATTTTCTCCTGCCCCTCCAACATGTTCTCTTGCCCCCCCAAATGGGACATGTTACATCCGCCCCTCACACACACACACACACACACACACACACACACACACACACACACACACACACACACACACACACACACACACACACACCACGGCCAGCTGGATGGACCTCAGTGCCCGTCAAGAAAGACCAAGCAACAGCTGGACTTAACAGTTCTCCCCTCAGTGAAATCTCACACCACATTTCTGGCACCAAAAGACCTCAAATTAACAAAGAGGATTTGCTCAGCATGTCAGAATTCCGTGTTAGTTTGGAGGGAGAGAGGGAGAGAAGGAGAGAGAGAGAGAGAGAGAGAGGGAGAGAGGGGAGAAACAGGCACTTGTCGGCGTTTTTTTTTTTTTTTCTGAGAAAATCACTTGCATACAGCTGGGGAACATCTTGCCTTCAGTACAGTGTGCATGCGTGGCTCATTCCACAACCATCAGCAATGAAGTTTACTGATAAGCCTTCTTCACACTGGGTTGTTTGTATATTGTATGTATGTGTGTGTGCGTGTGCGTGCGTGCGTGCGTGCGTGCGTGCGTGCGTGTGTGACAGACCAGGAAGCATCATTTCGGGGTCCCATATTGGGATGGCATATGCTACCCTACTCCCTAGGATTTGAATTGAAGCACATATTAAGTTATTGTAGCAATTGTTGCTGGGTAGATAGATCTCCATGTTTATAATATAGATATAGACATAGAGAACTTTAATGTATTAATATACACTAAATATATTGTAGGTAATATAGAGAACTTTAGTAGAGAACTTTAGTGTGTAGAACTTTAGTGAGGTGTGGCAAAGCCGTTTGGCCGTGGCCAAACGGCTTTGCCACACCTCCAAGTTTTGACTAAAGACTTAAGACCTGATACTTAAGACAATCAAAATAGGGCTCTGCAGGTGCTATGGGTTAAAGATAGGTAAGTGATTTGAAATTCATCGTGTAGTACCAGCCTGGTGCACTAGGGTCGCCCAAGAGTAGCACCACTACACTCCTGATTGGAGGAGAATTCACCCTCCACCTGGGGAACTTTTATTAGCTCCTCTGCTATGGTCTGCACACCTTATAATAGAGCATTTTAACAGAATTTTTTTGGGGGGTGATATCTGACAAAAGTTAAATCACTTTCCCTACCTTTAAGATGTACTGCAAGTGCTATGGGCTGCCACCTTTAGTTATGCCACCCTTTTCCTAACACGGTCATAGACACACCTTGCCTTCCCAGCGCTGCCTACCTGCCTGCGTGTACGCTATATATTCCTGAAGGGTTTCTGAAAGTGTTGAAAATGGCCAACTCCACCGGGGGCGTTGCCGTGGTGAAGGGGCTTGCAGCGACACGGCTGGTTGGCCAGCACTCCCAACATGCACCTGTGTGTGTGTGTGTGTGTGTATGTGTGTGTGTGTGTGTGTGTGTGTGTGTGTGTGTGTGTGTTTGTGAAAGAACAGGACAGGCCGGAACGAAGGAACAGCTATGTCAATACCGGCAAAATGGGAAAAACAAACATTTCTGGGCGAAGTGTCGCTTCAGTTATTTTTCCCCCTGAATAGCTTTCCCTCTGTACACAGCTAAAGAACCCGGGGTGTCAGTTTAACCCTGGAAACGTAAAAATAAAATAATAAAAAGAAACGGACCCGTTGACACTCAGGATTTCACAGTGTAAACCCCCCCCCCCCAACACCATGCAGACTATATGCAACGGGACAGAACTATTTCCTGTGGCTGTTTCAATATTTCTTTCCTGCGTTTTTGGACAAAAAATAAAAGAAGAAGAGTGATCCTTCCACTGGAATGCACCGTCTCTCCACTAGGGTGACCAGATGTCCCCCTTTGGGTGCTACAGTCCCTCATTTTCAAGATTTTTCAAGCGTCCCACAAATTGGGACTCTGTCCCACATTGTGACTGACGGGCATCAGTGTTCAAAATGCCCCAAATAATTTGTAGTGCCCTAATAGTTGGATTTCTGTTATCATTTCTTGCTATGTTCTTTTTTTTTTTAAGAATTCCCCCATGGTACCACTATATTTCCACACTCACTCTAGAGAGGCCACATCGCATACTGTCGTATCAAAAATAGATGATCTACAATCTCAAAACGCGTCGCACTGCGACGCGTTTTGAGATTGTAGATCACCTATTTTTGATTTTAGATCAGCTGTTTTTGCTATGTGTCAAATGGAATCCTGAATTATTTTTGGAATATTGACATCAAGATGTTAATAATTTGCTAACTACATGTTGTCCTGTTTCCACACTCCACTTGTCCCACACATGCAACACTTCTGTCCCTCAAATGAACAGTTTGGATCTGGTCACCCTACTCTCCACACATTTCTCCTTGTGAGGTAAAAGAGAAACGGCTGTGTGTGCTCAAAATTTATTAAAGCTCCAGTATGGTGAAAAAAAAAATGATGGGACTTTACCATTGATGGGACTATATTAACCCTATGACTACTAATTAATTGATATTAATTGAATAAATTTGGCCGCCGACATACATGACGTGTAAGTTTGTGTTGTCTAAAATAAAACGTTAACATAAATAAAACATAAACATAACAAACATGACATTAACATAAACAATAAACATTAATTTTAGGCGATTATTTTTTGCAAGATCAGCTAATATCAGGTCCTACTCACCTAGAAATGACCAAAGTTTGCATGTTCTCCCCGTGTCCCCTAGGGTAGATACCCTCACAAAACCATGCAGTAATCCTGGACTCTAAACTGCCTCCCCCTGGCCAGCCGGGGCGCCTGATGGAGGGGACTGGAACTGGTTGGAATAACGTGTTCCTTCCACACGCTACATCCAACCAGGGAAACTCCCCCCTGTCAGGTGAAAAGAAGGCAGCTTGGACTCCTCATGCATTGAAGGGAAGCATGAGGCCAGTCCGCTGCCTCCCCAGGTTGGCGGAGGGTGTGTAGAGCCCAGGATCACGTTAGGAATTGGCACTGGGTGAAAAAAATAGGGTTACAAAATCGTGGGATAAAAAAAAAGAAATAACCAAAATTGTCAGGGGCACGCTGGTACTTACACGCGCACGTCCTCTACTATGTCCATCGCTGATCATGGAATGACCTACAGCTTAAAATTAAAGATCTGCTCTCCCATTGCAGACAGTCACTCTAAATCATACCTGGGCATCATGCGGCCCAGGGGCCAAATGCGGCCCTTTGGCTGACTCTGACCGGCCCGGGGACCACCAGTGGTCTTTGAGAGAGCTCCAAGTTAAATATGGAAAGTTGGTTAACCAGATGTAACTCTTTGAGAGCGTATAAATGAAACCAAATGGACCCTTGCGGGTCCATTTGGTTTCATTTTTACACTCTCAAGAGTTAAAATATTAATCATCTGAATTAGCCCAAAGTCTACACATTCAATCGGAGAATGTAAGAGAATGGTCATTTTTGTTATCCTGTTTTGTTTCCCAAATCCAGCCTGGAATTGTGGACAAAAACACAAGAAATCTTGAAGAAAGTTTTGGGATCTGTGTGGTTAAAATGTCATCAAATGGTGGTCGGTGGCTCAAATACTGAATAAATAGTGGGCCCTGGTGTCAAAATGGTTGGTCTTACTCTTACTTTTATCTTGAAATGAAATGAATATTACGCAGACTTTAGTTCAGCCTTTAGTCTTGGCCCTCCACAATATTTTATGTATCTCATTTGGCCCCTTGGGAAAAATAATTGCCCAGCCCTGCTCTAAATCTTTAATTGCAGACTTACCACGGAGTGTCTGCGACTCTCTGTAAAGTTACGGATGGTAGCTTTAATGTGACCTTTAACGCTGTGCGTCAGCAGATGGTTGTTGTGACAGACAGGGAGCGTCTGTACTGGAGGAGTTGGAAGCTGGATGGTGTGAGTCCATAATGATGCTGACTGACGCAGTAATCCTCATCCTCCTCCGCATGCATGTGCAGCCATCCTGCCAGGGGCGGATGTAACCTTTCCCAATTGTTGGGGGCAGGAGAAAATGGTATGGGTGCGACTTCATCGCCCGTGGCGCGAAGCGACACAGACTTTTAATAGTCAAGTAAAGCATCAATAATAACATCAGTTGTTGTTGAAGTTGCAACAGACACGCAGCAAGCATAAAGCTAAAGGTCTGACTCAGAGAGTTTTCTGTTTTCAATGATGAAATGCTGTTGGTTTAGTGGTGCCACAGCTGTAGTTAGTTAGTAGCAGTAGTAGTGTTTCAATTCATTTTAAATATAAGCACTTTAATTTGAAATATCTTGGGTTGTTTTGCATGCCGTCATGTTTGCAGACTGGGCATTTAGGGGGCATTGCCACCCCCATGCCTAGATCCGCCCCTGCATCCTGCATGCAGTCACCGCTGGGTGAAGGTGTTTGCTGTTACTTAAAGGGGAATTCCACCCATTTTCAACATGTTAACCTTAGCGATGTTGTGTGGACATGATAAAGATGATGAAAAAGTTCTCCCAATTCTGTATTTCATAAAAATGGAGTTCTGAAAAAGCTTTTTCCTGAGAGGGTACAAATGGAATAACAAATGGAAGTCACACAAGGTCCCCCAGCTTATACCGTGTGTTTTATAATGGCAGAGAGGGTTGAAGACCTAGCCTGGCCCCGCCCGCCCCAGCTACGTCATCACAACGAATTGTGCTTCCAGATGGGTCTGGTGTCTACACCCGTTTGCTCTCATTACAAAGAACTCACAGGCCGAGTTGTTGATTTTTAAAGTTGGAGACCAATCAAATGGCTGCGTTTGAGTAATCCCACCTCACGTCTCCTGATTGCGCTCCTGATTGGTGCGCTGATGGCTAGTGATTGGTTAGACGAATCTGTCTGTCAAATAGAAACCTACGTCACTGTAAAGAGATTCCAATCAGAGAGTCCCAGACTCTCCTTCGTGGAGAGTTTAGCAGGAGCCAGGCAATTGAAGACCCTCCCTTACATCGACTTGGGTCTGTAGTACCTACACCTTCAGTTCAGTTCAGTTCAGTTCACTTTATTTTGGTCGCAGAATAAACATATAACATTTGATCTTTGGTCATAAATATTTCTGGTAAGAAACCAAAAAAGTAGGTTGGCTGAAGCACATGGCTTATAATGCCTCCCCTTTACCTCTCAGCCATAACAAAATCCACGGTAACCCGAGTCCTCTTGTGGCTTTTTGCTTTAATATTTCCCTCTGAAAATCAGTATAGTAGATGTATAGAGTGTTGAAAAAACTGAATTCCCCATGTAAAGTATAACTGAATTGAGTCCATGCAGCCTAATGCTGCTTACATTCCACCCCTTGCGTCTGAGTCAGTGATACGGTGTGTGGGCGAGCGGATCCGAGTGCCGGCCGGGGCCCATCACGGTGGTGCCCCCAGGACGGATCTAGGCATGGACATGAGGGGGGGAATTCCCCCCTAAATGCCCAGATTGCCCCACCAAACATGATGGCATGCAAAACAACCCAAAGATATTTCAAAGTGCTTATATTTAAACTGATTTGAAACACTACTACAGCTACTAACTAACAGTGATGGGCAGTAGCTTGATTTTGCCTGATTTTTATTTATATTTATTATTATGATTATTATTTAGAAGGTTGTACATTAAGTTGAGATATATAATATATATGTAGTGTTGATGTAGCAAGCTACATCAAGCTACTTTTGTCATGTAGCTTGTAGTGTATCTTGTGACAATTTTCTAGGGATAGCTTGTAGTGTAGCTTAGCTACATTTTTCAAGAGTAACACTAGTGTAGCTTACTACTACTTTCCCAGTAACTTGCCCATCACTGCTAACTAACTACTGCTGTGTCACCACTAAACCAACACCATTTCATCATCGAAAACTGAAAACTCTCTGAGTCAGACCTTTAGCTTTATGCATGCTGCGTGTCTGTTGCAACTTCAACAATAACTTTTATTGATGCTTACTTGCCCAATAAAAGTCCTGTAACCGAAAATTGTTACAGGACTTACTCCTGCCCCCCAATTAGGAAATGTTACATCCGCCTCTGCCCCCCACCCGGTGCCCTAGCTGCTCCGGATCAACTTTTTACGCTCCTATACTATGGGTTAACATGTTGTGTGTGTGGCTGGGCCAGGCGGATGGATCGCCCCCGCAGCTGGACACGGCAATAGAGCAGCACCTGGCCCTATGGCCCTCCATCACCCCTCCCCACACCCCCACCCCCCTTTCACCTCCCACATCTCTCCCTATCCAGCCCTGAAGCTCTGTCTGTCTGTCTGTCTGTCTGTCTGTCTGTCTGTCTGTCTGTCTGTCTGTCTGTCTGTCTGTCTGTCTGTCTGTCTGAGTGTTGTACTCAGGGCTGTAGTGGAGGGGGGATGCGGGGGAGAACATCTCACATCTAAAATATTTTTGGGGCAAAAGTAGGCCTATGTTTTTTTTGTCTTGTCATTTACCTTTATGGACACAATTAGGCATTGTAAACAATCTCTCTCAATATGCTATACTTGTTTTAATAGTGTGTCTTTGTGTGTTGCGCAGGTGCACGCAAATGCAAGTGTGCATGCACGTGTCTTAAAGGGGAATCCGCTCATTTTCAATATTTTACTATTAATATACCATAGAGATGTTGTGTGGATATGGTAAAAAAAAAAGTTTCCCCCTTTCTGTGTTTCCTATAAATGGAGGTCTGAAAAAAATCCTTAGCATGGGGAAATACATGGGATGACATCATCAACATGTGTTCATGTTAATGGGTTTCCTTTTTTCTGAGAGTGTACAAATGGAACCAAATGGACCTGCTAGGGTCCATTTGGTTCACATTTGTACACTCTCAGAAAAAAAGGAAAATAATTGGAATTCCCCTTTAAGAGGCGTCCCCCCACTTCTAAAAGTCCCACTACAACACAGGTTGTAGTTCCCAAGACATTGTCTCGTCGCGTCTCGAGGCCAGTCTCAAGACAAATTTTCGTCGTCTCGGTCTTGTTTTTGTCTTGCACTCAATTGTCTTGTTCTTGTCTCGGTCTCGCCGCTCTACACTTCATTTGTCTTGTGGTCTTGTCTTGGTCTCACCCTCAATTTGTCTTGGTCTTGTCACGACCTGGGAGCAAATGTCTCGGGTCTCTTTGGCCACCGAGACCTCTGGAGACGAGGCAATGCAAAGGAATTGTTCTATATTCATTGTGCGGACCGAGGAGCCCATTCAGAAAGGCAGCTATCTTACACAAAGCGAAGTGCTGGATGAAGCGCATATTGCTAGCAGTCTCCAAACCGACAGTTAGTATGGTACAGTAACAACTAAAGTCTCTGTAATGTGTTGTACTATTACTACAGAACAATCAAAAATTGCCTTTTGGGCTTCAAACTCTCTAGGTCTTGGCCTTGGCCTCAGTCTCGACTCCTCTAGGTCTTGGTCTTGGTCTTGTTCTCGACCCCTCTAGGTCTCTGCCTTGTTCTCAACCCCTCCTCTAGGTGCTAGTCTCGTCTTGACCAAGTCCGTGATGGTCTCAGTCACGTTTTGGTCTCGACCCTCCTAGGTCTTGGTCTTGTCTTGGTCTCGATTTAGGTGCATCTTTACTACAACACTAGTCTCTCTGTCTGTGTGTCTGTGTGTCTGTGTGTCTGTCTGTCTGTCTGTCTGTCTGTCTGTCTGTCTGTCTGTCTGTCTGTCTGTCTGTCTGTCTGTCTGTCTAGATATGTCTGTCTGTCTAGTTCTGTCTGTCTGTCTGTCTGTCTAGATCTGTCTGTCTGTCTGTCTAGATCTGTCTGTCTGTCTGTTTGTCTGTCTGTCTAGATCTGTCTGTCTGTCTAGATCTGTCTGTCTGTCTGTCTGTCTGTCTGTCTGTCTGTCTGTCTGTCTGTCTGTCTGTCTGTCTAGATCTGTCTATCTGTCTAGATCTGTCTGTCTAGACCTGTCTATCTAGATCTGTCTATCTAGATCTGTCTGTCTGTCTGTCTAGATCTGTCTGTCTGTCTGTCTGTCTGTCTGTCTGTCTGTCTGTCTGTCTGTCTGTCTGTCTGTGTTGTTCTCACGACACTGGGCACTCCGCTGCACCTGTTGGCATGCAGGGCTGGACCTCAGGGCAGCAGATGTTCCTGGTTGCAGCGTTCCATCGCCAGTGAGGCAAGGAGAGGAGAGGCCTATTGATCTGGAGTGGAGGAAATCCCCTGACACTAATCCATCATACAATGGACTCCTTGTGGTTCTCATACTTTTCTTTATCTATACCCCGTAACTCTGAGATCCCTTTTCCACTGGCTGAGCCAGAACTCCAAAATTGGAACATTAATTAATACATATATTAAAATGGTTAGGACAGTATCAAACAATTGGACTATTAACTGACAACAGGTCTGCACGATCCCAGCTGGCGCTGTTTTCCATGATTAGACAAACAGAACAAAGCATTCTGGGTAAGACGAGAATGCTAAGTAGCTTTCTTGTTCCGCTCCAAAGGACTAGACACAACTCAAGTCTCCAACACAATCCAACCTTTATTTTCCAACTTGTATCACTGTATCATTTGTTGGCTTCAGTTTGGTGGTTGGTTGGTCAATCATTTAGTAGTGTAGTAGGTTGTAAACCTTAAACAGAAGAAACAAAATGTTACAACATTGACAATGATTGACAATTATATCATTATCATCATTATAAAATATATATATATATATTTCTAACTCATGTTTTATCAAAATTATTTGTTTAACACATGCATTTACATTAAATATCCAAATGTCTTAATAAACTGGTCTTTTAACAATAAAGTATTTTAAACATGTCTTAACTATTTTAAGTAATTCATTAAGTAATTAAGTAATTCATTTCAATTACTCTTAAACTCTACTCAAAGAAAACTCAGTCATTTTAAACAAATTAATACAAATTTTAATCAATGTATTAATTAATTAATTTAAAACAATCAATAAATGCCTAAATGAAATGTTCTGTAATTTAAATCTATAGTTTGTCTTTTTACTTAGTCATTTTAATTAATTAATGAAATTATTAAAACTAATTAATTTCCTATTAAAGCAGACATTTTTAGTCGAATTATTAACTTATTGTATTAAAGTAACAACTCAAAATTAAAGTCAATGATTAACTTATACATTTTAATCATGTTACACATTTAACCATTTACCATTTCTAATGGACCTTTAATTCATTAAATTAAATTGATTAAATTATTTAAATTCAAATTAAATTTAAAATTAAATCAATAAGGTTCCAAATCAAGTAACTATTTAAGTACTTTTAATAAAGGATAAGCCAGTATATGCTTGTAGATCAGCCCTGCAATCTATGCACTTTTACCTTTAATTATCCACATTTAGTATTTTAAATTCTCTTTAAATTCTTAAAGTCTTTGTAAGGTCACATCTGAAATATAACTATAATATAACTTAAATCAATTCTTAACACTGAACACAAAAGTGCCCAGCATGCACACAGTTAAAGTATTCTACAATCTGTTCCTAATCTTGAACCAAAATGCAATAATTAAACACTAAACACAATAATTAAACATTCAATGCCTTAAGACATTTACAACATAATATATATAGTAAAAGAACATTTAACAGACCATTGGCGTCTTTGGGCTGAACTTCTGAAAGGACTTAGAGCTTCCTTCATCTTCTCTTTGTGAGTTCAGTTTGTCTGAATGGCTTTTTCAAGTCCTCAGGTGCTCTTGATGAGCAGCGGCCATTTTGCTGCTGCATTCTGGGAAGTGTAGTTTAGAACCTGGATGCCTGGTCCAAGCCCCATTTCTGGCTTTTGACCAAACACCTCCCACTTGAGCTCCTGGGTTGAGTTCCTGGGTTCGACACAGAGAGGTCACTCAGATCCTCCACGTTGTTCTTCGGCGGTGAGTAATATGATCAGTCGTCTGACATCTCTACGTAGAATGGTGGCCGGGATTTTGTTTTGTCCTTTATCCTTTGTAGGGTTTCTTTTGCCATTCGCTCTCATGATGGGAACAGGGTAGCTCGGAAAGGTCCTCACGAGGGCATCTCTGACAATGCCTTTGCTGTCTGCATGGACATCGACTACTCGTGCCAGCCTGTACTGTCCTCTCAGGGCGTTTTGGTCGGCCAGCCAGACCACATCCCCGACAGCCACGTTTCGTTCTCTGGTGTGCCATTTATTCCTTACGAACAGGTTGGGACCGGCCAATTGGCTCCACTTCTTCCAAAATCTGCTGACTTCTGCCTGGATATGTTGAAGCCTTTTATATGGGTAACCATCAAATTGGAAGTCCCCAGGGTCACCTTTGGGGCTGGCACGTCCTAACAGCAGTGAATTTGGTGTAATGTATTCTATACAGTCTTCCCGGCTTTGGGTTCTCACATCGATGGGTCTCTCATTTGCAAGGTTTGCTGCCATAAAGAGGAAGGTCTGGAATTCGCCCCATGTGAAAGCTCCATCTCCACCAAGGTTGGTCAAGGCCCGCTTCACTATTTTGACAGCCGCCTCCGCTGCACCGTTCCGATGAGGGGAGTCTGCCGGGTGTATCTTCCAGGACCATTCCGTCCCATGCATGGCAGCTTTGTCTTGGACCTCAGATCTGTCCAGTCGGTCAAGGTATTTGTACAGTTCCTCCAGAGCAGGTTTGGCTCCCACGAAATTTGTTCCAGGGTCAGACCACAATTTCTTGGGGTGTCCCCTCAGTGAGGTAAATCTGTTATAGGCCAGCAGGAATCCCTCCGAGGACTGGTCACTGACCACTTCAGTGTGTATGGCTCGGGAGGCCATACAGCAGAAGACAATACCCCATACTTTTAGTTTGGTCCTCTTTTTGACCTCATCTTTGACTTCATAAGGGCCGAACAGGTCCATGGTGGTGTATTCGAAGGGTGTGGCTGGGGCTGATCGTTCCGGAGGGAGGTCAGACATGATCTGCTGGCATTTTTTCGCACTGTTCTTTCTGCAGATGATACAGGCGTCAACCACTCTTTTCGCCAGTCTCCGGCCTTTTATGACCCACGCTTTCCTTCTCATCCGGAGGAGGGTTCCTGCTACTCCTTCATGACTTGCTCCGTGGGACTCCTCGGCCAGCAACATAGACACCCATGACTCAAGTGGCAAGACTGGAACTGCTGTCTTATCTTCTGCGAACATCTGGTATCTGCCACCACACACCAGAAGTCCAGAGGTCACATCCTTATATATTGCCAATCTGCTTAAAGTCGTCTCTGGCAGGACCATTTCTTCTTGGGCAGCAAGAAACAGGTCTTTGAGTGAGTCTTCTAGTTCTTGTACAGTCAACCCTTGTTTTGGTAGTGCCTCCCACTTTGGTGGCCCTGGCGTCTGGCACTTCTTAAGCCACAGCTTGGCGGCTCGGCAGACCCAGGCAATGACTCTAACCAGTCGGGACAGGTTGCTGAATCTGTTGAGGTTGACAAGATCTTTGACCCAACCGGCGGGCTTCTTCCTTAGAAGTGGAGCTGGCTTTCCCTCAGGGGCCGGTGCTGGCTGGTTTTGGCTGATTTTAGCTTGGGCCCTTGTCAATACAGCCGAAAACGCCTTTCTTTGGAGTGTGTTCACGCTCTCCCTGGCATGGGCAGCTACTTCTACAGCTGATTTAACAGGCCACTCCTCCACTGGCCACTTGAGAAACTCTGGTCCATTTTGCCAGATGGAGCCGTCTTTTAGATCCTCAGGAGTGCCGCCTCTTGTAATGATGTCCGCGATGTTCAGGTCACCACAGATCCACCACCAGTCCTGCACTGGCCCAGCTTTTTGGATTTCGCCCACTCGGTTGGCGAAGAATGTTTGATATCCATAACTGTCTCGTTGTATTGCCCCCAGGACTGTTTGGCTGTCCAGCAGATGGAACCACCTCTCGATCTTCATTCGAGCATGCTTCTCCACATACTTTCGGATTCTGGCTGCGAAGACAGCACCACAGATTTCAGCTTTTACAGCTTCTCCCTTCTGGTCCAGGGGTGTCAACTTGGCCTTAGACTCCACAAGTCGAACTTCAACGCCATGACTTGTTTCCCACCGCAGGTACATCACAGCGCCAAAGGTTTTGTCACTCCCGTCGGAGAATGTGATGCCCCAGGGGTTTCCTATCCAGCCAGCTGGTGTGAGGCTTCTGCTGAATTTCACTTGGCCAAGCTGCACATATTCTTCGAACAACTGTATGGCTTCTTCTCTGAGGCTTTCTGAAAGTGGTTGATCCCAGGTCTCTTGAATTAGCTTGCCGCCACCTCCCTCTTGGAATGCCTTTCTCACAAGAATCGCTCCTTTCTGTTTGACCGGTGCTGCTAGGCCAATCGGGTCATACAGTCCAGCTACTTGGCTGAGGAGAGCCCTTCGGGTAAGTGGGTTAGGCGTTTCAGTTCTCACTTCCTCCTCGAGGAGATCTTTGCCAACTCTCATCTTTTTCTTCCTTTTAGAAAAGTTGATTGAAGTTAATATGTAGAGCTTGTCTTCATCCACTTGGTAGCCGATACCCAGGGCTTTGTTGTCCTCCTCCCTCATTTGATTTGGAAGAATTAGGGTATGGCCTTGTTCTTTTCTTGGGACGTCTGCGCCCTTCCTCCCACTTTGCCTTGACCGGACCCATGGCTTGAGGAAGAATCCGCCACCTTTCAGAATCTCTTCCACCGTTGCAGTGATTTGGTCAAGTTTGTTGAGGTCATTGTGGGAGGTCAGAAGGTCATCCACATAGCTGTCCTTTTCGATTACTCTGCGCTCTTCTTCCAGGTGAATAAAGTTGGGCAGGCTTGCCGTTTCTCTCATAGCCAACTGAGCAATGCAACCAGCAGGTTTGTCTCCGATGTTTACTCGGGTGATTGCATATTCACTGATCTCCTCTTCGGGGCTGTCTCTCCAGAGGAATCTGTGCAGATGCATCTCACACTGCTCTAGCCACACAGAGTTGTACATCTTCTTTATGTCTCCCAGAGCTGCATGGACACCTTCTCTGAATCGTAGCAGAACAGCTCTGATAGGGTTGAGTACATCAGGTCCCTTCAGGAGGATGTCATTCATGCTCATGCCTTTGTACTTCTGGCTGCTGTTCCATACAATTCGAACTGGTGTTGTCACTGAATGAGGGTTTGGCGCCACCAGGTGGCTCACATACCACACTGGCCCGTTCCACTTGTCAATGATTTCATCAGTAAGTTTTATTGCTGCTCCTCGTTCAACCATTTCATGGACCTGGGTTGCATATGCGACTTTCCAGTCTGGCTCTTTGCTCAGTTGCTTTTCCATCCTCAGGAAGCAAGCCTGGACTGCACTCTTGTTGTTGGGGAGAGAGGCAGGATCTATGGTCCAAGGATATCTTGCATCCCAGTGTGGAGATGATGTGTGAGCATCTTCTTCCTTGAAGGTGAGGCCTCCTTTAATGATCTCATATTCCCTCTCCTCTGCCAGGGTCATTTCTTTCCCTCCTGATGGACAGTTCCCACATCGGCATCCTCCACATCTTGGCTCACATGCAGCCCCGATGCTGTCCCAGTGCCACCACTCAAGGAAGTCACGGTTGCTGGCCGCTGTGAAGGTGGTCTGGGCATCATCCTTCACTGGACTTGAGATCTCATGATATTTTACTGCTGCTGTTCTCATGGAGCGTGCAAAGTGAGTTCTTGATTCATATGCTTCGATGTCCACTTCCTCATGCAGATCAGGATGTGCTCCGCCCACCGTCTTCCCCAGTGGACTTTCCCACAAGACGAGGTCTCCGATGATCTTAATTCTTTGGGGAGCGAGCCTTCCCTCTCGGTGGCTAATGAGCAGCTCAACTTCGTCTGGCCTCTCCAACTCTTCAAGTTTGACTTCTGGAAAGAATTTTTGCAGGGTCTCTGGTTGAATGACTTTATGCACCTTGGCGATTTCATCCAGACCATAGCAAACCAGTTCGTGAGCTTTTTGTGTTCCTTTAACTGTCTTAACTCTGACTTTGAGAAGATATCTCAGAGTGTCCACCTTCATGGCCATTCCTCCGACCCCATGGACAACCAAGGTTATCTTCTCTCTTCTCAACCCCAGTCTTTCAGCTGCCTTATGGGTGATGTAGTTTGTATCAGACGCTAGGTCGATTAAGGTCCCGATCTTCTGACCAGCATTTGCAGTAACTTGCAAGAGCATCATGATAACGGGGAGCTCGGAGAGACCATTTTTTCGGAGTAGCTCAGACTGATGTGAGGTGTTTAGTGCCATTGTGGTGTTGTTGGTAAAAGCCCTTCTGCCTTTTTCGGCCATTTCTGGGGATAGTTCAGCCAGGAATGCCTCTTGCTCCTCTGTGAGCGTGCCTTTATCGCCACCTTTTACACTTTTCCCCTCTCCTCCTCGTGGTTTAGATTCCCCTTTCGGACAAAGGAAATAATGGTGATCTGCGGCACTGCCACCCTTCTTGCAATCTGCGTTCCTGCACAGAAAAGTGTCTTTACAGAAAGCAGTTTCTTCATGGCACCCCAGGCATTTCCTACATGCTCCAAGCTTCTTCAAGGCAGCAGTCTTCTCTGTTAGCTTCAACCCCTTGAACTTTCGGCAGAAGAATATTTTGTTGGTATGGCCACCATCACCACAGACAACACAGCCGTCGATCTCTTGTCTTTTGTGGCTTTTGTTGAGGCAGACTTTCTTTCCTTCCTCTTTTCTGCATGGTCTGGCTTGTCAGCCTTCTCCACAATTCTTAGTTGTTCAAGCCTCTCCAGTATTTCTTCCTGGTTCTTTAAGAACTGCAAGAGCATGTCAAAGTGGTTCTGTGGTGTAACATTGTTGCGTGGGTGCACCATGAACATCAGCCAGTCTCTTTTTATATAGTCAGGTAGCTTGCTCTCGATCGATTTGATCACCAGAGGGTTGTTTATGGCCCCAGAGTTGCCCAGCTCAGTGAGATCTGATAGAGCCTTCTCCACAGTTTGTATTAGGTCAATGACCTTTCTTGGCTGATTTCCCTTGGCCTGTGGTATTTTCTCAAGCTCTTCCAGGATTTCCACTGTGATGCTTGATTTGTTTCCGTATCTGTTCTC
The DNA here is from genome assembly GCA_039105355.1 of Benthosema pterotum. NCBI lineage: Eukaryota > Metazoa > Chordata > Actinopteri > Myctophiformes > Myctophidae > Benthosema > Benthosema pterotum. The sequence goes on along the minus strand of CM076971.1, from coordinate 13,300,239 downwards.
CAAAACTCTGAACATGTCATCTGCGGTGGTGTATGTTGAAAGCCTGAGGTCCTTTGACATTTTCTCGTCCACGCTCTGCAAGAGCTGAATCTTCTTCACTTCAGGTGATCCAGATGGTTCTCCCTGCCTTTGTAGGTTCTCCCAGTCTTTTTTCCATCTGTGGAATTCTCTCTTGAACCCAGAGAAGGTAGGTAGAGCAGTCGGTTTTATTCGCACAACTGGTGTTGTTGGTTGGGAGGGTGTAATTCCTGCACCAGCAGTCGTCTGGCTCCGTGCACTTGCGAACTGCGGTTTTCTCATTCTCAGAGAGACCAGGTCTTTTCCTAGGCCTTTGAATCTGTCCTTTATTTGATCCCTGGACTCTGCAGGTATCCATCTCTCCCAAGAAGATATTATGGCTTTGGCCTCATTTATCATTTTCTCTGAGAGGATGAGATGCTCTTCATAACACTCTAGATCTTCACCTCTCACTTGCAGATTTCCCGCAGCCTCATTTGCTTTCTCAGCCGCACTGATTGCACTTTCAAGTTCATATTCTCCATGTTTGGTCCATAGGATAGACTGAACAGTGTCTTTGATGGCGGCCAGTTTTAACTCAGCTTCTTTTAGAGTGTTTTCTATTTCGGATTCTTGTTGCTCACTGAGCTCTGCTTCCTCATCCTCCATTTTGACTTCAGCCTCCAGGCCAACCCTGTAATCGTCATTTGTATCTTCCACAGCTCTAAAGTAGTCAGACAGTTTGTTGAATTCCTCCATCAACTCGGATTGAAGCATGCTGTCTGCTCCCCTGACAATATAGTTCGCCTGCTTGGTGAAGCGGCTTTTTGCCGTGGTCCTCTCCTGTTTGAGGTCTTTGGCAGTTTTCTCCATGTTCCCTTTTTCCTCCGGTCTGAAGCCGTTTATCCTCAGCAGAGGCTGTCCGCAGTTGGTTTACAACTGTTAAGTCGCTCTCTTGTTCCGCTCCAAAGGACTGGACACAACTCAAGTTTTCCCAACACAAACCAACTCTTTATTTTCCAACTTTATCTCTGTATCTATTTGTTGGCTTCAGTTCGGTGGTTGGTTGGTCAATCATTTAGTAGTGTAGGTTGTAAACCTTAAACAGAAGAAACAAAACGTTACAACATTGACAATGATTGACAATCATTATATCATTATCATCATTATAAAATATATATATATATATTTTTAACTCATGTTTTATCAAAATTATTTGTTTAACACATGCATTTACATTAAATATCCAAATGTCTTAATAAACTGGTCTTTTAACAATAAAGTATTTTAAACATGTCTTAACTATTTTAAGTAATTCATTAAGTAATTAAGTAATTCATTTCAATTACTCTTAAACTCTATTCAAAGAAAACTCAGTCATTTTAAACAAATTAATACAAATTTTAATCAATGTATTAATTAATTAATTTAAAACAATCAATAAATGCCTAAATGAAATGTTCTGTAATTTAAATCTATAGTTTGTCTTTTTACTTAGTCATTTTAATTATTCCTATTAAAGCAGACATTTTTAGTCGAATTATTAACTTATTGTATTAAAGTAACAACTCAAAATTAAAGTCAATGATTAACTTATACATTTTAATCATGTTACACATTTAACCATTTACCATTTCTAATGGACCTTTAATTCATTAAATTAAATTGATTAAATTATTTAAATTCAAATTAAATTTAAAATTAAATCAATAAGGTTCCAAATCAAGTAACTATTTAAGTACTTTTAATAAAGGATAAGCCAGTATATGCTTGTAGATCAGCCCTGCAATCTATGCACTTTTACCTTTAATTATCCACATTTAGTATTTTAAATTCTCTTTAAATTCTTAAAGTCTTTGTAAGGTCACATCTGAAATATAACTATAATATAACTTAAATCAATTCTTAACACTGAACACAAAAGTGCCCAGCATGCACACAGTTAAAGTATTCTACAATCTGTTCCTAATCTTGAACCAAAATGCAATAATTAAACACTAAACACAATAATTAAACATTCAATGCCTTAAGACATTTACAACATAATATATATAGTAAAAGAACATTTAACAGACCATTGGCGTCTTTGGGCTGAACTTCTGAAAGGACTTAGAGCTTCCTTCATCTTCTCCTTCTGAGTTCAGTTTGTCTGAATGGCTTTTTCAAGTCCTCATGTGCTCTTGATGAGCAGTGGCCATTTTGCTGCTGCATTCTGGGAAGTGTAGTTTAGAACCTGGATGCCTGGTCCAAGCCCCATTTCTGGCTTTTGACCAAAGCATTCTGGGTAAGACGAGAATGCTATAGAGTTGCCCCCCAATTAAACTGAATGTCGTTGAGCTGTAACTGAAAAGAAAAGCACCATTTAAAGGCACTGTAGATTTGAGTTTGAACACATGGGGCCACCGTTGATTATAAATCGTTAAATATTTCAGGAGATTTGTCAGGCTTGAAACGGTCTGGATGGAGCTGACATGTCTTTGTTTCATGTCAGCGGTTTTGGGATGAAGCCTACGGCAATGTTTGATGGTGTTTGATTGTGTTTTGATGGTGCTGCGTGCAGTATGAGGATGTAGCCTATACTAACTCGAGTGAAAGTTCCTAGAAATATCACAATTCAAGGAGCACTTCACTGAAATTCAACCTTGCGTGTATCGTTATACTACCGTGCATCCGTGCCGCTGTGCCCGTGTCTCAGTGCATGGTGTAATGCAGTGATTTTCAAGCTTTTTGATACCAGAAACCACTTTATTGGGCATTTGAGCCACGGACCACCATTTGAAAACATTTTAGGCCGACAGACCCCAAAACTAAAGATTTATTTTGCTTTTGTCCACAATACCAGGCTGCATTTCCGAAACAGAACGGTCAAACATACAGATAAAAATGACCATTAATCTTCTACATTCTCTAGTTGTGTAGAGTTTGGGCTAATTAACATGACGAATATTTTAACTCTTGAGAGCGTAAGCATGAAACCAAATGGACCCATAAGGGTCCATTTGGTTTCATGTTTACGCTCTCAAAGTGTTGGACCTTAACCAACTCTCCATCATTTAGCCTGGGGACGTCCTGGAACCCTCTCAAGGACCACTGGTGGTCCCCGGACCACCGGTTGAAAACCCCTGCCATAGAGCATAGACCAAGTTATGACAATTCCATCCACTTCATGGGGGGTCAAGTCCTGTGACTTACACAACTACTTTAACTAAATGTCCGTAGGTATAGCTACTTTCCACCAGTGCACTCTACAGTCCCTCTCCACGGCGGGGTGCCGGTACAGCTCGCAGCGTGTCGATTGAAGCCGCTGAAGAGCTTCCGCTCAATGCGCCGCCGAGCCCTCGGGCCAGGCTTCACCATTGATTATCTGTTTGCCTGTTTTTGTTTGCTGTAGCTGCGGGCGAGAAAAGAATACAAAAAAAAGGCACGAACAAAGGTGAACAATCCCAAAAGAAATGAGATCAAAAAGGTCACACAAGTCTGCAGTATAGCTCGGAGGGAGGAGTGTGTACTGTAATAGTTTTGTTTTTATTCCCACATCCCACCCCATTTCACCACTCATTTAACGCACTCGCTGCCGGGTAGTTCGTTCGTTCGTTCGTTCGTTCGTTCGTTCGTTCGTTCGTTCGTTCGTTCGTTCGTTCATTCATTCATTCATTCATTCATTCATTCATTCATTTCTCCAAAGATTTGTGTCTCTCTGCCTGCCTTATTTTGCAATTTGATCTTTTCAATAGACCAGGTTGCTTGTTTCTCCCCTGAAATGTGTGATTTGGTGTGATTTTCAGTGGCACCTGATTTGTGTTCTGTGACAAATGCCCATATGTCTTTTCTGTCACATAGTCAGAGAAGAGTTTTTTTTTTTTTTTTTTTTTTTTTTTTTTGACTTTTTTTTTTTTGACTTTTTTTTTTTTAGGCAAGTTGAGTCCTGTTTAAAGGAGAATTCCACCCCAAAATACATTGGGCATCAATCTACTTTGATTCCTGTGACATGACACATAATGTCATTGATTTTTGTCACAGATGCGAAAATGGTATGCGCCACGGGTGATAAAATCACACTCATACCATTTTCGGTCGCAGGACTTATATTAGGCAAGTAGGCATCAATAATAACATCAGTTAACTTGTTGCTGAAGTTGCAACAGACACGCAGCATGCATAAAGATAAAGGTCTGACTCAGAGAGTTTTCTGTTTTCAATGATGAAATGCTGTTGGTTTAGTGGTGACACAGCTGTAGTTAGTTACTAGCAGTAGTAGGGTTTTAAATCATTTTAAATAGAAGCACTTTAATTTGAAATATCTTTGGAATTTGGGTTGTTTGCATGCCATCATGTTTGGTGGGGCAGTTTAGGAGGGCAATGCCCCCCCCCCCCCCCCCCCCCCACAAGTTCCCATGCCTGGCATTGCACTGGACTGCATGTAAACACAAGTATTCCTTTTCTGTCACTTGCTGGTATGGTAACATTGGTGTTAGACAGGTAAATGCCCTAAACGGAGTCGTTAAGGTGGCTAGTAAAATTGTGGGGACTACATTCAGGGGTTTGAATCATATATATGACGAACAGGTGCTTAAAAAGCAGCCTCCATTAGAACAGATAGCTCCCACCCTCTATGTCAGGAATATGAAATCCTGCCTTCTGGCCAATGGCTAAAGATTCCTGTCACCAAAACCAACAGGTTTAAATCCTCCTTCATACCTACCTCCATTAGAGCCATCAATAAGGGAAACAAGAGGAGGTAGACGCTAGGCTGTTAGTCTCAGGGATGGGTGGTGAGGTATAGGTTGTTAGATTAGTCACTTGGTGCACTTTAGCTCTAGTTTGCACTTTATACAGTATTTATGTATTTGTATTTGTTTTTGTGTTACTACGTGTGTCTGTTGTTGTCATGTTTGTAATGTGTGTTTTTAGAGCTTTATTATGTGCTGCAAAACAAAGTGCCCAATTTGGGACATATTAATAAACTTGAACTTGAACTTGTCCTAACAAACATTCTAGTATGTGTCATCCTAACACAAATATAATGCCAGTGTGGCTAAGTTTTGAGTACTTGTTCCAACACATGATTGGCTTGAATAAGATTTTGTATGATAGAGCACGCCTCACTTCTGGGTGTGAAGTGAGTTTTATGCATGTTATTGGGGGTTCTGTATTTAATAATAGCATAGGCTATTTCTATTTTGGTATCATCTGAAATAACACTTTTGATAGGATGCATTAATGTCTTTGTAGGCATTTTGAAAAGCATATTGTACTTTTTACTTTTTTCAAGTGGAAAATCAGTACTTTTACTTAAGTAAGTTGTACTTTTACTTAAGTAATTTTCAAGTGGAATCAGTACTTTTACTTAGGTAAGATATTTTTGTACTTTTCCACCTCTACTGAGATGCTAAACTAGCTAGGAGGGTACTGCAAGTACTATAGTTTCTTAAGTATTGTTAATAATGCTAAGTAATGCTAATGATGCCAAGTAATGCTAATAATGCTAATAACACTTAGAACGCCAAAACGCGTTCCCGACAAAAATGGCCAAACTGGCCACGGCATTTTGGATCAATTGGAGGACCTCAAGTGTGCTTGCCGGGAGGTTACCGTAGTAATCCAGTTTAGAAATGGCCGTTGTCTGGATCATAAAATGGGCTGACTCTTCTGTGATGAAGGTTGTCTGCACCAGGACATGGGCTGATGGGTGATGTGGAGAAGCCAATCGCGCAAAGTTTAAGTTGGGGCATCTTGGCCCCACGGCAGGAAGAGAGATCCGGGCGGTGGAGATGCCATCTGAGTGCAGCTCAGGGTCATCCTCAACAAGGATTGTTGCTTTGTCGGGTGTTGCTTTTCGTCCCGCGGGGCGTCCCGCCAAGTGATGCGGGGTCTACACCCCGCATCAAGAGGGCCACAAGACCGGCCTGTCTCTGAGGATCCTACCTATGGTTTCACGGTCCCTAAATCTCACGAGTGCCGATGCCCCTTTGCATCGGTGTTCAAGAGACGCCGATGCAAAGGGGCATCGGGGTCTCTTGAGCGTAACCTCCAGGACCTTCCCGCCGTAGTTACTCTCGAAGAAATATTTGAGCTCCGCCTCGTCCACATCGACAGGGAGGTTGCGGACAAGCAGCTGCTGCTGGGAGTACGTCACGTCCAGTTTCCGTTCCACTTTCATGTTCTCATTGCCTCCAGACGCCTCCGGACGCCCTTCCGTCTTCTCAGTCTTGGACCTTTTCTCCACGGCAGACAGACGCCCTTCGATCTTCTGCAAGAGGTCCTTGTCTCTCTTCTCGACGGCAGACAGGCGCCCTTCGATCTTCTCCTGGAGGGTCTCGTCTCTCTTCTCCACAGCAGAAAGACGCCCTTCGATCTTCTCCTGGAGGGTCTTGTCTCTCTTCTCCACGGCAGAAAGACGCCCTTCGATCTTCTCCAGGTTCTTGGCTTTCTGCTCCATGGCAGATAGACGCCCTTCGATCTTCTCCAGGTTCTTGTCTTTCTGCTCCACGGCAGAAAGACGCCCGTTGATCTTCTCGAGGAGGGCCTTATCCTTCTGCTCCAGACGCTCGTTGATCTTTTCCAGGAGGGCCTTATCCTTCTGCTCTAGACGCTCGTCGATCTTTTCCAGGAGGGCCTTGTCCCTCTGCTCCAGACGCCCGTCGATCTTTTCCATGAGGGCCTTGTCCCTCTGCTCCAGATGCCCATCGATATTCTCCGAGAGGGCCTTCTCCCTCTTCTCAACAGCGGACAGGCGTCCTTCGAACTCCTCCACGAGGGCCTTGTAGCTCTGCTCCAGATGCCCCTTGATCTTCTCTAGGAGCAACTTGTCCTTCTGCTCGAGGGACCACAGACGGCCCTCGATCTCCGCCAGGGCCACTGGCAACTTCAGCAAGAACTTGTCCATGTTATCCAGGACCTCGTCCACAGCCAAAAGTCGCTCCTCGACCTTCCCCAGGGCCACGTCCGTCTTCTCTAGGGCCTTGCTCCTCAGTTCTGCAGCCAGAAGGCGCTGCTCCAGTCGCGTAATCTTGTCCTCGGTGTCATCCCTCTGCGTGGTGGCGGCATTCCTCTGCGTGGTAGTGCCATCCGGCACATCGCTGAACCAAGGGAAGAGTCCTCGCAGCTTGCTAAACAGAACACCCATTGTTGAAAAAACTGCAACTAACTTACCATCCCGAAATCCTCAGTCAGTCTACAGTCGTTTATATGCCAGCCTGGGACCATGAAGTGACGTCACCCACAATCAGCCACAACCGATTTGTGCAGCCGCTCACAATTGCCTGACAGAGACATCCGGACGCCACGAAGCCGGCAGGCTCCATATCTGGGCGTGCCTGACAAAGGACTACATATATGGGCATATAAAGATACAGACATAATAACGTGTTTAAGTTAAGATTGCTGAAGATCTAATGCAATGGCGGTGGGCGTAACTACAGTATGTTTGATTGACAAAGATCCTCTGCAATAGCAGTAATTGTGTTCATATACGTGTACTGTAGGTATGGTTTTGTGCTGAGAGTATGTAAACGGAACCGAATGGAACTCCCTTATGGTTCCACTCTGTCTCGGTGTTAAATATGTACGTCGTAGAGGCTTCAGTATCAGGCGGGAATGTGGGATTATATGGCTGCTTCACTCTGTTAGACAATGGGGAGATGGATTGCTAAGGTTGGAGTCCAACACCTGCCATAAGATGGTACTTATCGCATGACTGGCTGATCTCAAGCCGTGCTGCTCATACAGTGAGTTTGTGGTGGTTATAATTCTTTAAAGATAGAGTACCATGACTTTTCCACCCTGAAACATGATCATCAGGTCTTATTGTTATATATTTTTTCCTCCAAAAAAGTGCTGCGTATTTGTTAAAGGTAATAGAGTCAACTTTGGTGTGTACAAACACTGTGTAAACAAATTTGTTTAAAAACAGAATCTAACTCCACCTCAACTCCACTCTATTGGCTCATTATGAATCTACTGGAGACTGCTGTGCTGTGATTGGTTAAAACGCTGCCCCCCCCCCACACACACACACACACACAACGGATGTTTTGTTTTCATGACTTGTTGACAAAGTTCTGGAAGGCCGTCTGTAAGACAAAGCAAGTGTCTGTCACCGTCAAAGTAGAAGCAACGTAGAGGGGAAAAGCCAAAAATAGTTCTATATATACAGTACATATTGATTTCTGGCTAAAAAGTTACCTTTAAAAATATTCCATAAGCTCAAGGCACATTGCCATGCCACACTCACTTGTACGTTAGTCATTGCATATTTTTTTTTGCAAAGTATAAATAGTGCTGCATGAACCAAAATGCCATGACACATCATCACTTCATATGTATGCAACACACACGCACACGCACACGCACACGCACGCACACGCACACGCACACGCACACACACACACAGAGCCACCCACAGGCAAATAATTATACAGACAACCCAACCCCCCCCCCCCCCCCCCCTTTCTCCTTACATCATTCAAACCCTAGAAAGAAAGTAAACACTGAAATGTTATCTGATATTTGTCAGGCATCATAAATCATATGCTCTTGTCTCCGGAGATTACAATGCAGACATTTACCATGTGAAGTTGTGAACAGTCAGATTGCATATTACCCCCCCCCCCACACACACACACACACACCCCCTACCCCCTCCTCTCTTTGCTGATATGAAAGGGGATCCGATCCGCCGCTGCTCTGGAGATACAGATCAAAGAGCATAATATTTGCTGATGGATAGGAGTGTTAGAACCATCCAGGCGGGCTCAACAGCTCCACCGGCTAAATGCTTTAATTTATGCCCCGTCATGCACCACTCGGGATGTGTCGGGATGTGATGTGATGTGAGCTTGTAGGGTCTGCTCATGCCGCCACGTTCGGCCGTGCCACGTCGCCGCCCGTGGTACGATGAAGTATTAATCGGGGAGGGGGGCTTAACAAGTGGCTGACTTATGTAAGGGATAACACCCGACGATTTGTTTCCTACTGACCTTGGCTACTACTACTGACCTACTGACCTTGGGGTGGTGTGGTGTAGCCAGGTATGGTGTAAGTCTTCTCATTGGCTGCATGGCAGCAAATCAGGTGTGGGGCCGTGCTCATTGGCTGCATGGCAGCAAATCAGGTCTGCGGCCTTGTGCTAGGCCGAAAGCCTATACCACCAGGCCTGGGCCTGGGCCTGGGCCTACCAAATAATTATCCATAATAATTAAAACCAGTCATCAAGAGCTTCAACTCATGATGAACAAAGCAGGGGAGTAAGGTAACATTTTTAATTAGGGGAGTCAGGTGATTTCTGGACCTTTTGAATTGCAGGTTTTAATTATTCTGGGTCATTATTTCTTAAGTCCAGGCCCAGGGCTGGTGGTATAGGCTTTCGGCGTACCACAAAGGCCACAGACCTGATTTGCTGCCATGCAGCCAATGAGAAGACTTACACCATACCTGGCTACACCACAGCGATTGAGAATTACACCCCTTGTCTGCACCTCTGTCAGTTACTGTATTAGGATACAAATCACCGGTTCGAAGGGTGTTATCCCGCTTATTACATGGCTTACATCATTGTTTTTCAACCAGTGGTCCGAGGACCACCAGTGGTCCTTGAGAGGGTTCCAGATGGTCCCCAGGCTAAATGAGAGAGAGTTAGTTAGTTAACCAGATGTAACTCTTTGAGAGCATAAACATGAAACCAAATGGACCCGCAACACAAACATATAATATGCATCACCTGAAAGGCAGTGGCCTGTAAACAACCAAATACAAATGGTCCCGCTAACGGCGCGCTGGAACTAAATGCATGTAGTAGATAATAATTTAGAAAATTGCATGTATTTAGGACCATGTTCGAATGCCTCCTCCCATGTAGCTTCATGAAGCCGCCCCCGCACCATTTTCTCCTGCCCCCTCAATCAGGGGCGGATGTAACATGGCCCATTTGGGGGGGGCAAGAGAACATGTTGGAGGGGCAAGAGAAAATGGTATGGGGGCGGCTTCATCGCCCGTGTCGCTTCGCGCCACGGGCGATGAAGCCGCACCCATACCATTTTCGGTTACAGGACTTTTATTAGTCAAATAAAGCATCGATATCAGTTGTTGTTGAAGTTGCAACAGACATGCAGCATGCATAAAGCTAAAGGTCTGACTCAGAGAGTTTTCTGTTTTCAATGATGAAATGCTGTTGGGTTAGTGGTGCCAAAATTGTAGTTAGTAGCAGTAGTAGTGTTCCAAGTCATTTTAAATAGAAGCACTTTAATTTGAAATATCTTGGGTTGTTTTGCATGGCATCGTGTTTGGGGGGGGCAGACGGGGTATTTAGGGGGGCATTGCCCCCCCCATGCCCATGCCTACATCAGCCCCTGCCCTCAATTAGGATATGTTACATCCGCCCCTGATTGTGAGGTGAAGTGAATCGGTTAGTGAAAGTCGAGTGAGTGAAAGAAAGCTGCATGACACAACCCGCTGATGAACCGAGGAGGAGGCCGGAGTGAGGGTGAGGGGAGTGAGGGGAGGGAGGGGAGGGGGGGGGGGGGGGGGGGGGAGGTAAATGGACACACAGTGAATAGATGAATAGCCTGAGTGACCAGCAGTAAGACTGAATGACACACAGGAAGAAAGAGAGAGAGAAAGAGAGAGGGGGAAAAAAGAAGGCAAGAATAGTAAAAAAGAAGAAGGTTTTTGCAAAAGGCTGCAGTCCTTGATACGAAAAAGAAATGGAGAGAGGCCAGGAGAGACCCCCCTTAGCCCAACCCCCCCCAACCCAACCCAACCCAACCCAACCAGGGGCGGATCTAGGCATATGCATGGGGGGGGGGGCAATGCCTCCCTAAATGCCCTGACATGATGGCATGCAAACAACCCAAATTTCAAAGATATTTCAAATGAAAGTGCTTATAATTAAAATGATTTTAAACACTATGCTACTAAAACTACAATTTTCAAACCAACACCATTTCATCATTGGAAACAGAAAACAACAACAAGCAACTTCAACAACTGATTTTGTTATTGATGCTTATACTTGCCTAATACCTAAGTCCTGTAACCAAAAATGGTATGGGTGCGGCTTGAAGCCGCCCCCAAATTGGGAAATGTTACATCCCCCCCTGAACTCAACCCAACCCACCTCACCCCTGCCCCGCCACCACCACCACCATTATTATCAACCAACGGCCAAAACAGGAACCAGCTTTGCAGCTGCACAAACTCCTGAAAGAGCTCCACAGACAATCCCAGACGCTCTGCGTTGCCTCGGCGATGCGTTGCTTCTGTCCAAGTCATGCCTCCTTATTTACCACAACCAGAAATAATATGAACAAAGAAGAGGCAAAAAGACGAAACAATAGTAGAACTTTTTTCGGGGGTCCTTTCCATCTATTCCTCGTCCCCAACCGCAAAACTTCCTCCTTTCTCGTTGACTTCAAACAGCTCCGGAGTCCCGCTACAAAAACATTATTGTATGTTCCATGTCACATATGTCAAACTCAAGGCCTGGGGGCCAAATCAGGCCCGCGTGTGAATTATCTTCAGCCCGTGGGATGATACTTTATTACTATTACAACTGGTCCTCTGGTATATTGCACACACCTTGAGTGGAACTAGTTGTTTTACTGTCTCAACTCGCTTTAATAATGGAATTAGTTTTAAAAGCATGCCATTTATCTTGCTATTAAGGGGCATTCATGATTGTTGAAGGAAAATTACTTTCAATTCTGTTTTCTTGGGACGTCCTTGTATAACCCGGTGCCTTCGTGTGTTGAAACACAGCCTAGCCCTCGATCTGTACCAATCGTTCCATTTTGGCCTGCTGTGAGTTTGAGTTTTGCATCCCTGATTTATACATTAGGGCAGGGGTTTTCAGCCTTTTTGACACCAGGGACGACCATTTATTCGGCATTTGAGCCACGGACCACCATTTGCTGACATTTTAGCCCCAGAGACCCCAAAACTAAAAAATTATTTTGGTTTTGTCCCACAATTCCAGGCTGGATTTGGGGAAACAAAACAGGCAAACATACAGATCAAAATTACCGTTAATCTACTACATTCTCTGGTTGTGTAGACTTGGGCTGATTAAGATGACGAATATTTCAACAAGGGTCCATTTGGTTTCATTTTTACGCTCTCAAGAGTTACATCTGGTTAACGAACTTACAACCCCAGTTCCGTTGAAGTTGGGACGTTGTGTAAAATGTAAATAAAAACAGAATGCATTGATTTGCAAATCGTTTTCAACCTCTATTCAGTTGAATACACCACAAAGACAATATATTTAATGTTCAAACTGATAAACTTCATTATTTTTTGAAATTATACAATCTTTTGTAAATTGATCCCTGCAACACGTACCAAAAAAGTTGGGACGGGGGCAACAAAAGACTGAGAAAGGTCATGAATGCACAAATAACGCCTGTTTGGAACATTCCACAGGTAAACAGGTTAATCTTAAACAGTTTAATATCGTGATTGGGTATAACAGGACCATGCCAGTCGTTCACAATCAAAGATGGGGCGAGGTTCACCACTTTGTAAACAATTCTGTGAGAAAATCATCCTACGGTTTAAAAACAATGTTTCTCAACATTCAATTGCAAGGAATTTGGTGATTTCATCATCTACAGTCCATAATATAATTAAAACGTTCAAAGAATCTGAAGAACTTGCTATACTAAAGCGACAAGGCTGAAAACCAACACAGAATACTTGTGACCTTTGATCCCTCAGGTGGCTCTGCATTAAAAACTAACATCATTGTGTAAAGGATATTACTGTGAGGACTCAGGAACACTCAGAAAACCATTATCAGTTTACATAATTTGTCGCTACACCTGCGAGTGCAAGTTAAAACTCTACCATGCAAAGCAAAGCCATACACCAGAAAGGTTGGTTTGAAAAACAACCAGAAAAACAACCAGAAATGCCTTCTCTGGGTCCACTATCATTAGAAATGTGGACTCATCAGACCACAGCACACTTTTCCACTTTGTGTCTAACCATTTCAAATGATATTGTACCCAGAGAAGGCATTTCTGGTTGTTTTTCTGGTTGTTTTTCCAAACCAACCTTTCTGATGTATGGCTTTGCTTTGCATGGTAGAGTTTTAACTTGCAATCGCAGGTGTAGCGACAAATTATGCAAACTGACAATGGTTTTCTGAGTGTTCCTGAGTCCTCACAGTAATATCCTTTACACAATGATGTCAGTTTTTAATGCAGAGCCACCTGAGGGACCAAAGGTCACAAGTGTTCGGTGTTGGTTTTCGGTCTTGTCGCTTTAGTATTGCAAGTTCTTCAGATTCTTTGAATGTTTTGATTATATTATGGACTGTAGATGATGAAATCACCAAATTCCTTGCAATTGAATGTTGAGAAACATTGTCTTTAAACCGTTGGATGATTTTCTCACAGAATTGTTCACAAAGTGGTGAACCTCGCCCTATCTTTGATTGTGAACGACTGGGATCGTCCTGTTATACCCAATCACGATATTAAACTATTTAAGATTAACCTGTTTACCTGTGGAATGTTCCAAATAGGTGTTATTTGTGCATTCATCATCTTTCCCAGTCTTTTGTTGCCCCCGTCCCAACTTTTTTGGTACATGTTGCAGGGATCAATTTACAAAAGATTGTATAATTTCAAAAAACAATAAAGTTTATCAGTTTGAACATTAAATATATTGTCTTTGTGGTGTATTCAACTGAATAGAGGTTGAAAACGGTTTGCAAATCAATGCATTCTGTTTTTATTTACATTTTACACAACGTCCCAACTTCAACGGAATTGGGGTTGTAGCTGGGGACCACCTGGAACCCTCTCAAGGACCACTGGTGGTCCCCGGACCACCGGTTGAGAACCCCTGCATTAGGGAGTCACGGATACGGGGGGATGGACGGATGGACGGACGGACGGACGGACGGACGCTGAGGGTGAGGGTACCAGGCCTCAAACTCCTTGTATTGTTGTTGTTGTTGTTGTTGTTGTGGTGCAGCTTTTTCTTATTAATGGGCCATGGAGAAGGGTCTGGTAACGTGTGTGTGTGTGTGTGTGTGTGTGTGTGTGTGTGTGTGTGTGTGTGTGTGTGTGTGTGTGTGTGTGTGTGTGTGTGTGTGTGTGTGTGTGTGTGACATATCCTGTGGATTGACGCACAGTGTGTTTGTGCGGATAACATGTGCGCATGTGTGTGTGTGTTTGTGTGTGTGTCACAGCCACACACACACACACACGCGCACACACACACACACACACACACACACACACACACACACACACACACACACACACACACACACACACACACACACACACACACACACACACACACAAACCCCATCTGTTTGGTGGCCGGACGCGGTCTGGGAAAGTGTGTGCAGGCGAAGAATTCACACACAGCACAAAGCTCCAATTATGAGCCCCCACTTGGCGTGGGGGGGGGGGGTATAGGGGGGTATAGGGGGGGTTGTTGGGGGGGATAATAGGGGCTTGTCCATCTCAGAAGGGGGTATGATGGTTTCCTTGCCTCTCACCTCTCTCTCCTGCCTCCTCCCACCACAAACAAATACGTGTTAACGGGGGACAGAGGTTGGAGCGCATTCCTCTGCAGCCAGGGGGAAAAACAACCACAAAACAGTCTTTTAGAGCAGGGGTTTTCAACCTTCTAGACACCAGGGACCACCATTTATTCAGCATTTGTGCTACGGACCACCATTTGAACATTTTAGCCCCACAGACCCCAAAACTAAAGATCTTTTTCTTTTGCTTTTGTCCATCTTCTACTTGTGTAGACTTGGGGCTAATTCAGATGATGAATATTTTAACTCTTGAGAGTGTAAAAATGAAACCAAATGGACCCGCAATGGGTCCATTTGGTTTCATTTTTACACTCTCAAGAGTTACATCTGGTTAACCAACTTAGCTGGGGACCACCTGGAACCCTCTCAGGGACCACTGGTGGTCCCCGGACCACCTGTTTTAGAGCAGTGGTTTTCAACCTTCTTGACACCAGGGACCACCATTTATTCAGCATTTGTGCTACGGACCACCATTTGATGTCATTTTAGCCCCCTAGACCCAAAACCCAAAGATTTATTCTGTTTTCGTCTACAATTCCAGGCTGGATTTCAGAACCACAATTAGGCAAACATACAGTAAATCTCCAGTTGTGTAGACTTGGGCTAATTCAGATGATGAATATTTTAACTCTTGAGAGTGTACAAATGAAACCAAATGGACCCACAAGGGTCCATTTGGTTTCATTTTTACGCTCTCAAAGAGTTACATCTGGTTAATCAACTTTACATCTTTTAGCCTGGGGACCACCTGGAACCCTCTCAGGGACCACTGGTGGTCCCCGGACCACCTGTTGAAAACCCCTGTTTTAGAGCAGGGGTTTTCAACCTTCTTGACACCAGGGACCACCATTTATTCAGCATTTGGGCCATGCACGGACCACCATTTGACGACATTTTAGCCTCAAAGACCTAAAACTAAACAATTATTTTGGTTTTTGTTGACAATTCCAGGCTGGATTTGGGAAACAAAACAGCGTAGACTTCTTAACTAAAGAGTGCTACATCTGAGTTACAAGAGTTACATCTGGTTAACCAACTTTCCATCATTTAGCCTGGGGACCACCTGGAACCCTCTCAGGGACGACCACCTGTTGAAGACCACTGTTTTAGAATATTTAAAATGTTTTTTGAGGTCGGCACAAGGCCCTTTTGACTCTCCACCAATAAGGAGTGCAGCAGCTATGAGTCAAACGCAATCCCTAGACGCACACGCGCTACACACACTGTAATGGCATAACACGTGCGCAACAAATTAATCTACTTCAAATAGACAAGTTCTTGCTCACGATGACGCATGGCGGAGTGTGTCTGCGCTTGCCAGGGGCGGATGTAACATGTCCCATTTTGGGGGGGCAAGAGAACATGGTATGGGGGCGGCTTCATCGCCCGTGTCGCTTCGCGCCACGGGCGATGAAGCCGCACCCATACCATTTTCAGTTACAGGACTTTTATTAGTCAAGTAAAGCATCGATAATACCATCAGTTGTTGTTGAAGTTGCAACAGACACGCAGCATGCATAAAGCTAAAGGTCTGACTCAGAGAGTTTTCTGTTTTCAATGATGAAATGCTGTTGGTTTAGTGGTGACACAGCTGTAGTTAGTAGCCGTAGTAGTTTCAAATCATTTTAAATATAAGCATTTTAATTTGAAATATATTGGGTTGTTTTGCATGGCATCGTGTTTGAGGGGGGCAGAGTGGGTATTTAGGGGGGGCATTGCACCCCCCCCCCCCCCCCCATGCCCATGCCTAGATCCGCCCCTGGCGCTTGCTGCCTGCCGTCTGCGTTATTCTCCCCTGCAGACAGCGGCTCCCGTCTGGTCTGAGGCGAGAGGAGAGAGGGTTTTTATCTGTGTCGTGTTTGGGCCCGTGGCGTCGGCAGGACTGCAGGCCTCGCCTCCAGTCTGTTGTCTTTAGCACAGTGTGAGTGGAGCTGATTAGATTAGAGGACCTCTGTGTGTTTGGTGTAGAGAAAACCTCAGTGATAGTGGCTGGCCCTTTTTTTTCCCCCCTTACAGTAAGTGTCGCGTTTCAAGATTCTTCGACCTCAGCGACAAGTGGAGCTGGAGCCGTTTGGCAGTGATGCCAAACTGCCAAAATTCAAAATGTCAAACATTCTAGTGCATTTTGAATTTTGGCAGTTTGGCATCACTGCCACCATCTGGATCAGCACAACTTAATCAAGAAGTCTACACTGTTTTGTATGGCAGAGCCCTTTTTTCCCCCTTACAGTAAGTGTCGCCTTTCAAGATTCTTCGACCTCAGCGACAAGTGGCGCTGGAGCCGTTTGGCAGTGATGCCAAACTGCCAAAATTCAAAATGCACTAGAATGCGCGACACACAGAAAAATAAAGGGGGGGATTTGTACCTAAAGAGATACAACTGACTTGTCGGCCCAGGCGTACCCTAGTGCAGTGCAGAAATGTACCGTTTATGAGAGTGACGGCAAAGTGCACCTACGCCATTTTCGTGAAATATTTTGCGGAGGTGCACTTGGACTCTCGTAGAGTGATCATGTCAGAATCGCAAACACCTAAAGTCAGTTGTACCTTTTTAGGTACAAATCCCCCCCTTTATTTTCCTGTGTGTAGAGCAGTGGGTTTTCGACTATTTTCATACCAGGGTCCACTGTTTATTTTGCATTAAGCCCACGAAGGAGCACCATTTGATGTTGACATTAGACTATAGGAGAAATAACTGGCAAAATGTTGGTCAAAATAGCAATTCTTCTACATTTTCTCAATGCGTAGATCCTTGAAAATTA
The DNA here is from genome assembly GCA_039105355.1 of Benthosema pterotum. NCBI lineage: Eukaryota > Metazoa > Chordata > Actinopteri > Myctophiformes > Myctophidae > Benthosema > Benthosema pterotum. The sequence continues at coordinate 13,282,923 of CM076971.1, read as the reverse complement.
GGTCATTCCGATGTTTAAATATAATTTAGCTCTTGAGAGCATAAAATGAAACCAAATGGACAGATGTATCGATCTAATGTATAAGGGTCCATTTGGTTACCAATGCTCCTATCATAAAAAAGTGGTGAAAAACAAGGGTTTTATCTCTGGCGCCTGTCAACCAATTCCGCCCCAACTCACCAGCAAAAAAGCACTAGATTTTCCGCCAGGAGTTTTTCACTAATTTTGGCGCTAGGGGGGTCTGAAAAAAAAGTTAAATATAGTGACAAATGCACCAAGTTGGCAACAGTGCCGGTCGGTGCCAGGCTGCATGTGCAACAACTCCCCCCATATTTTATCTTATACGGTCTCTTGACCGCAAAACTTTATAGCAAAGAAGGAGAAGTAGTGCATCTCGGCGTGAGTTTCGTTTTATCTCGACGAACGTAGTAGTATCAGCGCAAGTCCATTTCCCACTCCTGTGTGTCCTGGAGACCTGACTCCTGTTGCTTCTGATCCGCGGCTTGTTACAAGGGCTAGGCTAGTCTTTGATCTGTCTGCGTCTTGTTTAATGTAGTCGGGACAATGTGTGCCTATTCTCTTAATGTGCTATCAAGAGTGTGTGTGTGCGCAGGTACAACAAAAAGAAAGAAAAAAAGGAAAGCCTAGACGCTTCTGGGCCTGCATGTAATGGGACTAAATAAACAAGCAGAGGAACATGACCAAGTTAGGAAGCACAAAGGTCTGTGTGGTGGATGTGTTCACACACTGCAGGTTGTGGAGAACAGTCTGCCTGATCTGCCAGCTCTGAGTCCAGCAGTGGATTGATTCCACGCTGCATGGGGACTGCATGCGGTTCATCGCATGCCAAAGCCCCTGGGACGGGGGTTGTTTGCCATCTAAAGCAGCAGGGGGCCTGGCCAGGGAGGTAGAGGTAGGACCCCCAGGGGGTCCATGAAGCAGGGCTTGACACTTGCCCGCCTGCCCGGGGCAAGTAAAACAAATGGTGGGGCAAGTGAAGACTGCTATCTGGTTGCCCGATCGGGCAAGTGTGCAACTTAGTGCACTATAACACAACACAAGATGAATTTGTCTTGAAGGCAGTCATTGCACTCTGCCTCTGTGTCTTTCCCTGCTTTCTAGCTATCCACAATTCCAGGCTGGATTTGGGAAACAAAACAGGCAAATTAACATACACATCAAAATGACCATTAATCTTCTACATTCTCTAGTTGTGTAGACCTGGGCTAATTAAGATGATGAATTTTAACTCTTGAGAGTGTAAAAATGAAACCAAATGGACCCGCAAGGGTCCATTTGGTTTCATTTTTACGTTCTGCAAAATTTACAATATATTTTTGGTGGGCAAGTGACCATGACCTCAGGGCAAGTAGAACCTGACTTGCGCTTGCCCGATGGGCAAATGCCTCCGAGACCTTAGTGTCAACCCCTGATGAAGGGTTCCAAGGGGACCTCTCCCAACTAAATGATATAATCTGAGAGTCATATGGACCTTTACAGGTCTGTAACTCTCTTTTCCCTTTCTAGCTCCACTATGATTTTACCTCCGCTATGGCTTAATAATTGATCCTGAAACATGAACAAGGCGGCCACTTAACTTGTGCACAGAAGTAACAAATGTACTCTTAAGTGATTTTGGTGAGTTGGGAAAAACCTCCGGATCCCCCGGGAAGATATGCACATGCACACACTCTACCGTGAGGGTAAGTGCAACAGGCCCACCCGCACTCGATCCTGATTGTAGGAAGGCCACTTGCGTCCTAACTGGATGAACTGCTTTTCTCCCAAAGCCCAAATTGAAACTATAGGGTTTTTTGACCCCAGGGGCTCACTAGGGACAGGGAGGAACTCCTTATATGGCCAGCACCCTCTATAGTAGGGAGGATTATCCATAAATAGCGGGACAAAAGTGATCTTGAATTACAGTTAAATCACTGAATATACCTTTAATACTAAACAAAAGGCTCCTTAAATGATAAGGGTGTGAGAACAGCTGCTCTGAAGAGTTTTTTTCTGTGCCGTACAGTCGACTCTCTGTAGACATACTACTAGTATGCAAAGCACATTTCACACGAAAAGGCAGAATGCAAATGCATCTTTTTTTCCCTCTCTCTTTCTACAAAGGAGTTCTCAGTTACAGAGCAGCTTTTATTCACTGGATCCTCTGTTTCCTCCTGAACAACTCCTCCTCCAGCACACTGTGTCCTTAAAGGAAGGAGTCTACCAGGATATATACTGTAGCAGCGCGTATAGCAGAGGTGATTTTAGGCTCTCCCAGGAGGACAGGGCGCTTATAGACCTGGAAGCCTGGCGTAACTTGAAATGATTTTGGCCTGGGGGGGCGGGATGCCGTCTGTTTTTAGACGGCAGATGAGCTGATCCGATTTGATCTCACCAATGCATCGTCATCTCTGGCCCCTCCCCCTACCGCCCCTCCACTGCCGTGCTACGGCACATCATTTGGAGCCACGCCCACCCAAGGAGGTTGACTCCTCCCACTTCGAGCCCAAAATATAGTATAATGAGCCCTTCACTAAGTCCCTCCCCAATCTGGCCTTGTCCAACTGGCATGTTAGTACAGGAAAGCTTGACCTGCATAGCAACAGTTGCTAAACTATTTGGATTGTCATAGAACAGTGACCAAACCCCGCTCCAAAGGGTGCAGTTTTGAGAAGGGCTGATTGTTATTTTGACCAACGTTTTGCCAATTTATCTCTCCTAAATTGTGGACAAAAACTTGAAAGTCCTTAGTTTTGGGTGTGAGAAGATAAACTCTGAAGCAAACAGTGGTCCTCCTCCATGGCTAAAATACAGAATGAATATCAGGCACTGGTATGAAAATGATTAAAAACCACGGCTATAGAACATATGCATATAAATACGCTGGACAAGTACTTGTTTCTGTAGACACTATGTAGCCTGGCCTAACCTGTAGGGGGGGGGGGGGTCCAGCTGATATGAATTGATCTCACTCCCCGGCCCCTCCCCTGCATCTCCACTGCTGTGCTACGTCACATCATTTGGAGCCACGCCCACCCCAAAAGTTGACTCCCACTTCTAGGCCACAGTGGCTAACACATTAGTCCAGGCTTTCCGTTTTCGTGCAACGCTGCGAAAAATTAAAGCCTGGGTGTCGAGGCTAGACACTACGTAATTTATTTATACTGACACAACATGTCAATGAAGTTACAAGTAACAGAAAACTTTTTTTTTCTATTTGTAACTTTTTTCTTTTTTTTGGCCATCGGGGAGGGCAAGTCCCCCCCGTGGTACCCTCCTAAAATCACCAATGGTGTATAGTTATAGTATAGCATAGTGTCAGTCTTTGTGTTGCATTGACTCGTCCCTGTTCACCATCCAAGTGCATTCTGGACCCTGCATTGGCACGAAGGAGCCGACATATGAATGCCGAGGGCGTGTGCGTATGCACGCATATATGCACGCAAATATGCAAGTTATATAGGAAGAAACAAATGCTTATGTGTGTGTGCTTGTGTGTGTGTGTGTGTGTGTGTGTTTGCAGTGGAGTTTCTAAGCAATTTGGAGCCCTAGGCAAGATTTTCCCTGGAGCCCCCCCTTACCAAATGGACCCTTACGGGTCCATTTGGTAAGGGGGGGCTCCAGGGAAAATCTCATTTAAAATGGCGTCCCCAAGGGATAAAATGAACTAAAGAGAACACATTACAGTATATGTGTTTTAAATGTTCAATTCTAGTTATAGAGGACAAGTATAATGCATTTAACCATATTAGCCTTATTAGCCTGGTATCCTTTTAAAGCATGTCTGGGGGTCGCCCCCCTCCCCTCATGGTCACCCCCCTCCCCTCATGGGGCCCTAGGCAACTGCCTAGTCCGCCTAGTGGCAAAAACGCCCCTGTGTGTGTGCGTGCGTGCGTGCGTGCGTGCGTGCGTGTGTGTGTGTGTGACATTGGAGTGTCAGCAGCTGGTGAACTCGTCTCACACACCAGGTGCGACCTGTAGCTTTTCTGCGCTGTGTCAGCACATAGCGGGGCAACATGACACTATCGAGCATGATACGCACACACACACACACACACACGCACGCACACACACACACGCACACACACGCACGCACGCACGCACACACACACACACACGCTCGCACGAGTGCATGCATGCACACACATCAGGGGCGGATCTAGGCATGGGCATGGGGGGGGGCAATGCCCCTCTAAATTCCCAGACTGCTGCGTATTTATTCCCAGACTGTATTTCAAATTAAAGTGCTTATAATTAAAATGATTTGTAATACTACTACTGGCAACTGCTTCTAACTACAGTTGTGGCACCACTAAACCAACAGCATTTCATCACTGAAAACAGAAAACTCTCTGAGTCAGACCTTTAGCTTTATGCATGCTGTGTGTCTGATAACTGATGTTATTATTCATGCTTTAGTTGACTAATAAAAGTCCTGTAACTGAAAATGGCATGGGTGCGGCTTCATCGTCCGTGACGCCTCGCACCACGGGCGATGAAGCCGCCCCCATACCATTTTCTCCTGCCCCCCAATTGGGAAATGTTACATCCGCCCCTGACACACATCCCCTCCACATACACAGGTGCACACGTTTACACATGTCGTAGTAGTAGTATTAGTACTAGTAATACAACGTAGTAGTTATAGTAGTAGTAGTAGTAGTAGTAGTACTAGTTGCAGGGAGAAATACACAACATATTTTCGCATGCTAATATAGTTATGGATAATATACAAGTTGAGCTTCATCGTGGCTGAACTTGTTTTGCAATCCGTTTTTTTTTTCCTGTTGTGGGCAAATAAAACAAAAAGAAAAAAGAAAAAGGAGAAGGAGAAGAATGGAACACACAGACAGACAGGTTGTTGCATCATGTTGGTGCACAACATAAAACATAAATCCAATTAATTTGAATCTCATGTGGTTGGTGGTGGTGGTGAGGGGACTTTTGTTGGAGGTCGATTGTTTCGTGAGAGAGAGAGACAGGGCCGGATTTAGCCAACCCTACTAGGGTGGGCTGGAAGAATGGCAGGGTGGGCAACTCTATTTTTTATTTATTTTTTTTGTTTTTTTTTTTTTTCAGATGAAGCGCAGGGGTTTTAAACCTTTTTGATACCAGGGACCACTATTTATTCGGCATTTGAGGACATTTTTATTGGATTTGGATTATTGGATTTGGGAGACTGGTTAGACTTGTTAGACTTGGGCTCGTTCAGATGATGACTGTTTTAACTCAAATGGACCCGCAAGGGTCCATTTGATTTCATTTTTACACTCTCATAGAGTTACATCTGGTTAACCAACTTTCCACCATTTAGTTGTAGGGGAGCGCCTGGAACTCTCTCTAGGACCACTGGTGGTCCCCGGACCACTGGTTGAAAACCACTGATATTACCTTTCATTGGGTGGGCAGGATGCACGTTTGGGTGGGCTCTGCCCACCCCTGCCCCCCTCTAGATCCGGCCCTGGAGAGAGAGAGAGAGAGAGAGAGAGAGAGAGAGAGAGAGAGAGAGAGAGAGAGAGAGAGAGAGAGAGAGAGAGAGAGAGAGAGAGAGAGAGAACACAGCACAAAACGTGCGTCGTAAAAAAAAATCCCCATTGTTAATTTACTCTTATGTAGGCTACAAAGTGGAACCAAATGGACCCTATTACAGGGGATCTGTGACTCAGTTAGACCTCTGGGACACAAGTGGAACCAAATGGTGGTTCTGTTTGTTTCTGAGGGACGTTGCAACCAATAACACAACCCAATGGAGCGGACGAATGGAAGGATTCGTTTTTGGCTGTATTTATTGAACTCTCTGGTTTTAACGGAACATTCTTTTTTTTGCGTGTGTGTGTGTGTGTGTGTGTGTCTGTGTCTGTGTCTGTGTGTGTGTGTGTGCGTGTGTGCGTGTGTGCGTGTGTGTATCATATGCGGTCCCACAGTAGTGCTTTATGACGGGACACGCAAGTGGGAGGATAGGAGTCGAGAGGAGAGCAGTGGCGGATCTAGGCATGGGGGGGCCCCCCCTAAATGCCCAGTCTGCCCCACGATGGCATGCAAAACAACCCAAGATATTTCAACTTAAAGTGCTTAAAATGATCTGAAACACTACTATTGCTATTAACTAACTAACTACAGTTGTGGCACCACTAAACCAACAGCATGTCATCATTGAAAACAAAAAACTCTCTGAGTCAGAGCTTTAGCTTTATGCTGTTGCCACTTCAACAACAACTGTTGTTATTATTGATGCTTTACTTGACGCTTTACTTGACACAGGCTTCATCGCCCGCGTCGCTTCGCGCCAGGGGCGATGAAGTCGCACCCATACCATTTTCTCCCCCCAATTGGGAAATGTTACATCCGCCCCTGGAGTAGAGGAGAGTCACGGCACGCCAGTAAAAAGGCATTTGGTGTCCATCTGTCGCCCAGGCCTCAGTGTCAAAACAGTTGGCTGTCAGGTCCATTCCATAGACACGCTACCAGGGATAACCATTAGTACACTGATACGGAAGGCGTATAGCCGTATACTTTCATGTCTGTATACTTCTGTATAAAGTAAGCGCATGATGAATACCACAATGTACACACTGTAGACATAGGGCTCTGTTTTCGCCACACACTCAGGGGTGTAGTGGAGGGGGGGGCGGCGTCCCCCACTTCTCACATCTAGAATAATTTTGGGGCAAAAGTAGGCCTATGTTTTTTGTCTTGTCATTTACTTTTATGGATACAATTAGGCATTGTAAACAATCTACTATACTTGTTTCAATCGCGTGTCTGTGTGTGTTGCGCAGGTGCACGTAAATGCAAGTGTGCATGCACGTGTCTTAAAGGGGAATTCCACTCATTTTCAATATTTTACTATGTCATTAATATACCTTAGAGATGTTGTGTGGACATGGTAAAAAAAAAAATCCCCCATTCTGTGTTTCCTAGAAATGGAGGTCTGAAAAAAATCATTAGCATGGTGAAATACATCTTTATGACATCATCAAGATGTGTTTCACCATGTTAATGAGTTTCCTTTTTCTGAGAGTGTACAAATGTACACATTTGTACACTCTCAGAAAAAAAGGGTGGAATTCCCCTTTAAGAGGCGCCCCCCCTTCTAAAAGTACCACTACAACACTGCACACACTAAACCCTTAACCCGAACTCCTCTGACTTATATTTGCTAGTCTGACAACAAACAACCCAGAGGAAAAAAATGCTTCTCAGTTTAAGCTCAGAAGCGTCTCTTGAGCAACCACGTTCATTTCTCATTATAAAGATGGAGTGCCATGATTTTTTCTACCCTAAAATATGATCAGCATGTATTAATGTTATATGAAAAGTAAGATTTTTCCCAAAAAGTGTACAGTGTTTGTTAAACTGTCATTTTTATGATTCCACCCAGCCAGTTCATTAATTATGCCTGGTTTGCCTGGTGGGTGGTGATGGGTGGAGATCCACCTGAACTGAAGCCACGCCCACAGCTTTAGTTGTATGATAAAGGGGGAGGAGTTAGGGGAGGGGCTGAACATGTGATGTCACTATATTGAAGTTTTTTTCATTGGCACGTTTAACTGGAAAGGTTCAGCCCCCAGGAAGAAACCCTAAATACAAAGGGAAGACATCATTGCACATAAAAAACACACCAAGGGGTCTATTTATATACTGTCACCTCTTAAACATGTACAAAATTGGAAAAAATACAAAAATCAACCAAATGGTCCATTGGACCCGCAAGGGTCCATTTGGTTTCATTGTTATGTTCTCAAGAGTTACATCTGGTTAACCAACTTAGCTGGGGACCAGCTGGAACCCTCTCAGGGACCACTGGTGGTCCCCGGACCACCTGTTGAAAACCCCTGCAATAGGCCAACAGTGCATGCACCCATTCCCACTCGATCCTGATTGGAGGAAAGGCCCTCTCGTCCTGATTGGACGAAAGGCCTTTCTCCCAATCAATTTAAATCCCAAACTGAAACTATAGGTTTTTTATGGCCCCATGGGGCTCACTGGGGACAGGGAGGAACTCCTTATATCAGGGGTTTTTCAGCCTTTTTTCATCTCAGGGACCACCATTTATTCAGGATTTGAGCCACGGACCACCATTTGAGGCCATTTTAGCCCCACAGACCCAAAAACTGAAGATTTCTTTTGTTTTTGTCCTGGATTTCAGAACCAAAAACAGGCAAACATAGATGAAAAAAATGACCAATAATCTTCTATTATTTCTCTAGCTGTGTAGACTTCATTCAGATGAGGAATAATTTTAACTCTTGAGAGTGTAAAAATGAAACCAAATGGACCCGCAATTAAGGGTCGATTTGGTTTCATTATTACGTTCTCAAAGAGTTACATCTGGTTAACTAACTTTCCATCATTTAGCCTGGGGAACACCTGGAATCTTCTCAGGGACCACTGGTGGTCCCCGGACCACTGGTTGAAAACCCCTGCCTTATATGGTCACCACACTGTATGAAATGTCATAAAAAGTGGGATTCAGGCGGGAATAGCAGATCTACCAGGCGGATGTACGTCATGATGCGAGGCCTATAAGGGGCACGGTGGCACAGTGGTTAGTGCTGTCGCCTCACAGCTAGAAGGTCCTGGGTTCGATTCTCGCCAGGGGCGCTGCTGTGGGTGCTGGCGGCGTGTCTGCTCCTCCACGTTATCAGTGCCCATACATACCCGAGGCGGGGTTGGCGAAAGGGCCTTTCTGTGTGGAGTTTGCATGTTCTCCCCGTGTCTCCCAGGGTAGATACCCTCACAAAAACATGCAGTAATCCTGGGCAAGCATGAGGCCAGTCCGCTGCCTCCCTAGGAGGGTGTGTAGAGCTCAGGATGACATTAGGAATTGGCACTGGGTGAAAAAAATGGGTTACAAAATCGTGGGATAAAAAATTAAAAAAAGAAAAAATGATGCAAGGCCTATATTTTCGCAGCGCGTCGTACGGCGAAGAACAAAGCGGAAAACGTTTGGCCTCCCTGCAGCCCCCAAACCGTATGAAACGCACCCGTCTGTTGTGAATAAATCACGTAACATTCACCCTGATCCGACATGATCCCCGATCGAGGAGCAAATTACACAAACACAAGATTATTGTGTTTGAAGAGTCTCTGTTGTTTCTGCCTGGTCATAGGATGTCCAACAGCTGTCTGTAATAACTCCATGAGCGTGAGCTCACCACTAAACAGGACCGATACAAAGCCCTGACCCCTATGTGTTTACCTATAGATCAGTGGTCTGTTCATGCTGTACTATAAGGGGGTGCTAAAAAAAATACAGGTGTATATTGTACTTGCATCAGTGAGTGACAAATAAACCCTGTTCTATCTTGGATCCTTTTGCCGCCATCATTCTTGTGAGAGCAGCAAAGGCTTGTGTAGGTCTGTTGGTTTGTATCATTATTTTGATTATTTTGTTTTGGGCCGGTCTGGGCCAAATTCATGCATAAAATGACCGGGCCGAATTTTTGTCCCAGTCAAGCCCTGACTATCGGGACATCCTTGGTTGTCCTTGATTTTCCAAAGTGTGTCCGGGGACACCCTTGAGGCTCCCTTGAAGAGGTTCCAGGGGTTCCCTGGAACCTAAATGACAGTTTGTAACCAAATAGCCTGGCCTAACCTGAAATGATTTTGTTCTGGGGGGGTAGGGTGCCGTTCGAATCTGGACGGCAGATAAGCTGATCTGATTTGATCTCACCAACGTGTCATTATCCACGGCCCCTCCCCCTACTGGCCATTCACTGCTGTGCTACGTCACATCATTTGGAGCCACGCCCACACCGGAAGAGTGACTCCTCCCACTTCTAGGCCACTGTGGGTAACAAATTAGTCCAGGCTTTCTGTTTTCACGCAACGCTGACGAAAATGAAAGCCTGTGTGTCGAGGCTATAAGCAAATGAATCCTTATTTGTAACATTTTGAATTGAAGTCAAATGAATCTTTAGCACTAAGAGTGTTAGTTTTTTCTTCTCTTTTGGCTGAAAGCCTTTCGTCCACTCAGGATGAGAGGGACCTGAACATACCACAACATATCACCTGAACCTATCACAACATGCTGCAATACTTGTAGATCTGCTATTTCCTCAATTTATGCCGCATGAGACACAAACAAATGGAACGGTGCGTTTCATATAGGTGTAGCACAGGCCGGAGAGGCATTTTAAGCCTCCTGTGTCCTCTAGTCTGTACACAGTGAGGATCCAGGTTCTCCCCAGGGATAAGGCATCTGCTTCTCTGCAATTTCTGCTTAAACAGTGAGCACTTTATTGAAACCACGATAATCTGCAGAATTAATCTTTTTCTTATGAGGAAAACAGAGCGGGTCCGGGCGATACGAGCGGGCGATGACAGACACGGGGGTGAGGACACGGACACTAACCCCCTCCCAACCACCCCACCCCCCACCATCACCACCACCACCCCTGTCCGTCGATCCAACTTCCCCCGACCGACCCGACCAGACCCACCGCGTCTCACACTTCACATAATCCCGCCGTCCGGATTTGGAGGTTATTGCTTCATGTGTTCTATTCTTTGTCTTCAGGGGGGGGTGTACCTTCTATACCCCTTTCTCTCTCAGAGGTATAGCCGAGGAGATGTGAGGGGAGAGAGAGAGAGAGATGGGTGGGAGCAGGGGCGGATCTAGGTATGGGCATGACTGCCCCCCCAAAGATGGTGGCATGCAAAACAACCCAAGATATTTCAGTGCTTATAATTAAAATGATTTGAAACACTACTACTGCTACTAACTAACTAACAGCTGTGTCACCACTAAACCAACAGCATTTCATCATTGAAAACAGAGAACTCTCTGAGTCAGACCTTTAGCTTTATGCATGCTGCGTGTCTGTTGCAACTTCAACAACTGATATTATTGATGCTTTTACTTGCCTAATAAAAGTCCTGTAACCGAAAATGGTATGGGTGCGACTTCATCGCCCGTGGCGCGAAGCGACACGGGCGATGAAGTCGCACCCATACCCATACCCGATGAAGTCGCACCCATACCATTTTCACCTGCCCTCACCCCCCTCAATTGGGTAATCTTACATCCGCCCCTGGGCGGAAGACATGGAGGACTATGGAGGGGGGGTACCTCCTATGCCCCTCTCTCTCTCTCTCTCTCTCTCTCTCTCTCGGAGGTATAGCGGAGGTGAGGCCGGGGTGAACGACATGCGAGGAGGGGGCCGGGGAGGAGGGAGGGAGGTACTGTAGGAGGGCCTCCTGCGGTAGCGGCGGTAGCTAATGTAGCGTTCCATGTAAAGACAACTAGCATGCTCCAGCGGCTACTGGGGGACGCTCATTAACTTTGATCGAAATAATCTGTGATGACAAGCGGGCCAAGCAGGGCCGGGTGGGGTGGGGCGGGCGGTGGGGGGGGGTGTGGAGTTACCTGCTAAGCGGTTTCTTCTCGGTCAAGGCCGTCCTGGACTGCGTAAGGGGTGGGGGTGCATGGGCAGGGCCGGATTTAGCCAGCCCTACTAGGGTGGGATGCAGGAAGAATGGCATAGTCAGTATAGTCAGTATACCGTATATCTGTCAGGCTCAAGTTTTGCACAGTTCAGGCCTGAGCCCGGACGGTGGAGACCTGTGCCCCGAAGGTGCCGAAGGTGTGCTTGTGTAGTTGTGTAAACATGGGCTAATTCATTCGATCAATATTTTAACTCATTGAGAGCGTAAAAAAAAACAAAAAACAAATGGACCCACAAGGCTGGTACTGTCCTTTTAGCTGGGGACCACCTCATTTAGCTGGGGACTACCTGGACCTCTCTCCAGACCACTGGTGATACCCGGACCACTGATGAAAACCACTGATATTACCTTTCACTGGGTGGGCATACATACAGGATGCACATTTGGGTGGGTTGGGTGGGCTCTGCCCACCCCTGCCCCTCTCTAGATCCGGCCCTGGGTGCATGGGAGACTGTCTATGGAGGACTATTTGAGCAGCGCCCAACGAAGCTGCTATTGTGAGGCGCAGCAGCAGCAGTGTTTGAATGCTGAAGGTCATGGGTGACACCTGTTTCCCGTCTCATCCCCCGAACGTCAAGTCGAGTCGCCACGGGGGTGAGTGGGGGGGGGTCTTCACCCCCACCCACACCGGGGCAACAATACCCCCGCTGTGCTGGTTTCCTGTGAAGGAAATAAAAAAGGGGAAGAAAAGAAAAATAAGAGTTTCAATGAAAAGGGGATAAAAACAATTGCCTCAGTTTGTGCATCTGGGCGGGAAATTAATTTCCGAGGTGAATGGAAAGGCACGCATGAAGAAAAAAAACAACAAAAAATAAACCCATAAAACTATTAAAATAAGGCAAGCTCCTTAAGTTCTATTCCACTAAGCGTCACACTTTACTTAAACCCAGACTGGCCTGAACTAATCAATTATTTGAGGATTGGTTAAAGAATTGACCCAATAATGGGTATTGATTTGGTGGTAATTCACTGCAAATTGCTTCAGTTCTGAAGCAATTTATAGCAGCAGCCCCATGCATCATCACGGCCCAAATGCTAGTTATAGTTCGCCCCCTTGTGGAGACAGTGGGTAGTGCACTCTACAGTACAACGTGCTGGAGGGTTGCTCGTTCAGTCCGTCTGTCTGCCTGACAGCCCTGCGTGTTTTATTATACTCTTTTATTAAACCAAACAAAACATAAGTCATTCTGGCATGGTGATATTTCACACCCATTCCATTTCAAAGATGACGTTTTAAGAAGAGAGGCCGGCCTTATAGCTGTCTGGGAACAACAATAAGTGAGTCCATATTCTGTGTGGAAGAAGTTGTATACAACAACTGGTGTTATGACATCTGTCTGATGTCGCAACAATTGATGCTGTACTTGCCTAATATACGTCCTGTACAAGATATAAGTCTTGTGGGTTTCACAGAACTAAAGAAAATATCTAAAATAGAAGCTAGATTTTGTGTTAAAGGGGAATTCCATCCATTTTCAAAAAAAAAAAAAAATCTGAGAGGAAATAGGGGTCTGAAAGAAAAATCGTTAACATGGTGAAATACATCTTGATGATGTCATCAGATGTATTTCACCATGTTCATTATTTTTTCAGACCTCCATTTTTAGGAAATACAGAATTACACCACACAATATCTCTAAGGTATATTAATGACCTATTAAAATGTTGAAAATGGGTAGAGTTCCCCTTTAAGATAGATATAAAAAAACATGCCAAAATACATTGTCATCTCTTCAGTGTGGGGGTTTGGGGTGAATTTAAATGAAAATGGTATGGGGGCGGCTTCATCTCCAAAGCCTCCCCCATACCATAAACCTGCCCTTCCCCCAATTGGGACAGGTTACATCCGGGCCTGCGTGGGGTGTTTGGTGCTACAGGCCTGGAGAAAAGAGAAATGTGTTTTGTGCTGTCATGGTCTGGAGGTGTGGTAGCATATGGCATGGGTCTACTCTACTGTATATAATGTTTTACAGTCCAAGGAGCTCTTTCCTGAGAGAGATTTAGCAGTGGAAAAAACTGTGGAATATATTCCTACTGTATACATTTTAATAACACAAATCTTGTAGGGCCTCATGTGTGCAACATGTTTTAAAGTATTGCAACAGTGACAACTAAAGTCTCTATAATGTTTCGGCAGTGGTTTTAAACCACAATTCCAGGCTCAATTTGGCAAACAAAACAGCTAGGCAAACAATAGTTCTACATTCTCTGTAGTTGTGTAGACTAGCCTACACAACTAGTTGTAGGCCATATTTTAACTCTTGAGAGCGTAAAACAAACCAAATTTGGTTTCGTTTTTACACTCTCAACTCTTACACTCTTACAGTACATCTGTTTAACCAAATTTCCATCATTTAGCTGGAAACCACCCGGAACTCAAGGACCACTGGTGGTCCCCGGACCACTGGTTTAAAACCACTGATCTACCGGGTCGCCGGATGTTTATGCTATACTATTACTACGAATCAATCTAAAATAACGATAAAGAATTCTACTGTGTAATGTCGACGACCCCCTGAAGTGAACGGTGTGTGCGTAACTGCAGAGCCTGGGGGGGTTTCTCTCACAGTTTCTCTCACAGTACGGCAAATCTTTGTGTGATTACAGAGAACACACCGTTCCAGTCCTGCTGCTTCATCTCTGTCTCTCAGCTAAGGAGGTGCTTTTCCTTTTCCTTGGGCCTTGAGAAGAACGTTGAAGACCCCTGGCCTAGACGAGGAGACATGTGAGGAGACATGCACACACACACACACACACACACACACACACACACACACACACACACACACACACACACACACACACACACACACACACACACACACACACACACACACACACACACACACACACACACACACACAGTGAGAACAGAACGGACTGCGTAGAAAAGGAGGACATGGTGTGTTCTCCCCCAGCTGACTTCACTCAGGGCAGGGCCGGACCATCCTGCCCATCCGATGAAAAGTAATACTAATGGTTCTCAACCAGTGGTCCGGGGATCACCAGTGGTCCTTGAGGGAGTTCTAGCTGGCCCCCAGGCTCCATTTGGTTTCATCTTTACACTCTCAAGAGTTAAAATATTCGTCGTTTGAACTAGAGAATGTAGAGGATTAATGGTCATTTTGATCTGTATGTTTGCCTGTTTTGTTTCCCAAATCCAGCCTGGAATTGTGGACAAAAGCAAAACAAATCTTAAGTTTTGTTTGTCAGTGGGGCTAAAATGTCATCAAATGGTGGTCCGTGGCTCAAATGCCAACTAAATAGTTGCCCCTGATGTCAAAAAGGTTGAAAACCACTACTTTATATGACAAGAAAAATGGAGTTGCCCACCCTAGTACGGCTGGCTAAATCCGGCCCTGCTCTGCAGCTGAAGCGTGCTTCAGTGTGTGTGTGTGTGTGTGTGTGTGTGTGTGTGTGTGTGTGTGTGTGTGTGTGTGTGTGTGTGTTTGCGTGCGGGGCTGTGCGTGTGCATGTATCCTCTGCAGCTGTATGCCTGCTGCACCATCCAGAGTTTCTCAAAACTTTTTTTCGTGTCAAGGACTCCAAATTCATTTGTATTTGGTTCTGCTCCATCTGTTGACACTCATCCCAAAATGTCCTAGTGCGATCGAGGCCAGCTAGTGTTTAACAACATACTGTAAGAGTTGCGGTACCGTTCCGCTAAATCTTTCAGAACATTTAATCATTGTATTATTATTTTTTTCTCAAAACTTGCTGGTCAATGTTGTTTACATTTTTTTTTATTGCAGATCATTATTGCAGGTCACTGAAAATAGAGCTGGAATTGGAACAGAGTTCGGAAGCCTTGTTGTCAGCCTTGTTGTCAGCTATGCTAGGATCTGAAGCAACAACATTTCCAACAACCATTGCCATCCTGGGATTTGCCCCTTCAGGTCTTATTCTGTTTGCTATGTAAACATGTCATCACCTAGCCTGAGATCCAGCCTGATTTGCTGCGTTCCGCACATCTGAAATGTCACTTCACAAATCAGTCTGGTCAGAGCACTTGCATTTCCTTGCATTTCCCTGGCGTCACCTGTTAACGCAGCCATGTTGTTTCTGATGGGATGGTGCTCAAACAAACGTAAACTAGTGGGTTTTTTTTTTCTCTCTCAAGCAAACCAGACCAATCAGAATCCTAGAAGAGTTTAAGTACAGTTGTGACTGCATATTTCAGGAACATTTTTCCATCATAGTTTTAGTCAACAAAACAAACAGCCACTTCGCGCTTCAACGCACCATAACTCATCCTCTCACCTGTTTGCCCTCACTTGAAAATAGCCAATCTACAAGATCACGAGAGGCGACATGCCTTGACAGCTTGTAATCTGCTAATTTTGTGCTGGTGCGTTGTGGCCTTTGCTCTGCAATGTGCATCCCCCCTACCCATCTCCCCCTACTCCCCTCCCGCCTCGACCCGTCGCCAAAACGATTACACGCTTCTAAGAGTGCATCCATATGTCAGCAGAGCAGAGCAAAGCGGTTCAAAAATCGTGTGCTTCCAATCCAACGGCTTCCAGAGGGAGAGAGAGAGAGAATGACGCGTTGCTTGTTAACTGCATGAATGGAGACAATGGGACAGAGAGGATTACACGTTGTACACATCTCTGATGTGACCTGATGATGATGTGTCCCATCACCACAGAAACTAAACCCCACAGCAGAGCAGACCCCTACTCAGCCCCCAGGCCTGAAGCCTGTCTGCCTTCACACACTGATAGGACTGAGATGGTGTCTCTGTCGGGCGAGGAAAGCTCTTACTGTATCTCCTTATCTCCATATCTGAATTTGACCACACGGACCACCATTTGATGATGTTTAGTCACACAGGCTCAAAACTATTGTTTTTTTTTTTTTTTTTTTTTTTTAAATAAACGTTATGATGGTGATGAACTCCAAGGGAAAAATCAACAGCATTTGGTTTAGTTCCAGATTCCAACAGCAGGTGGCATCAGTGTGCCGGTTCTGTACGTGCAGTAGTGCAGTACAGTGTGTGTTTCTCAGTGAACTGCTCTGACCAGTCCCTCAGTTAAGTCTACTGACAGCAAGACTATATCTACCACCTACGGACCCCTTTCTGCCCCCTGGTGGATTAAACATGTCTCTAAAGACTCCCACAGCCCAGCAGCACTGACCCCAAGGCCCTTTCCTTAAAGGAGAATTCCACACATTTTCAACATTTTACTTGTGCATTCACAATGTCATAAATTTTCAGTCACTGTAAAAAACAAAAAAAAAAAGCATTTTCACTGTTTTCACTGTCACTGTAAAAAAAAAAAAGCATTTGGCGACCAGTTGACAATATTACTTAGGAGAGTCATATCTTTAGGCGACTATCAAAAGTGATTTGACAGTTTTTTATATTACTTATTACTTGAATCAATATTAATGTTACATATTACTTTACGTCTCTCCCCCCCACCCGCAAAAGAGTGTGTGTGCGCGCACAACACAATGTGTTTAGAGACAACTTGTAGTGTAGGTCATGTGTGCAGAATGCTGTGGTGGATTAAAATCTACAAACTACTGCAAATCTCTGTTGCTGTCTGTTGATAGCTTGTAAATCTGTTCTATTTTCACATCAAGAATTTACATGAAAATAGCATGGGGGCGGCTTCATCGCCGGTGTCGCTTCACACCACGGGCGATGCTGAAGTCGCACCCATACCATTTTCATTTAAATTCTTTAGTTCTGTGACCGACAGATTTATATCTTCTACAGGACTTATATTAGACGAGTAAAGCATCAATAATAACATCAGTTGTTGTTGAAGTTGCAACAGACACGCAGCATGCATAAAGCTAAATGCCTGACTCAGAGAGTTCTCTGTTTTCAATGATGAAATGCTGTCGGTTTAGTGGTGACACAGCTGTAGTTAGTTAGTAGCAGCATTAGTGTTTCAAATCATTTTAAACATAAGCACTTTAATTTGAAATATCTTGGGTTGTTTTGCATGTCATCATGTTTGGAGGGCCAGTCAGGGCATTTAGGGGGGCATTGACGCTGCATGCCCATGTCTAGATCCGACCCTGGTCCCTATACCCACAGGTTGAGCAGCACCACTACCCAGGTGTTGTCATGGGAAAGTGCAGTCCATGGAGGGCGGGGGGATACGCAGCAGACAGCTGTTTGGGCTGAGTGAAACAGGCCAGCTCTAATCTGGCACAACGCAGCCAGCCCCCCTGGACAGATGGGGAGGCCAGACTAGATGGTGATCACACTTAAGCTATTTTCACCTGAAAAATATCGGATCTACAAAGCTCATAGCGCGCCACTAAGTGGCGCGCTATGAGCTTTGTAGATCCGATATTTTTCAATAGCTCATCCTAATGCTTTCAATGGCTAAAGCTAATGCTGATGTTTTCAATAGCTAATCCCAATGCTTTCACATGCTAAACGATAAGCGCTCGCATAAACGTGGCGATTCTCGATTCTCTCTGCAGTACCGACATAAAGAAAATCACCCGTCGATTAACGGCAGGCGTTTTAAAAAGCTCACTGGATTGAGCTTTTCAAAAACATCACGCGCATGTGTACGAAACGAGCACGCGCGCAACACAAATCACTGGACGCCACGCGATAAAACGACCGGCGTTACACGCTCTCTTTATCGCAGGTCGTTTTCTGAGCACAAAACGCCGGTCCCATTGAAAATTAATTAGAATGCGCAATTTATTACTCGCCATCTGTAAGCCCCTTAACGCTTAGAACAGGGGTTTTCAACAGATGGTCCGGGGACCACCAGTGGTCCTTGAGAGGATTCCAGGTGGTCCCCAGCTAAGTTGGTTAACCAGGTGTAACTCTTGAGAGTGTGAAAATGAAACCAAATGGACCCTTGCGGGTCCATTTGGTTTCATTTTCACACTCTCAAGAGTTAAGTATTCATCATGTGAATTAGTCCAAGTCTACACAAACAGAAGATTAATGGCCATGGACAGAAGCAAAAATAAATCTTTAGTTTTGGCGTCTGTGGGGCTAAAATATCCTCTAAATTGTGGTCTGTGGCTCAAATCCCGAAGAAATGGTGGTCCCTGGGATGAAAAAGGTTGAAAACCCCTGGCTTAGAACAACAAGAAGCGTTTCCGCCAAAAATGGATTAACATCGAATCACACATCGCACATCGCTCCGCAGATACTCTGCCAAGCGCTGGTGCTGCACGGAGCTTATACTGTATACTGTATACTCCCATCTCAGCCCAGCAGGGCAGAAACATGTAAGGCGCTACATTCAGCTGCCGTATCGTTATAGGTTATGTATCATAAATTAGCTCCATTTATTTATTTATTTATTTATTTCTTGGCCAGATATATTAACCGTCTGTTTTACAGCATCTGTTGAAGCCGGTCATGTAGATCATGCCAGTGGGGTTTTTCTTTTACATTTTTTAGTAGCTAATTATTTTTTAATCTTTTTTTTCCATCCCCAATTTAGTCATTATACCAATGAATTCCTCCCCCTCACACATGTACTGTATGTTAGACTCACTGCTGGCTGGATGGATGCACTGGCGTGCACAGAGAGTTTCAAGGGCAGGTGCTCAAATGTAACCAGGAGGGCACAGGAGGGAAAATTGAGTTTTGGGGGTTAAAAACGCAAAGAAAACAACATTTCAGCATCTTTTTGTTCTTTTAAAAAGGGCATGTTGGTCCAGAGAGGGCCACTAGGGGTGCTCAAACCCCCCTTAACGTCTATGTATGCACGCCTATGGATGGATGGATGATCCTCTACTGCAGTGGGTTTTCAATCAGTGGTCTGGGGACCACCAATGGTCCTTGAGAGGGTTTCAGTGGGTCCCCCAGCAAAGTTGGTTAACCCGATGAAAAGTTGGTTAACCAGATCCAGATGTAACACTTTAAGAGGGTAAAAATGGGTCCATTTGGTTTCATGTTTACACTCTCAAGAGTTAAAATATTCATCATCTGAATTAGCCCAAGTCTACACAACAAGAAGATGAATGGTCATTTTGATTGATCTGTATGTTTGCCTGTTTTGTTTCCCAGATCTAGCCTGGTATTGCGAACAAACGCAAAAGAAATCTTTACTGTTGGGGTCCGTGGGGCTAAAATGTCCTCAAATGGTGCATGGAGCCATGTCTCGAATGCTGAATAAATAGTGGGCCCTCGGTATGAAAAAGGTTGAAAACCACTGCTCTACTGGCCGTTCTGCCAGTGAGGAGCCCCCACCGGGAGGCACATATAATATAGCAGGGGTTTTCAACCAGTGGTCCGGGGACCACCAGTGTTCTTTGAGTGGATTCCAGGTGGTCCCCAGCTAAGTTGGTTAACCAGATGTAACTCTTGAGAACGTATTAATTTTTTTTTTTTGTTTCATTTACACTCTCAAGAGTTAAACTATTCATCATCTTAAAATTAGCCCAAGTCTACACAACTAGAAGATTAATGGTCGTTTTGGCTTGCAAAATAAATCTTTAGTTTTGGGGTCTGTGCATGGGCCTGAAACTAAAATGTCATCAAATGGTGGTCCGTGGCTCAAATGCTGAGTAAATGGTGGGCCTTGGTGTCAAAAAGGTTGAAAACGCCTGTAATATAGGACCTTCATCCTACTCCTCCGTCCCTCCTGCCCCGACCAACCCCAATACTCCCTGCAGCAGGGGCGGATTGGCCATCTGGAGTACAGGGAGTTTTCCCGGTGGCCTGTGCCACCTAGTGGCCTGGACAGTTTTTTTTTTCAGTCCAGGGCAGGCCAGGGTGCCAGGCCCAGGCCAGGCAAACTATTGTGCTTGCTCTGCTGGACTAAGTTGGGCTAATTCACATGATGAATATTTTAACTCTTGAGGGTGTAAAAATGAAACCAAATGGACCAAATGGCAAGGGTCCATTGGTTTCATTTTTACGCTCTCAAAGAGTTACATCCGGTTAACCAGCTGCCCCCCCCCTCCCCCCAGGGTGGCCTGGCAAAGGCAAAATTGTCCCGGTGGGAAAATATGTGCCAATCCGCCCCTGCCCTGCAGACAGCTGCCGTCCCGTGCTGTGGGAATATGGCTGTGCAATGACCAACATCACCCTCCACCCTCTCCCCAACCCGCCTGTCTGCCCTGTCCAACTGAACACGGACCAGCTGCAATGTTTGCAAAGATAAAGCCAGAAGTGGATTCCCCGTTCATTTTTCTCATAGACTTTTCGAAAATAATTCATATTAAGATGATTACACCCACACACAAAGCCAACTCGGGTCGTGAGAAATAATGGCAACACATACAATCTTTTGGGACAATCAAATAATTTCTAAGAAGAAAAATGAAACAAAAAGTCTTGTATCCTGCCGGTTTCTACTTCTTGCTAATTAGATATTGTATTGTGTGTGTTCCATCTCCCTCCCATGCAGAATAGCGTCTGACCTCACAGGCAGACAAGTGTTGTGTTGTGACTATTAGTGGAGTCACCAGGAGGTGTCATCTTTGAGTGTCACTAGTGCAGGATAGGCTTTTACTTTGGTATTTCCTGTCTATGATTCTTTGATCTTGACTGGCCCTCCAGAGCCAGTAGCCAGTGGTGTTGGGGATTGCTTCATAGTAGCCAGTGGTGTTGGGGGATTGCTTTATAGTGGACATTAGTGGTGAATATGTTATTTAAACATTATACACACAAATCAAACCTTGAACAACATGGCACAAAACATTTTCCGATGGTGGGGTGGTGGGCTTGATGGGGTGGGGGGGGGCTTATGGTGGTAATTTAGGGGTCCTTGCCACGGAAAAAGTTTAAGAAGTGCGTCAGAGGATCTTATTGATTTGGCCACTGAAGAAGACCTCGTTTGTCTCTTACTTGGTGGGAGGCTCAGATGACTCATGGCTGCCCCCCCCTCACCCCCCCCCCCCCCCCCACAAGCAGAGCGTCAGCCAACCTCAGACAGAGACAGAGGATTAATCAACACTCACTCTCTCCTCTCTCTCCTCTCTCTCTCTGTCCTCACCTCCCACCTAGCCTCTATCACTCTTCATCGGAGTGAAAGAAGTACTCTGTAATTAAAGATGAATGCCATGTTTTTTCCACACTACTTTTTTCCTTAAAGGTAGGGGAAGTGATTCACTTTAGTCAGATATCACCCCAAAAAAAAATTTTCTGTTAAAATGCTCTATTATAAGGTGTGGAAACCACATATGGAGTTTCCCCCTCCCCTACGTTAGCAGAGGAACTAGTAAAAGTTCCCCAGGTCACCACCAATTCTCCTCCAATCAGGAGCGAGCAGCAGGTTCACATAGTGTAGCTACTGTTGGGGGCCCCTAGTGCACCAGGCTGGTACTACACCATGAATTTCAAATCACTTCCCCTACCTTTAAATGTAGTTAAAAAGTAACTTATCGTTCCTTCAGTATGTCTGGTTTGCCTGAAGCTATAGGTCGCTGTAATCTGGAGACCCAAACAGAGGTCCCACCCTGGGCACCGGGTACGTTTTCTATCAACGGGCGTTGGCGGAAGTTACTGTATTTTTCAGTCCCCAGAGAAACAACCCTGTTCGGTCCTATGGGGCCTTATTTTGATTGTCTACTCTTAAGTATCAGGTCTTCAGTCAAAACTTGTCGGAGTGGCAATGCTTTTTGGCTGTTCTGAGTGGCCAAACAGCTTTGCCACACCTCCAAGTTTTGACTTAAGACTTAAGACCTGAGACTATAGGACAATCAAATAGGGCCCATAGTGTCTTATTTTCAGAAAAAAAAAATATAGAAGTGTCCAAAGTGCACACGATTCCATCTTTAAAACATTATTACAGCTTTGCGAGCACAAAGGGAGAATTAACATTCCCGCGGAGTATACATTTTCGGAACCGCCGCGTTACGATGGGCTGAAAAATGGCAACTTCCAGGGGAAGTTAACAAACCGCAAGTCCCGCCTTTTGATACTCTCCCTGGGGTACCACCACGTCTCCAGGCTTTCAATTTCGGAGCGGACCCAAAGGTTCGAGAACCACTGCTGTCCACCACTGCCTCCATCACACCGTACACACGCTGGTGCACCGTACACACGTGGCCATTGGCCAGCCAACGGGTAAATGAGCCTTGAAAGTGTAATTAATGAGCGTAATGGTGAGATAATTAAAGGGAACAAAAATATTGATCAGGCCCGGAAAAAGTCTGACCTCTTAAAAAAAAGTGTGGTGATGATGCTCTAGCTGCCTGTTACCTCAGGAAATAATATTAATAATAATAATCATTTTATTCATAGAGCGCTTTACATTCGAGTGAATCTCAAAGCGCATACAATGTTAAACAGGTTAAAAGAAATAAAAATAGCATAACGGTGTTGTATATTAAAACAAGAAATGAGAGACAGCAAGACAATATAAGTGTAACAAATAATGGAGAGAGACAGGGAGAATGAGGTAATGCAATGCATTTGACCGTTTCGTATTTGGCTGTCTTCATCAGCCTCCGCGCCCGCCGCGGGCGAGAGAAAGAGAGAAAGAGAGAGAGAGAGAGACGCATCAACAATTTGTGACACGTGAAATGGAGACACGGTGAACCCTGAGTTTGTGTGATTTATTGTGAGCCGGTGTGTATATCTGTCCGAGGAAGAGGAGGAGGAGGAGGAGGAGGAGGCGCAGTGATTGTTATTTCTCCGCCGTCGGAACGAGTGACTTCATTACAGATGGAATAAAGTGCCATAGGGCTACATAGCAATCATATGATCTGTCAGTCTCACTCTGCACTGCCGTGAGTTCACCTAGCAGAGATTGGTACATTTTATAATGAGTGGATGTTGTTGTTGTTGTTGTTGTTGTTTGTATAAAGCTTAATTTTAAAGGTAATAGAGGGAACTTTTTTTTGCCTCATATCAAAATGGTGTGTACGTGGGTTGAGGCAGCGTATTAACCAATCACAGCACACCAGTCTCCAGCAGATTCGTTATGAGCCAATAGTCACAGGTGTGTGCCACTCAGTCAAAGGTCTGACTCTCTCTCTGTTGCAACTTCAACAACAACTGATGTTATTATTGATGCTTTACTTGCCTAATAAAAGTCCTGTAATGGAAAATGGTATGGGTGGGGCCGCACCCATACATCCCCCCCCCAATTACATCCGCCCCTGCTTCCAGTTCGATATAGGATTGATTTTAAAGTATTGCTTTTTGTTTTTCAAGTGTTTTTAAATGGCTTGGCACCCACTTATCTATCTGAGCTGCTGAAACCCTACGCTCCCCCCAGGACCCTTAGATCCTCTGACCAGCTTCTCCTATTAGTGCCAAAAACACCCAGGCTGACGCTCAGAGGGAACAGAGCCTTTTCGGTAGCAGCTCCCAGACTGTGGAACGAGCTCTGGCCCCTCTCCACATAAGACAAAGTGTTGAAATCACGTCTCAAAACATTCCCTTATTCTTTGGCATTTCCAAGCATAGTATGAGGTGTCTCTGACGTTGTAAGTGACACTGGTTGTTTGTCTTTTGTTACAACTTTGTTGTTATATAAATAAAGATGGTATGGGGGGCAAGATAAAATGGTATGGGTGCGCACCCATACCATTTTCAGTTACAGGACTTTTATTGCACAATTAAGCGTCAATAATAACATCAGTTGTTGTTGCTGAAGTTGCAACAGACACGCATGCAGCATGCATAAAGCTAAAGGTCTGAAGGTTTTCAATGATGAAATGCTGTTGGTTTAGTGGTGACACAGCTGTAGTTAGTTAGTAGCAGTAGTAGTGTTTCAAATCATTTTAAATATAAGCAATTTGAAATATCTTGCATGCCATTGTGTTTGGTGGGGCAGTCAGGGCATTTAGCCCCCCCCCCCCTCATGCCCATGCCTAGATCCGCCCCTGTGGTATGGTATGGTAAGGGGGTAAGATGTTATAGGGGTAAAGAGTGTGATGGAGGAGGGAGGAGCCCCTGCTGTTTTAGGACTACCAGGATGGATTGAAGGGGTGAATATGAAGGGATTTCTCTGTCATCAGGTTGACCATGAACCCAGGACAGACCTCCAGGTTACTGTTCCACTGTCCCTGCATAACAAGTCCAGGCCTGGTGGCTGCATCCAGGCTGCTCCTGGATGGATGACTGATGAAAAACACTCCTCTAGCAGACACAATCAATACAAGAACCAGAAGGAGGGGGAGAGGAAAAAGTCCAACAGAATGAAATAGCCGAGGCGACACAATGCAGCACAAAATGATTATCAGCCTGACGTGGTGTATAGTAGATTGTGCCGGAATACTATAGTCAATGATCTCAAAACATAATGAATGAATGTCGTAATATATCCTTGCATGACCTACAGTACGTTCATCTATTGTGCAGCTATAGATTTCAGTCACAATATCATCAATTAACAGAATGGGGCGAGAGGGTTTGGTAATGCAACCAAACCCTCTCCAATGCGTGAGGCTGCGCTTTGAAATGGGGATCAAACCTGGACACCCCCCCTCCACACACACACACACACACACACACACACACACACACACACACACACACACACACACACACACCAAAAAAAGACAGATGATGATATTTCTTGAAATGAGCTGAAATGATTGGCCGTGTGTGTGCGTGCGTGTGTGTGTGTGTATGCGTGTGCACATGCTTGTGGCTCATCATACTTACTGTTTCCTCTCCTCTCCTCTCCTCTCCTCTCCTCTCCTCTCCTCTCCTCTCCTCTCCTCTCCTCTCCTCTCCTCTCCTCTCCTCTCCTCTCCTCCTCGGTGTGGCTAATGAGGCTGCAAGCTGATGGCCAGATGAAAGATGGTCAGTGGGAGTGACAGGTTTATTTTGGGCCTCTCGGTTACAGCGCGGCGAGCATGAAAAATGACGTGCTACTCTGAATAATTAAGCAGCCTCGGAGCTCAACCGATCCCCGGCCCCAACCTTAGAGATCAATAGACGACATTGAGATCGGCTGTACGCCGCGCCGCGTGTTCGAAAACAGCTCCGCTTGGAACCGCAGGCGGGAGACCAGGGGAGGTGTGTGCAGAGAACAGCCAGGCAGGCGGACAGGCAGGCAGGCAGGCTGCACTGGGTGCTCAGATGTGGGCGATGGATGATCAAATGATTAGGCAGCCAAATGAGCAGACATGCTTGATTTCAGCTACAGATGAGACTTGTTATCTCCGACTGGCTGGAGAGGAGCGGCAGGCAGGCGGCGTGTTGTTGTTGTTTAGCAGTCTAAACCAGGGATGGGTTTTAAGCACATAAGCAATATAAGTGGCTGCTTAGAGCCGCAACCAGTTTAGGTTTAATGTTGTACTTATTCGATATGGATATAACAATCACCCTGTCTATTATGCACACCTGTTTTGTAATTAGTATCTGGATAATTATTTATTTTTCACTATTTTGTGGGAAAATTCACCACACACACCTGTGCAATTAGTAGGTGTATTGTTTACAAGTGAGTTAGTGAGTTTACAAGTGAGTTAGTGACTTTACAACTGCTATAGTTTGCACCACTTGTCCATAGTAAGGGGGCCACATCAAAAGACGCATCAGGTTGTGACAAATCATGACAACAAACACCATTTTTGGGGAGCCTCTAACAAAGAATTAGAAAGACAAATAATTAGAAAACACTGTTTTTGTTGTTGTTTTTCTTCCTTTTCTTGTTTTTCTTCCTTCGTAATTATTTGTTGGGTCCAAAATATTGTTTGTTGTCATGATTTGTCAAGACACGACAGAATGACTTGATGCAAATTGCATTATGCAGTGCACCTGTGTGGTCCTGCTGCCAACAGGTGAAGTGGTTTGCACTTGATTGCAGTTTGTTGATTATATTGTTGGTGCAGTAAAGTTGATAGTAATCTAATATGATGCACATGGTTTTTCATACATCTAGCCCAGTCTTAATTTTGACCTCAAAATTGCACCAGATCAAAGCATTTTCATTGCTTTTTGTATTCATTCAGGTTTTGAGCCATGGATCACCATTTCATGACATTTAGCCAAAGAATTAAAGAAATTTTTTGTTGTCATTGGATCAGATTTTGTCTACAGTACCATGTTTTTGACAAAAAAACATTTATTTTTTGACAAAAAATAGCAACAATAAGCAATAATAAAAATCCATAACGGTCCATTTGGTTTGCTATTGCGGTTCCAGTAGCTGGAGACCACCTGGAACCCTCCTCAGGGATCACAGGTGGTCCCTGAACCACTGTTTGAAAACTAGCACAGACACAGCATCACACGTCTCCACTCGACAACCAAATACATGCAATCATAGGCGGATATAGAAATTAAGGTCCCCTGCCATCGCGGTGCATATCAATTATGACATATACAGTAGGCCTGCGATATTCACCTGCATTTAAAGGGGAACTCCACCCATTTTCAACATTCTAATATGTCATTAGTATACCCTAGAGGTGTTGGGTGGACATGATAAAAAAAAAGTTCCCCCATTCTGTGTTCCCAAGAAATGGAGGTCTGAAGAAAACCACTAACATGGTGAAACATCTTGATGACATCATCAAGATGTATTTTCACCATGTTAATGGATTTCTTTAGACGCTTCTTTTTTTTTTTGAGAGTGTAGAAATGGAACCAAATAATTTGGTTCACATTTGTACGCTCCCAGAAAAATATTGAAAATGGGTGGAGTTCCCCTTTAAGCAGTATTTACAGCAAGGAATTGATTCAAATAATAAACAGCCAAAATAACTACTAAAAATGCAAATACAAAACACTTTGTATTTATGTACCTTATTCATGATGGCTGAGGACTTTTGTTATTCACTGTTACCCCTTTTTGGGAGGGGGGGCCCTGAGCTTGAGCCTCTTAGTCACGCAGAAACTCAAGCTCAGGGGCCACCACTAGCTCAAGGGCCCCTGGGCCTGGGCACAACATGCTTGTTGGATAATCCTCCCCTGTACTATGCAATCAAACTCACAAAATAATGGTTTCACTATATCAATAGACATCAGACATCTCGGGATCCTGCAAATTCAAGAGTTGGATTGAGTACACGAATAACAGGCCAATGAATATTTCTCTGCATGTGCTCTATACTAGAAACATCAAATGCATGTGCCAGAGACCCCCGTTGGGAGACTAGAGGGGGCTTGTTCTTTCCTAAAAAGGTTCTCTGACCTTCGTCGCTCTCCCTGTCACGAGGGGAGACCTGGCATTATAACCAACACACACACACACACCAGGGGCGGATGTAAGATTTCCCAATTGGGGGGGGGGGGGGGTGGCAGGAGAAATGGTATGGCGGCAGCTTCTCGCCACGGGCGACGAAGTCGCACACATACCATTTTCGGTTACAGGACTTTTATTAGTCAAGTAAAGCATCAATAATAACATCAGTTGTTGTTGTTGAAGTTGCAACAGACACGCAGCATGCATAAAGCTAAAGGTCTGACTCAAGAGAGTTTTCTGTTGTCACTGGTGAAATGCTGTTGGTTTAGTTCAAGTGGTGACAACAGCTGTAGTTAATTTGATGGTGGGTATCGTGGGTTGTTTTGCATATACCATTGTGGTTTGGTGTGCATGGGGCAGTCGGGGCATTTAGGGGGCATGCATTGCCCCCCCCCATGCCATGTCTAGATCCCCCCCCCACACACACACACACACACACACACACACACACTCACAGAGGCGTCGTACCGCCCGCCGCGCCCGCCGTTGCCGCCGTTTGCTGGTGGGATGCAAATTTCCCTGTCACCACATCAAACAGCTGCTGATCAAAGGTCACTGCTCCTTTGTGTAGGTGTTTGATATCCAAATTTCTATTTCATCTCCAGCTGTCAAGAGCTGTTAGAGCTGAATGGAGAGAGTGAGGTTGGATGGTAGGATGGCTGGGTGGTGGGTAGAGGGAGAGATAGTAGTATAAGGTGGTTTCAGAGCACTCACACAGATCTGGAGCAGTGTTGCCAAAATCCAAAATGCACTAGAATGCACTAGAGCAGGGTTTTCAACCTTTCCATCCCAGGGCCCACTATTTATTCAGCATTTGAGCCACGGACAACCATTTGAGGACATTTTGGCCCCACATACCCCCGAAACAAAAATTCCTTTTGCATTTGTCCGTCTTCGAGTTGTGTAGACTTGGGGCTAATTCAGATGATGAATGTTTTAACACTCTTGAGAGTGTGAAAATGAAACCAAATGGACCCGCAAGGGTCCCATTCGTTTCATTTTTTACGTTCTCAAGAGTTACATCTGGTTAACCAACTTAGCTGGGGACCACCTGGAACCCTCTCAGGGACCACTGGTGGTCCCCGGACCACCGTTGAAAACCCCTGCACTAGAGCATGTTTTTTTAGTCTCTATGACTACTTTAGTAGAAATAATTGGCAAAATGTTGATCAAAATAGCAGTTCTTCAACATTTTCTAAATGTGTAGATTCTTGAAATTAGATAACTCAAATGTTTAAATATAATTTAACTCTCGAGATCGTAAAATGATGGTTACAGATCTATGAGGGTCCATTTGGTTACCATTGGTGCTCTCTAGAAGGAAGGAGGACTCTATCATATAGGATGAAAAACAAGGGTTTTTATCTCTGGTGCCTGTCAACCAATTTCCAACCCAACTCACCGCACCATCAAAAAAGCACTAATTTTCAGGAGTTTTAGGAGGGTCTGGAAAAAAGCAATATTGCACCAATGCGCGTAGTTGGCAACACTGAGTGGAGGTGAGGTTGGTTGGGTGGGTAGGAGTTTACAGGGTAAGAGATGAGAGTAGGGTGACCAGATGTCCCTCTTTACGTGGGACAGTCCCTCATTTCCAAGACTTTTCAAGCGTCCCACAAATTGAGACTCTGTCCCACATTGTGACTGACAGGCACCAGTGTTCAAAATGCCATAATAATTTGTAATGCCCTAACTAATAGTCGGATTTTTGTTGTATCATTTCCTGCGATGTTTGTGAATCCCCCCCCATGGTACCACTATATTTCCACACTCACTCTTAGAGAGGCCACATCGCATACTGTCATATCAAAAATAGCTGAAAACGCGTCACACTGCGACACGTTTTGAGATTGTAGATCAGCTATTTTTTTATTTTAGATCAGCTGTTTTTGCTATACGTGAAATGAAATCCTGAAATCATTTTTTAAATATTGTCATCAAGTCGTTAATAGTTTGCTAACCACATTTTGTCCGGTTTCCCCACTCGACTTGTCCAACACATGCAACACTTCTGTCCCTCAAATGAACAGTTTGGATCTGGTCACCCTAGATGAGAGAGAGGGAGAGAGAGAAGGGAGAGGGAGAGAGAGAGGAGAGAGAAGGGAGAGGGAGAGGGAGAGAGAGAGAGAGGCATGGCAGTGGTTTCAAAGCGCTCACACAGAACAGGAGGCTGAAAACCTGTTCGTTGCTCCAGTGCTTGTGGTTATTAGGCCGTACGCTGCATGTATTTACATACATTTGTATGTATTTTGTCTGGATATGACCTTAGTCTTAGTTCATTGTGAACACAGCAGTAAAATGAAAAGTGTCACGGTCTGTGACGGGTCTGGGACATCTGGGTATGTTGTTGTGTAGCCGATGCTGTTTTTGGTTATCATTGTACTTTTAGTTTTATGCTGTACTGCACCTTTGTCAAACTCAAGGCCCCCTGGGGGCCAAATCAGGCCCGCAAATGCATTATCTCATCGTATTTAATCACAATTGGAACTGGTCCTCTAGTATATTGCGCACACCATGAAGGGAACTAATGGTTTTACTTTCTCAACTTGATTGAGAAAGCAGTGGTGAGGAGCATATAAACTGAGCTTTAATAATGCAATCAGTTTTGAGTGCATGCAGTTTCATCTTTGCATTAATTAATTAGCCTGGCTCAGCCCTGAATCAGCACCTTAAAAAAATACTATCTCACTTTTTCACTGGGATTCAAGGACTGGCTTCCCTGCCTTTGGGGCCTTTTGTACGGGTTGGAAATCCAATCCCAGCACCTGATTGTCTAAACGGGATTTAGATTTTCACAGTCTCAGTGAGTGTGCGTGCGTGTGTGTTGTGTGTGTGTGGTGTGTGTGTGTGGTGTGTGTGTGTGGTGTGTGGGTGTTGTGTGTGGTGTGTGTGTGTGTGTGTTGTGTGTGTGTGTAACTTGCCAAGCAAGTTAAGTGTCTGAGCAAGACACTTAACCCCAAATTGCCACTGATGCTGCCTTGGATAAAGGCGCTATATAAATGCACCATTTATTTAGCATTGTGGTTTTAGAGTGGTCACAACCAGTGGTCACTCTCCTGGGTGCAGTCTTGTAACTGAGTAGGTTGGTGAAGACAATGCATTACACCCCCCCCCCCCCCCCCCCCCCCCCACACAACACACACTCACACACACACACACACACACACAGTCGCATCAGACACACGTTTAATCACTGCTGCTCTGACGACTACCTTGTAATCTTTCACAGAGGCAGCGGGCCTCTCTCTCTCTCTCTCTCTCTCTCTCATCATCTCTCTCTCTCTCTTAGTCTCTCTCTCCTCTCTCATCTCTCTCTCTCCTCTCTCTCTCTCCCTCTCTCTCTCTCTCTCTCTGTACGTGGATCTAGGCATGGGCATGGATGGGGGGGGGGGCAATGCCCTGACTGCCCCACCAAACATGATGGCATGCAAACAACCCAAATGTCAAACACTACTACTGCTTCTAACTAATTACACTTGTGTCATCACTAAACCAACAGCATTTCATCACTGAAAACAGAAAACTCTCTGAGACCTTTAGCTTTATGCATGCTGCGTGTCTGTTGCAACTTCAACAACAACTGATGTTATTATTGATGCTTTACTTGACTAATAAAAGTTCTGTAACCGAAAATGGTATGGGTGCGACTTCATCGCCCGTGTCGCTTCGCGCCACGGGCGATGAAGTCGCACCCATACCATGGATGGAGGCGCCCCCATACCATTTCCTCCTGCCCTCCCAATTGGGAAATGTTACCTCCGCCCCTGCTCTGTACTATATATTAGCATGGGAGTGGGGTGGGGTGTGGGGGGGGGGGGTTAAATTACATTCACACACACCAGACACTACTGGGACTTTTGGACCGTCTGTGACGTGGTATTATCATTTTTACTTTATGGCAGCCACCCCCGCATCCCATGCAAATGGGGTGTATCTGCATGTACAACACACACACACACACACACACACACACACACACACACACACACACACACACACACACACACACACACACACACAGACAACCCTCAAGTCTGACCCGAGCCGGGAATAAATCTCAGTGGCAACCCCCCAACTCCACCACACATGCACGCACACACACACACACACAACACACACACACACAACACACACACACACACACACACACACACACACACACCACACACCACACACACACACACACACAGAGTGGAACCAAAAAAGGTTCCATAATTCACACCCACAGATTTTTACAGTATGTGTGCGTGTGTGTGTGTGCGTGCGTGTGCATGTGCGTGTGTGTGTGTGTGTTGGTGTGTTTGTGTGCGTGTGTGTGTGTGTGTTCATTACCCCGGCCAAGGCCATGCTGGTTGCATTATTATATGCATTCTATGCATGTCGATCAGCATGTCATGGTAGTTTATGGACGATGCTCTCAGTAATCATATAGGACATGATGCAGGCCAGTCTGTTTGGCCTTGGGTGCGGTCACCATGTTTTCTGCCTTCCCACTGAGAATGTCAAAGTGTCAAAACAGAAAGCTGTAGATTATTTTCTTGTTTCACTGTGTTATATATGACTCACTCAATCCCACAGGCGTAATTACAGATTGGGGCAAATTAGATATTGAAATGCCGAACACATTTCATTGTGTCTCATGCTGTTTCATTACTCCCTTCAGCAATTATTTTGTCTTATTATTATAGCCAATATATCTTCATAGAAAGCAGGGGCGGATGTAACATTTCCAAGTTGGGGGGGGGGGGGGG
>CM076971.1:13202811-13245311 GCA_039105355.1 Benthosema pterotum | reverse complement strand
AATACATCTTGGTGATGTCATCAGATGTATTTCACCATGTTAATGATTTTTTCAGACCTCCATTTTTAGGAAATACAGAATTGGGGGAACTTTTTTTTATCATGTCCACACAACATCTCTAAGGTATATTAATGACATATTAAAATACTGAAAATGGGTGGTCTTCCCCTTTAATTTAATAATGTCTCAAGGGCCAAATGAAACTACACGGAGGGCCAAATTTGGCCCGCGGGCCAGAGTTTGACACCCATGGTGTAGAGGAAGAGGTGCATGATGGAAGGAATCAGATCATCGACCCTGAATGTCGCAATCTGGCTTACAGACGTGGAGAAGAAAGAGAGAGGCTGTAATCTGTTTCTCTGTGAGCTACAGTACGTCACTGTGTTTTTGGAGGGAGAAGAAGAGAACATATAAAAGACTTACACACAAAGCACATTCTGGACGTTTGAAGAAGTACTATAAATAATGATAATGTTCTTATAATAAAAAAAATAAGAGAACATATCATCCCCATATGTACTTTCTGGATGTTTTTGGAGTACTAAATGATATGTTCTTAAAACAATAAGAGCATTTCATCCCTATTTATTAGATTAACTCACTCAGGGCCACACTAATCTTTATTAACCACTGTGCCAGCTATTACGTGGATGTAACCCTTATTTTGAAGCTCCAAAACACAGTGACAGGATGTTGTGTCAGCTTAAAGGTAATAGAGGCAACTTTAATGTGCTCAAACCAGGGGCGGATCTAGGCATGGGCATGGGGGGGGGGGGGGGGGGGGGGGGGGCAATGCCCCCCTAAATGCCCTGACTGCCCCACCAAACATGATGGCATGCAAACAACCCAAATTTCAAATTTATTTCAAATTAAAGTACTTATAATTAAAATGATCTGAAACACTACTACTGCTACTAACTAACTACAGCTGTGTCACCACTAAACCAACAGCATTTCATCATTGAAAACAGAAAACTCTCTGAGTCAGACCTTTAGCTTTATGCATGCTGCGTGTCTGTCGCAACTTCAACAACAACTGATGTTATTATTGATGCTTTACTTCTAATAAAAGTCCTGTAACTGAAAATGGTATGGGTGCGGCTTCATCGGGCCATGGCGCGAAACGACACGGGCGATGAAGCCGCATACCATTTTCTCTTGCCCCTCCAACAAGTTCTCTTGGGACATGTTACATCTGCCCACATGGCTCAAACTTGAGGTGGAGTTAGATTCTGTTTAAAAGTAGAATCTAACTCTCACCTCACCTCCACTCTATTGGCTCATTATGAATCTGCTGGAGACTGCTATGCTGTGATTGGCTAAAACGCTGCCTCACCTCACCCCACACCACACCAACAACAAATTAGCACCGCCTTTCCTGAGCCCAACGAATGTTTTGTTTTCATGCTTTGTTGACGACAAACAAAGTTCTGGACCGTCTGCAGGAAGAAGCAAGTGTCTGTCTGCAGGGAAACAGCAGCAGCATCAAAGTAAGAGCAACGTACAGGGGAAAAGGCAAAACATATACAGTAGATGCCTCTATTACAGGGGTTTTCAACAGGTGGTCCGAGGACCACCAGTGGTCCCTGAGAGGGTTCCAGATGGTCCCCAGCTAAGTTGGTTAACCAGAAGTAACTCTTGAGAACGTAAAAATGAAACCAAATGGACCCTTATGGGTCCATTTGGTTTCATTTTTACACTCTCGAGAGTTAAAATATTCATCATCTGAATTAGCCCCAAGTCTACAGAACTAGAAGATGGACAAAATCAAAAGAAATCTTTAGTTTTGGGGTCTGTGGGGCTAAAATGTTCTCAAATGGTGGTCCGTGGCTCAAATGCTGAATAAATGGTGGGCCCTGGTATCAAAAAGGTTGAAAACCCCTGGTCTATTACGTTGAAATATGGATGGATACATAAAAATGGTCTGTGTTGTAGTCAGACAACCATCTTTATTTATCGTTCCACGGAGTGGGTTAAAATCAAAGCATTCAGCATGCCACATGCACACTCACACCTTACTCAATTCAACACCTGTTCCTCATAATGTTCTCAATGTCAACATCAATATGTTTTTGGCTACAGCAGCTGATCCCAGTTGATTTTGTGTCAAGGCCCACCCGCGCACGATTGGTCTTGTAAATATGTTCAAATATTATTTGATTTATTTTTTTGGGAACAGCCGGTGTACCACTGGGGTTGGTTAAAGTGGTCAGATTGATTTTTATCTTACGTTTACATGATGTTTTCTTCTGGGGGGTGTGGACCCCCTCATGGACCACTGAGGGGGGTGGGTCTTGTACCAGTGTTTTACGGTGGAGGATTAACACCCACAGCCTCGCCTCCCAATAAGCCCTGGCAGTGATGAATAAGATGGATGTGCACTGAGCTCCGTGGGGCGCACAACGTCCCACAAACATAGCAACATGCTCAGGGTAAACACCTCCATATGGGCCACCAAGGAGGAACGTCAACGCAGGAGAGAGAGAGAGAAGAGAGAAGAGAAGAGGCGCGTTGGAACGCTGGATATTAAAATCAGACGTGAGAAAAACACAAGGGTTTGTCGGGGTACGGCAGCGTTACTTAACAATCCCTCCGTGCCTTTCGGAATTATTATTTTTTTACAAGTTCGCACTGTCTGTGTATGAGAATGCATTCTGACAAGCTGGAGCATATGTCATTTCCCTTAAAATTTATGCATTCCTCTCTCTCCCCAACGCACCCTCTCCCCGTATCCCACCCCCACTACTCTTGGGTGGGAGTAAACAATTGCCCAATATTCACCAAGGCTACGGTGCATACAGACAGCACAGCCCACCCCCCCTTGGTACCGTAGGCTATTTTGTAATCTCCTTGGACCGATTCAAAAGGGACTGCGGTTATAAATCTTACAAATATAGCTCTGTTGGGTTTGGGATCTAGCTCTGGTTAAAGGGAGGGAGGGAGGAGCGGGGCGAGGGGAAGGAGGGAAGAGCGTGATGTGATCAGCATCGGAGATCAAGGTCGCAGAATGCAAATCGCCGATGCCGATGACGTGCAGCTCCTTTCTTTCGGGGCTTTGTTGTTTTTCTGGCAACGGGAAGAAGACATCAGTCAGTTCACTTTATTACAGGGCCAGTCGAGTTTCCAATAAGGGGTCAAGTTCATTAAACGCGGCGGAGCCCTAGGGCAGGGCTGCTGAGATAAACCAGAAGGCTTCACCGTGTGTGTGTCAACGTGTGAGTACGTGTGAATACGTCCAACACTGAGCTGAATGGGTGGCGAAGCTTAATGTTTGTTGTACTACAAGTCGGGACGTGTACTGAAACATGGAAATATTAATGGAGATTAGCAGAGTCTGCAGTGACTCTCCCCATCCATCCATCCCTCTCTCTCATTGTCTTCCTCTCCCCAAAGTTCTCCACCCTTCCCTCCTTTATCCGGTCTAAACCCTGATCAACCCTGCTCTCCACACGGCTCTGGACTCTCTCAGGAACGTCCGAACACGACACCGCCGCCGAGACGCGGTCGGCCTCAAACCTCTTATCTCCCGTTATTCTACTGTACATAACGTACGCCCGTCCCACTCACCGTTACTGTACTACAACACGAAATGTGGATCAAAATGAGATGAACATAAAAACGGACGGCAGGTTGCATTTTGAGCTTGTAGATCTGCTAACTTTGATGATCTTTTAAATTTGAAAAGTTAACAGTTTTGGACATATGAGGTTGCCACCTGAGAGATGATATACTGTATGATAATTAAAAGGGTTTTTTTTTTAAGATGCAGACTACACGTCTGCAAAGCAGTGACTTGACCTGTTTATGTATTGGTGTGTTTGAGGATGTTTGTATGTATTGGATGATGGACTGCTTTAGTTAGTTTTTTTTTTTTTTTTTTTCAAGCAAGGGTCATTCAAACATGGTCCTACCTGAAAATACATATGTTTTTATACAATTTTAAAGCAATTTCTTTTTTATCAGTCCTAATAAACCCCAGGAAATTACATCTGGCCACAAATGATCTACTGAATGTGACAAACTGCCATGCTGAGCCTCTGGGGCAGGCGTATTAATATGGAGTGTGTAAAGTGCAGTGTGGTGTGCTGCCTCCTTCACATTCAGTATATCCTGTGAACTTCCGTGGCCAGTTATAATTTCCTGGGGTTTAGGACTGTAGTCGATGAATTAAAAAAAAAAAATCACTTTAAAAATTTGTAAACAAATAGAACAATGTTCGAATTCCCCCTCCCATAGCTAAAATCCCTATAACTAAAGCAAGGAATGTAACACAACAATCACGTAAAACAAAAATCTTTTACGTTCTCTAACAACAACCTAAAGCATGAACCTTGGCTGAAAAAAAAAAAGTAAGATAGGTGAGATCCGTATGTATGCTCAGTATGTGCGTATGTATGTATCTATGTACGTTTGTAAGTACATATAGTATGTGTGCGACTGTCTGTCCGATTGCATTACAGCATCCAACAGCTGCGTCTGATTGCAACACGAAGCTGCAACTAATTACACTAATTAAACACATAACAGGAGGCAGGCACAGTGCACGACTCGCATGCACGCCATTTAAAGACACACACACACACGCACGCGCACACACACACACACACACACACACACACACACACACACACACACACACACACACAGAGAGAGAGGAGTGTGTGAGGGACGCCAGGGCCCCTGCAACCCGTCGCCCCACACAGGCACAGGGGGCTTATAGGGGATGACATTATTAGATTATGGGAGTCTTTTACATTAAAGGGAAATTTCACTTTCAAAACACGTTTGGGTCATTTCGGCGTCTACTCGGGGTTTTGTTGAACATCACGAAAGCCTTTTTGCATGATTCAGAATTTAGATATTTGATATTTATTATTCATGTCTTTCAAACTCCATTTTAAACATGATAGATTCATGGAAAACACTAGTCATTAGTTCCTGTCTCTGATATTGTCCTTCTATCCTAGTACGGTGGTTTTCAACCAGTGGTCCGGGGACCACCAGTGGTTCTTGAGAGGATTCCAGGTGGTCCCCAGCTAAATGAAGGGCAGTTAACCCTTATAGATCTGTAACTCTTGAGAGAGTAAAATGAAACCAAATGGACCGGCTTGGTTTCATTTTACACTCTCTAGAGCAAGGGTGTCAAACTCTCTAATTTCATTTGGCCCTTGGGACATTATCAAATTAAAGGGGAACTCCACCCATTTTCAACATTTTAATATGTCATTAATATACCTTAGAGATGTTGTGTGGACATAATAAAAGAAAGGTTCCCCCAATTCTGTATTTCCTAAAAATGAAGGTCTGAAAAAATCATTAACATGGTGAAATACATCTGATGACATCATCAAGATGTATTTCTTTCAGACCCATTTTTCATGGGAGGGTACAAATGGAACCCAATGGACCTGCTAGGGTCCATTTGGTTCACATTTGTACCCTCTCAGGAAATTTTTGAAAATGGGTGGAATTCCCCTTTAAAAGGTTAGTTCATTCCAACTTGGCCCACAGCTTTGTTCAGTTTTAAATTTTGGCCCAGTCTGTATCTGAGTTTTACACCCCTGCTCTAGAGTTAAATTATATTTATAATTATAATATAATTATATAATATTTATCTGAATTACCCTATTGGCCTGAATATAAGACTATGTTTTTTTCCCAATGGAAATATCCCAAAAATGGAGTAGTCTTATATTCAGGGGCTATACTATTTGACATTCAATGTTCTTTTTCCTGTAAATGGGTCTTGTAAAATGAGGGTCGTCTTATAAACGAGTCGTCTTATATTCGGGACAATACGGTACTTCATTTTCAACAATCTACACAATTATAAAATGTAGAACAATTGTTATTGTGAACATTTGGCCAGCTATCTTTCTTAAATAGTGGACACAAACTTGAAATCGTATTTTTGGCTCCGAGAGGCTAAACTCAACATGATGCAGAACAAATGGTGGGCCCTGGTATGAACACGGTTGAAAAGCCCTGTTCTAGTATAGGAGGGGCATGCAGGGTTTTGTCCATGTGAGGTTTCAATATGACAGAGACACACATACTGTATGGATACTGTATCATCATGTCCTTTTGTGTCTCTGCGTAGCTGACAGAAAGGACACAGGAATTTAATTTAAAGGACCTGAGAGAGTTGTGTTCTGTCCCTCCATCTCCTCCTCCTCCCTGGAGCAGGCAGAGAAACATCCATCTGACCCAATCTACATGTCCTGTCTGGTAGCCAACCATACAGTATATATGCAAGATTTATATGATATTCACAGCCAGTGGCGTTTCTAAGCAATGTGGAGCACTAGGCAAGATTTTCCCTGGAGCACCCCCCTTACCAAATGGACCCGTACGGGTCCATTTGGTAAGGGGGGGCTCCAGGGAAAATCTCCTGTAAAATGGCGCCCCCCAGAGGATACAACTATGAACTACTTTTAAACTAAAGAACATATTATGTGTTTTAATTGTTCAATTCTAGTTATAGAGGATAAGTATAATGTATTTATCCATATTAGGCTTATTAGACGGGTACCCTTTTAAAGCATGTCTGGTGGTCGCCCCCATCGCCTCATGGCGTCCTAGGTAACTGCCTAGTCTGCCTAATGGCAAAAACGCCCCTGTATACAGCGCTGTAAATGACTGTCCTATCGCGCGCGCGCACACACGCACACGCACACGCACGCACACGCACACGCACACACACACACACACAACACACACACACACACACACACACACACACACACACACACACACACACACCATCTTCAAATTCAATCTTGCTTTGATGCAGATTCTGAAGATATGGGGTCATTAACAATATTAACAAGAAACAAGAAAGTGAGATGACCCATCCATGCTTATGTGCCTGGCACACACACCTGTGACTGAGTGCCACACACCTGTGACTGAGTGCCACACACCTGTGACTGCCACACACTTGCCACTTGGAGTTTAAACAAAACGGAATGCCAACAGAACGATAATTCATTTTGGCACATTTTTGAGGGTGAAAACCCACGTGTTTAGCAGTGTGTTGCGCATTCCAGGAATGTCCGATTTCTACAAGTCAAACACTATAAGGTACGATACAAATTGTATCATTAGGGCTGGGAAACTAATTCCCACACTTATGTGGGCCAGTTTGTTAGGGCGTCTTGTTAATTTCTCCCTTTTTCGTTTTGGTGAGAAGAGAAGGCAGACTGTCTAGAGTGCATACTGTAAGTACATACATTATTATGTCTGACCCGGAGGTCCCTCGAATCCAATCCCCCTCCCCATACACACACACACACACACACACACACACACACACACACACACACACGCACACGCACACGCGCACACGCACACACACAGGCCAAAAACTCCCATCCCTCAGGTAACGTTGCACCAGACTGTGGTGTCAAAGTAAATACTGTGTGTAAGAATGGATCCCATAAGAGTCAATCTGTAACACTCACACTGAGTTAACTTATTAATCCCCGGGGATTTCCTAAACTGGGGCTCATGTGTGAACGCAGACACGTGACCTGCTGCTCTGTCTGTCTGTCTGTCTGTCTGTCTGTCTGTCTGTCTGTCTGTCTGTCTGTCTGTCTGTCTGTCTGTCTGCGAGGCAGTCCAACTTCTACGGGGCAGTGGCGTTTCTAAGCAATTTGGAGCCCCAGGCAACATTTTCCCTGGAAAATCTCCAGGAAAATCTCCAGGAAAATCTCCAGGAAAATCTCAGGGATCTCCAGGAAAATCTCCTGTCACAGTAAAATGGTGCCCCGCAAGGGATAAAAATATGAACTTTTTTTTTTTTAACTAAAGAACATATAATGTGTTTTAAATGTTCAATTCTAGTTATAGAGAGCACAAGTATAATGTATTTATCCATATGAGGCTTATTAGCCTGGGATCCTTTAAAAGCATATGTCTGGTGGTCGCCCCATAGGCATGGTGCCCGTCCCCTCATGGTGCCCCATAGGCAACTGCCTAATCTGCCTAATGGCGAAAACGCCCCTGTGTCTACGGAGCTGGACATTCTTCCCTCTGCTCCATTTGTCTTGCCTCTCTTCCCTTCCTCTCTCCTCTCTCTCTCTCTCTCTATAACCACGTCAGGCCCCAGTGCTCAGGGGGTCACACAGCTGCAGGGGCCCTCAGTCGGTCCCAGCAGCCCCCCCCCCCCACCCCCCAGGGGCGGATGTAACATTTCCCAATTGGGGGTGCAGGAGAAAATGGTATGGGGGCGGCTTCATCCCCCGTGTCGCTTTGCGCAGGACTTTTATTAGGCAAGTATAAGCATCAATAATAACATCAGTTGTTGTTGAAGTTGCAACAGACACGCGGCATGCATAAAGCTAAAGGTCTGACTCAGAGAGTTTTCAGTTGTCAATGATGAAATGCTGTTGGTTTAGTGGTGACACAACTGCAGTTAGTAGCATACTGTAGTGTTTCAAAACATTTTTATTATAAGCACTTTAATTTGATAATATCTTTGAAATTTCGGTTGTTTTGCATGTCATCATGTTTGTTGGTGGGGCAGTCAGGCCATTTAGGGGGACATTGCCCCCCCCCCCCCACCCCCATAACTAGATCCGCCCCTGCCACCCCCTCCCCACCACTCCTCCTATTCTCCTATCCTTCCCACCTCCTCTCCTCTTCATCCTCCTCCTCTCTCTCGCTCCCTTTCCCTTTCCTGGTCATCCGTCTCGTCTTCTTTGCAGAACTCCCCCCCCTCCTCCCCCTCCTCCCCAAACCCCTCTATCCTCATCCAAGGAGAAACCCGAACCACCAGGACCAGGGGCGGATCTAGGCATGGGCATGGGGGGGGCAAAGCCCAGTCTGCCCCACCAAACATGATGGCATGCCAAACAACCCAAGATATTTCCAATTAAAGTGCTTATATTTAAAGTGAATTGAAACACTACTACTGCTACTAACTAACTACAGTTGTCTCACCACTAAACCAACAGCATTTCATCATTGAAACAGTAAAACTCTCTGAGTCAGACCTTTAGCTTTATGCCTGCTGCGTGTTGTTGTGACTTCAACAACAACTGATGTTGCCTAATAAAAGTCCTGTCATCAACAGGTGACAGGACTTCTTCTCTTGCCAACCCCCCCCCCCCCCCAATGGGACATGTTACATCCGCCCCTGACTTGATATGCTGTGATTTTCACTGTCCAGAATGCTTGAGAAGCTGCAGCGTGGTGATGAGTCTCTCCAGACGTTACAGCGCACTGCGCAGCAACAACAACACAGTTAACATTATGCTGGCAGGAAAACTCATATGTCTCATAGTTTAACTTGAGAGTGTGTGTCCCCTTCAGTGGTTTTTTGAATCGTTTCCAATGATCAAAGTCCATTATTTCTTTGGACATTTGAGCCAAGTACTACCATTTGATGATGTCTCTCAGGGACATGCTTTATTTATTTGTGTAACTGTCCAAATTACAGTCATTACACTTTTTAAGGTTCAATCTGTATGACTCATATTGTTTTTTTCCACTGATAAATTCTTTATTTATTCTATTGTGCATGTCTTCTCATGGTAAAAAAATATACTGCATGCATTTGCCTATGGACAGTCCCCTATAAGGTAACAGATTGGCGCTAGCCACCTGATTCGCCTCAGCTTTTCTGCAGATCTATACTGTATAGACTGCTTGTCAGTCCTTGCCTCTTCATGCCTGATGAAGGTCTGATGTAGGAGCGAAACATTGCAAATAAAGTTTCTTATGGTGAAGACAGTGTGTGCGGGATTTCCCTTTTCCTTTCTACTTCCAGGCTGCCAGAAACAAAAATATTCTGTCGGTTATTTCATCCGCAGTTCCATTCCCGTTGTATTGATGTTCCTACCATAGGAGAGACAACAAGCGAACCTAACGGCTCAAAATAATTCTTCTACATTCTCCCATTGTGCAGACTTTTTGTAAATTACGCTTAACAACAATTCAACTCTTGAGAGTGTAAAATGAAACCAAACTCTCAAGAGTTAAAAGATCTATCGGGGGTTCATTTTGGTCACCAACTCTCCATCATTTATAGCTGGGGTCTGTCACCCCCTGGAGCCCCCTCAAGGACCACTGGTGGTCCCTATAATTACACTATACAGCGTCAACACAAAAAGCATCGAACGCAACAGTGAGATCCACAATCTCAAAACGTGGCTCCAAACTTCGCGCCACAGAGTTCGCCGACGATCCGTCCCGCTTTTGACACTTCCTGAATTAGAAAGCTGAAACGTTTTGGTCAGGGGTCGGCAACCCAAGATGTTGAAAGAGCCATTTTCGACCCAAAATTAAATTCAAAATCTGTCTGGAGCCGCATTTTATTATTTTTTTCCTGAGAGTGTGCAAATGTGAACCAAATGGACCCTGGCGGGTCCATTTGGTTCCATTTGCACACTCTCAGAAAAAAGGTCCTCAAAGAAAAATCATTAACATGGTGAAACACAACCTTTCCTCAGAAATGGAGTTTCTAAAGTTTTACAGAACTCCATTTCTAGTCCACACAACATCTCTAAGGGTATATTAATGACATAGTAAACTGAGTAAACCTTTGAAAATGGGTGGTTCAGATTGAAAGCTCCACCTCTGATAACTGCTGGGCTTTTTTGACATGGCCAAGTGCTACTTTAACTGGCAACTGTCAGACAGCGCAACACGTTTTGGGTGACTGAAATGTTTATATTATTTTGGTGTGGATCGCCCCAGTGTGTATGTAATAATGCTACAGCCACTGAGCCACTAGGGCTGTGTTCTGGAGCCGCATGCGGCTCCTGAGCCGCAGGTTGCTGAAAGCTGAAACGTTTTGGTGAACATTTGTTTGAGGTTTCCACCCCTGACAACAAGAGACCATAATATATCGTGGAGCCAACGTTTAGTTCAATGGCCGTCGCAGATGGATGCATATAAAAGAAATACAACAAGGCAACAATCTCCCTCTCCTCTCGTCTGGTCTGGCGTGCAGGTGAACGCGCGCCGTGCCAGCTGAGCTAACCTGCCTGGAATCTAACAGGAATGTTTTGTGTGTGTGTGTTTGTGCGTGTGCGTGTGTGTGTGTGTGTGTGTGTGTGTGTGTGTGTGTGTGTGTGTGTGTGTGTGTGTGTGTGTGTGTGTGTGCCAGGGGCGGATCTAGGCATGGGGGGCAATGCCCCCAAAAATGCCCAGTCTGCCCCACCAAACATGATGGCATGCAAAACAACGCAAAATATTTCAAATTAAAGTGCTCATATTTAAAATGATTTGAAAAACTACTACTGCTACTAACTAGCTACAGCTGTGTCACCACTAAACCAACAGTATTTCATCATTGAAAACAGAAAACTCTCTGAGTCAGACCTTTAGCTTTATGTATCCTGCGTGCCTGTTGCAACTTCAACAACAACTGATGT
Organism: Benthosema pterotum; assembly: GCA_039105355.1. Classification (NCBI taxonomy): domain Eukaryota; kingdom Metazoa; phylum Chordata; class Actinopteri; order Myctophiformes; family Myctophidae; genus Benthosema; species Benthosema pterotum. Next base: position 13,233,930 of record CM076971.1, on the reverse strand, counting down.
TATTATTGATGCTTTACTTGCCTAATAAGTCCTGTAACTGAAAATGGTATGGGGGCGGCTTCATCGCCCATGGGCGCATTTTCTCCTGCCCCCCCCCCCCCCCCGATTGGGAAATGTTACATCCGCCCCTGGTGTGTGTGTGTTTTCTTTTGTGTATAAACTTCTGTTGTAGTCCTGTCTATGCATCCCACCCTCCCCATCCCCTCCCCATCCCCTCCCCTTCCCTCCCGCCCCATCCATTCCCAAAGCAGCATATAATCCCCTGCACCTGCAAAAGCTCCGCACACCGCCCGCCTGCCAAGAGCAGAGCGTGTGACCTTGTCTCCTGGACCACAACGTCTGTGAGAAGGAGAGAGAGAGAGAGAGAGAGAGAGAGAGAAAGAGAGAGAGAGAGAGAGAGAGAGAGAGAGGGAGAGAGAGAGAGAGAGAGAGAGAGAGAGAGAGAGAGAGAGAGAGAGAGAGAGAGAGAGAGAGAGAGGGGGGGGGGAGAATGGGATGATGAAAGAGGAAGATGATGAAAGAGGGAGAAATGAGAGGATGAGAGACAAGGAGAGAAAGAAAGAAAGAAAATGAGAGACAAAGTTGCAGTTATTGGGAGAAATTAGACGCATTAAAAACACATTGTGGAGAGAGGAACGACTGAGCCTTGCTCAGGGGCTTTTAGAGTCCCGCTCTGGGGCTGGGAACCGTGCAGGCTTCATGGCTATTTTGGAGTTCCATTAATTCTCTCTCTCTCTCTCTCTCTCTCTCTCTCTCTCTCTCTCTCTCTCTATCTCTGCTGATGTCATGCAATCCGTTCCCAAGAGCTGAGCGGATCAAGGCAAGACAAAAAAAAGTATAATATATTTTTTTAAGTGCAGCCATGAAGATGCAGAAGTCTGGTCTAGTCATAGGTTCCACCATGTTGCTTTGCTCAGCGGAAAGGAAACTGGAAAACTGGTTTTATCGAGGTTGTCATCGATGAAGTTAAACGGTACTCTTGTGAATAATATACCTGCGTAGATACGGGACCTTATGAGATGTATTGTTTTAGCATGTTCACAACGGGGGTTTCTGAACGTATCCCAAGTCTCCTCCTCAGAGAGAGAGACAGAGAGAGAGAGAAAAGATGTAAATGGAAATCAAAAAACGTCTGTTTTTCGTGGTCAGATGGAGGGATAGCGGAGCGAAGCCAAGACATTGTAAATAACATCTGAACAGTAATGATAAGCAAGGACAATGTTTTTCATGTCTTTAACATTTCAGCATTTCTATAAAATGGCAAAAAGTACTGCATAGCATCTAGAAACCTATGTGCTTTACAAGGTGCGTTACATTAAAGGAGAATTCCACACCAAGACACATCGGGCATCAATCTACCTTGAGTGGGGAGATTTTTGTAGCTTTTTTTCTTCTTTTACACACATCACATCAAAGCACACACTAATAGGATACTCGGGCCAGATTATTTCATCCAGCACACACTACATGAAAAAATATACACACATTTCGCATTACTGTACATTGTTTTTGATTTTTCTGTATGTTTGCCTGTTCTGTTTCCCAAATCCAGCCTGGAATTGTGGACAAAAAACAAAAGAAATCTTTAGTTTTGTGTCTTTGTGTTGGGGTGAAAATGTCGTCAAATGGTGGTCTGTAGCTCGAATGCTGAATAAATTTTGACACTCTCAAGAGATAAGATATTCATCATGTGTGAATTAGCACACGTCTACACAACTAGAAGATGAATGGTCATGTTGGTCTGTATGTTTTTCTGTTAAAAGCAAAAGAAATCTTTAATGTTGGGCTCTGTGGGGCTAAAATGTCCTCAAATGGTGGTCCGTAGCTCAAATCCTGAATAAATGGTGGGCCCTGGTGTCAAAAAAGCTTGAAAACAACTGACCTAGAGTAAAGCTTGTTCTTTCTGGAGGCTGCAGCCTCACATGCATGCCAGAAGTCCAAGCTCCCCTTCAACCCCCACCCCCCCCCCCACCACCCCCACCACCCCCCACCCCCCACCCCCCCCCCCCCACCACCCCCCACCCCCACCACCCCCCCCCCACCCCCCACCACCCCCCGCAGTAACATTGCAGAAGCAATCAAAGCAGAGATTAGGATTTTTATGAAGATGCGTGTGGACAGTACGATGCACCGTAGGCCTGCTTTAACGGGAAGGATATTGAGCAACACAGCATGGAATGATTATACCGGTAGACTTTCTTTCTTTCTTTCTTTCTTTTTTTGGGGGTTGGAGGAGGATTCTGAAGGAGCTGAAGTCTGAAGCACAAGCTCGAGTGCTTGAGTCACCGAACGTCCTTCCTTTTCTCTTTTTAAATTAACCACTTGAACCCTAGCATTTCTATTCCCTATTGAGGGTTCAAGTGGTCACATGTCTGACGATACGCATGAATCCAACACACAGTACACTTACAGTGATGATCTGACAGTGCTGAAGCTATGAAAAACGTTTATCGTTCATCTCTTTCTCAGCTAAAAGGTGTTTGGAACAGTGTTGTTTTTACAGTACACAACAAACACATGTATTTTACCCACTAGGGATGTCCCTATATCCGCTGTATCGGTATTGGGAAAAGTCATGACAGTATCAGCCAATACTGTATGGGCAGGGGTTGACACTAAGGTCTCCGAGGCACTTGCCCATCGGGCAAGTGCAAGTCAGGTTCTACTTGCCCTCAGGTCATGGTCACTTGCCCCACAAATATATATTGTACATTTTGCATTTAAGTTTACTTCCTACTTGGGTGCTTGGGTTCCAGGTAGTCCCCAGTTAAGTTGGTTAACCAGATGTAACTCTTGAGAACGTAAAAATGATCATTTGGTTTCATTTTTACACTCTCAAGAGTTAAAATTAATCATCTTAATTAGCCCAGGTCTACACAACTAGAGAATGTAGAAGATTAATGGTCATTTTGATCTGTATGTTAATTTGCCTGTTTTGTTTCCCAAATCCAGCCTGGAATTGTGGACAGCTAGAAAGCAGGGAAAGACACAGAGGCAGAGCGCAATGACTGCCTTCAAGACAATTTATCTTGTGTTGTGTTGTAGTGCACTAAGTTGCACACTTGCCCGATCGGGCAACCAGGTAGCAGTCTTCACTTGCCCCACCATTTTTTTACTTGCCCCGGGCAAGTGGGCAAGTGTTAGTGTCAACCCCTGTATGGGTATCGGAAAAGTATCAATATTGGCCCTTATTTGTCATCATCTGGTCATGTATCGACAAATATGCCAGTATAACCACAGATCAGACACAGGGGTTAAGGGTTTGACACTATGGCCATTAAATAAAATGTTGGGTCATGTGGAGTTTACTTTGCAGTTGCCCAAGTGCACATTTAACTGAGCAGTCTGTTATTCCCAGTTGGGGGAATTCATATAAGGACCCCCCCCCCCCCCCTTTTTTTCTAGTCGCAAACGACTTACGCCCTACTAGAGCTCGTCAGTTGCCGATACCGATTTTTGAAAATTAACTGCGGCAATGTTTTTGGACCAATATGCGCAGTATCTCATATGACCAACAGGCAGTGTTAACTATAAAACCTGAGAGTTGTTGCTAACATAATGTATAGTTGCTGGAAAGAGAAGAGCTTCTTTAGCATTTAGCCATACATGGCTAAATGATCATAAATGATCACCTTGCTTGGTCATCATACTATAGCGCCACACAAAAAAATATCAAAAGTAGCAGAGATACTGGACAATAAAGCCAATTCCTATCGTCACTGTAACACTCTAGGAAAGTATCACCTCATGAGAATTTTAGGAACTTCAGAAATGCTTATGTAATATACAGTATATATAAATGCCTAGATGGCTCCCGCTCCCTCCCTCGTCTTATGGAATCCATCCATGGGAAGAGGGACACACACGGGTCACGCTACCAGATCAACATCCAGGGTGAAATTGAATTTAGAAAGACCACATCTAGTCAAAACCTTCTCTCTCCATAAATGGACAGACTCCCTGCTCCAATCAGATCTCCGACCCCCACTTATGGTGCCTTAAAATGGCAAAAGTGTAGATCCTGGAGTACATACATTCTTCCAGTTACTTCAGTTTTTAATCAACATTTGCAGTAGGCGTACTAGGCAATTTGTTGCATTAAAGGGATAGTTCAGATTTTTGCAAATTATGTTGTATGTAATACTATCCATTATTATAGTGGTGTCAACTGTATTAATTGATAGCCAGAGTCTCGTTGTGGGAGTTCTGCTCTGATTTTGAAGTTAAAATATTCATCATGTGAATTAGCCAAAGTCTACACAACTAGCAAATGTAGAAAATTAATGGTCATTTTGATCTGTATGTTTGACTGTTTTGTTTTCTCCCAAATCCAGCCTGGAATTGTGGACAAAAGCAAAAGAAATCTTTAGTTTCAGGGGCCAAAATGTCATCAAAGGGTGGTCTGTGGCTCAAATTCTGAATAAATAGTGGGCCCTGGTATGAAAAAGGTTCAAAACCACTGCTTTACTCTGCATTGCACTGTGGAAGAGTCGGAAATGATATTTCATTCCTCTATACCAGGGGTTTTCAACAGGTGGTCCGGGGACCACCAGTGGTCCTTGAGAGGGTTCCAGGTGGTCCCCAGGCTAAATGATGGAAAGTTGGTTAACCAGATGTAACTCTTGAGAATGTAAAAATGAAACCAAATGGACCCTTGCGGGTCCATTTGGTTTCATTTTCACACTCTCAAGAGTTAAATATACATCATCTGAAGCACTAATTTAATAATGAAGTCTACACTGTTTTGTTTGCCCTGAATTGTGAACAAAACCAAAATAATTATTTAGTTTTTGGTCTTTGGGGTGAAAATGTAATCAAATGGTGGTCCGTGGCTCGAATGCGGAATAAATGGTGGTCCCTGGAGTCAAAAAGGTTGAAAACCCCTGCTCTATACGTCTCCACATACATTGATTTGACAAAAACCTTGAACCTTGTTTATTCATTTTCTTCTTTTTTTGTCTGTTGTCTCCCTGTGAGGATAAGAGATTATCCGTAGCTCTAACTCTGGCTGGTTTACACTGAGATTATGTGTATATATTGTTGTAATCATGTCAATATCTCTGTGTTTATGAACTGCTACTGTCCTGTCTAAATAAACAAATGAAGTAAAGATATACAAGATGGAAATGGGAAGCGATTTGGGATTTTAGTTCTGCTACTTTTTCCTATTTTCTTTTAATTATTATTTTAATCCAAAAGGATCCAAACACAAGGGAATATTTAAAAGTTTAAAGTAAACACCAAAGGGCATTCTGGGACATCCCTCAGAATAACAGTTAAGTATAAAAACAACACGGCTGAACCAACTCCTGACCTTTGAACACATTTGACCTTTGACCCCAGAGCCAGTTTGTGCACCTGGGCGGCGGGAACTGCCAAAACAAACGAAAACAATGACGCAACGAGGAGCGAGGAGGGGAGGAGGGGGTGCAAAGTACGATGGGAGTCAGGCCAAAGCGGGGTTGGGTCGGTGGGGTCACGGTGCGTTTGGCGTGGCTACTGATCTGTTATTGACACACACATTGTGCCATTTATCTGCATAATATACTGTGGCAAGCCTGGTTTATACTTAAATTCAGTGATTTGGGTGATTTGGGAAAACCCTCCCACCCTCCTGGTTAAACGATGTGCACATGCACACACTGCACACTCTACAGAAACCAAATGGACCCTTGCAGGTCCATTTGGTTTCATTTTACACCCTCAAGAGTTAAAATATTCTTGATCTGAATTAGTCTAACTAGAGAATGTAGAAGAATGCTATTTTGTTTGCCTGTTTTGTTTCCCAAATCCAGGCTGGTAATGTGGACAAAAGCAAAAGAAATACAGTATCTAGTTTTGGGGTCTGTGGGGCTAAAATACCCTCAGATGGCGGTCCGTGGCTCAAATACTGGTGGGCCCTGGTATCAAAATGGTTGAAAACCACTGCTTTAAGTAACCTACTGGTGATTATTAGTTGATTATCACTCAAATTTGATAACAGAACCCGACAGACAGACGGACGGACGGACCTGCTATAGGATTCCCAGAACCGAAAACCATCCCTGAATCAATTTGTTTTAACCCACCGTCAAGCAAAGCAAAAACTTTGTGATTTGTGCGTTTGGATTGAGTCACGGCTCCTCTTGGAAACCATTCCATCTACCGACAGACAGCCGTTGGTCAGGGTTTGTTGAACCAAATGTACAGACACTACCCCCACCCACCCACCCCCACCCCGTGCCCCCTCCCCACCCACACCACCCCGCCAGCCCCAGCCAGCTGTGTTGGCTCCGTATGAAACAGAAAGGAAAAAGGGCAGAACGCAGCACATTACTATCCTACAGAGAGCAGATGCAGCGCTGGTAAAACTACTCACATTCACCTTACTTAAATATAAGTATCGAGTCGACACAGCAATGCAGAAGTACTAAAAGTGCTACTAATTTAAAACTCACTTAGGTACAAGTCCCGAAGTCAGATACAAATGTATACATTCTATAATATACGCCCTTTGCGAATAGCTCAAATAGCTAAATTTTACATAGGGCTGAAGTGACTGAAGGATGTTTTGGAGTGATAATTGCATATATTTTGAAATATTACTTAATATTACTGGTAGGATAGCCTGGCCTAACCCCCCCCACCCCCCCCCCCCACCCCCGCCGAAAGGTTGACTGGTCCCACATCTAGGCCACTGCGGCTAACAAATTAGTCCAGGCTTTTCTGTTCGTGTAACATGGACGAAAATGAAATGCTACTGGTAGGAAAGTAAATCTAGAAAGATGGATGCACTACTGGGCAGTGCCAACCGAGTTTCACTTGGTTGGTTATTATGCCACCGATACTGTCCAATCAGACGAGGGCAAAGGGCGCAAAAGCCTGCAGGGAAAGAGTTCCGAATCGCGGCCAATCCGAGGGGAAAACAGAGAGTTACTGCACGATTTAAACACATTTTAAAACAGCGATGGACTGCAATAGTGACTGTCTGCCAGCCTATAGGCTGCTACTGCAGCAAATAATATAATATACCTACAATTGTACTCGAGTACACGTAGATAATTACTTTTTCAGAGCACAGAGCAGCAGATGTGGATCCCAGGGTGTTAAGAATGCCACACACTCACATCGAATGTGTTCTAACTCTGGCGTGGTTCCTGTCTGAGTGCTGTTGTTCTCATTCAATCATGGCACAGACTCAGACGCTTCACATGGTTTTAATAGTAGTATGGTCATAGAAAACCCTCCGGAGAGGAGAGAGGGAGAGAGAGAGGGAGGGAGAGAGACAGGGGCGGATCTAGGCATGGGCATGGGGGGGGGGCAATGCCCCCCTAAATACCCAGTCTGCCCCACCAAACACGATGCCAGGCTAAACAGCAAGATATTTCAAATTAAAGTGTTTTGAAACTACTACTGCTACTAACTACAACTTTGGCACCACTAAACCAACAGCATTTCATCATTGAAAACAGAAAACTCTCTGAGTCAGACCTTTAGCTTTATGCATGCTGCGTGTCTGTTGCAACTTCAACAACAACTGATGTTATTATTGATGCTTTACTTGACTAATAAAAGTCCTGTAACCGAAAATGGTATGGGGGCGGCTTCATCGAAGCGACACGGGCGATGAAGCCGCCCCCATACCATTTTCTCTCCCCCCCCCCCCCCCCAAATGGGACATGTTACATCCGCCCCTGGCGAGAGAGAGAGAGAGAGAGAGAGAGCGAGAGCGAGAGAGAGAGAGAGAACTGGACAACTCCCTCTGCCAGTCGTACGCCAGCACCCCCCACCACCACCACCCCTTCATTGTGTGTGCCATAAACGGTTCGTTAGCTAGCCAGAACACCACCGGCACGTGGATTAAAGCTAAATAAAATGTCACGACTGAGAAATTGTACCGTCGACCCCCCAAAAACGCTTGATTTGTGCACAATGGTGTGAACCCTCATGAAAAAACACTGTTGTTTTTACTATTGCAATTGAGTAGTGATTTTGTAGTGATTTGTGTAGTATTTGGTAAAAAAAAAATGGCTGATATTATTACTACATTATTCCTATTCAAATCACTACCTGGCTGCTACTTAACTCATTTACCGCGATCGGATCTTCTTTGTTTTCTCCCCATTGCCACGGCTCAAACCAGTTCGATCGGTAAAAAACCCTTATTTTGAAGCTCAGATCTCCTAAACAGGATGTGCTGTTTCTGTCATGCTGTTTCTGTTGTCTTGGCTGACCTGTCTTCTGACGATCTGAGCAAAAACATCCGGGTCACAAGTCAGGAAGAGCAGTGTAGCCCTGGCTGCTTTACCCATGCGCTCACGACATTGAGGGGGCAAACCGGAGGAGAGCCGTTTGAATGCATTGGATTGAATGGATGTGAATGGGACAAAAAAAAAAAAGTTGTCGCCAATTCTGTCCCAAATGAAAGTGAGCAACGGGATTATCATCAGACGATGTGCTCAGACTAATAGTTGGTTTAAAGAATGAAATCTACATTTCGTTGTGATACTCACCGTCCGCATGACCGGCGGGAGGATTCTAACAGGAAATCCACGAGCAGCTCGAGAACGGCGTACAAAGAATTAATTACTTCAGCCTCACTATGGCTTTTCGGAAAGAACTATACAGTCACTATACATTTATTGTTGAATTACTACCCTTATACGGTTTGTGTAGAAACAAAAAAATATTCAGTAGTGAAAACACCACATTTGTGGCCAGATGTAATTTCCTGGGGTTTATTATTATTATTAGATGATAAAAAAGAGAAATTATTTTAAAATTTGGGAACATGTTTGAATGCCTCCTCCCCTCCTACCATTCTCTGTGCAATAGATGTGATGGGTCAGGAGGAGGAGAGGGAGGGGGGGGATTGAATTGGGTATAGAGATGCGCAGTGATGTCACCGCCCCTGTTCCGGAAGTCTTTTCCCAATTCATTTTTCTCATAGACTTTTCGAAGATAATTTATATCAAGACGATTACGCCGCGGACAATCCAACTCGAGTCGTGACGAATCATAATGACACACACAAACTTTTGGGACAATAAAATAATTTCTAAGATGAAAAACGAAACAAAAAGTCTTGTATCATGCCGTTTTCTACTTCTTCCTAATTATATATTATATGACGATATTGTGTTTGTTGTCATGATTTGTCACGACCTGAGTTGGATTTGGCCGCGGCGTAATCGTCTTGATATAAATTATTTTCGAAAAGTCTATGAGAAAAATGAATGGGGAAAAGACTTCCGGAACCGGGGCGGTGACGTCACTGCGCAGCTCTATTGGGAGTGGAGTGGAGTGCAATGGACTGAAGTCCTTCACTACAGTATGACTGAATGGACTGAAGTCCTTCCTAACGGCTGTGTCCAGATGGTGGGGTGAGGGAGGGAGAGAGAGAGAGAGAGAGACAGACAGACAGACAGACAGACAGACAGACAGACAGACAGACAGACAGACAGACAGACAGACAGACAGACAGACAGACAGACAGACAGACAGACAGAAAGAGAGAGAGAGAGGATCTTTGACTCCGGAGGGACAAAGAGACCCTTGTGGTGAAATGACTACGTACAACACTCACTCTCAAGAGAGAGAAGACTGGATAGTTAAGTTCTGTTACACAGCATCTCACACACTCCCAAGGCTCATTTAGAGTTTAGCTTTTCGGTGATCACCACCAGCACCGCGATCACCACTATTCATTCATAGTCCACTACCAGCACCTCGCCCCTCCACCTCCTCCCCTACTTCTCCCCTCTCTCCCGTCCATTGTTTATTGTTTATTTACCCCCTCTGTTTTCTCTCTCTACTTCCTACCCGTCTCAATTTCTTTTGATGGGTTTCAGCTCTGCTTGGTGGTCGTTCCCAGTGAGCACCGTTTACGGTGGTCAGTAAAATCAGAGAAGAGGGCTGGAAAGAGCGGTGCTTGCGGTGGCATGACGTCATGTTGTAGGCAACGTTTGTCGTGGTGGTCGCGGTGATCACCGAAAATCAAAATATGAATAGGCCTTCACACACTCACTCACACTCACTAACTCACACTGCAGTGTCCACCACACTGTGCAGCTCTCTCTCCTCTATCTAACATTGATGGAATGTTTGACTGGCCGGTCAGTCGGCCGGTCAGAGACATGATGTCACCTCTCCTCGCAAAGCAAAAAAAAAAAAAAACGCCGCCTTTTCAAAGAGGATCGCCTTTTTATGTACAGTATCCACGAGAAGAGGAGCTATATGTCGCACAGGAAGAATATTCTAAAGCAGTGGTTTCCACTGATGCCAGTGGTCTGGGGAGGACCAGTGGTCCCTGAGAGGGTTCCAGGTGGTCCCCAGGGTAAATGATGGACAGTTGGTAACCAAATGGACCCTTAAAGATCTGTAACTCTTGAGAGCGTTTCATTTTACACTCTCGAGAGTTAAATTATATTATTTAAAACATGAATTATCTACTTTTCAAGAATGTACACCTTTAGAAATGTGAAAGAACTTTTATTCTGACCAACGTTATCTCTCCTAAATTGTGGACACAAACTTGAAAATCCTTAGTCTTGGGCCAGAGAGACTAAACTCAACATCAAACGATGGTCCTCCGTGGCTAAAATGCAGAATAAATAGTGGGGTACGGTATGAAAATGGTTGAAAACCACTGTTGTAAAGGAATGAGAGAGAGAGACGGATAAAAGTAAAAGACAGAGCCATTGGGGCATGTGTGTATGTGTGTGTGTCTGTGCGTGTGTGTGTGTGCGTGCGTGCGCGTGCGTGCGTGCGTGTGCGGCTACGCTCAAAGCTCGTGACAAACTGGTGGTTCACGTTGATGGTCGCCGTGACGACCCATTAAAGTGGGAGCGGGGTTGTAATTTAGGCCGTGTTGCTCCATGGCTGCGGCGCTGCTATGAGGGAATGGGCCACGAACGCTGTTGTAAATGTGTCACAGCATAAGCACACTATTACAACTTTACTACCTGGTTGTCACAGAGGCTAATTACTGTAAAGGACTGCTGCGGGGCAGGCCGGGTGACACCGCGCCGTGTAAATCATGGAGGAGGAAAAGAATAAAAAGGAGATGAAGAGGAAGGAGATATCTTCGGTATTTACAATGTAATGTATATTATATCCACTACATTAAGTCCCAAAGTGCAGAAATGAGGGGTAAGGAAGGGGGGGAGAGAGGGAGACCTTGACAAGTACAGAGATCGCAAGAGAGATGAGGGGAGAGACAGCGAAATCCCTAAACTCTGCGGCGCGCCTCCTCACAAATACCAGAAAACGCAAGCATATCACCCCCGTCCCATCTAACCTCCACTGGCTCCCCATAACTTTTAGAATAGGTTTTAAGATTTTATTAATTACATTTAAAGCGTGGATTAGCTCCCACTTATATTTCGGACATGTCACAGCCCTATAACCCTGCACGAACGCTTAGATCGTCGGATACGACCCTCCTAGCTCTCCTCAAAACCCGCCGGGTCACTCGAGGGGACTGGGCTTTTGCAGCTCGAACACCTCAGCTTTGGAACGTCCTGCCCCCGGCCCTGAGGTTAGCCGGTCTGGTCGGTGTCTTCGTTTAAATCCAGTTTAAAAGCCTATTTGTATTCAAAGTGTTTCTGCTGTCTTTATTTTTTCTTTTGGTTTCTAATATGTGATCGCACCTGGTGCTTTGTGCCTCATATCGCACAAGACTAATTTCCCCTGGGAGCCAATGAAAGTGTATTTTTTAATTTTTTACCCAAATTCACTTTTGAACATATTGATACAGTTCAAACTTTGATCTTACTATTCATCCGAACAGTTAGATGATTTGGAGAAGTTAAATATGTGTATTTATTTGCCAAAAACGCGACTTCTAATCGCTATGTTTAGCGTCTTTTTTGTGGGTGGGAGAGGGGCGACTCGGTGATTTGCATACATGATTGTGATTGGTCATCCACACTCGGTCTCTGGTTACAGCAGAGTCCCAGTGCATTACAAGACACCCCGCAGTCCGCATTGATGTTGTTGTTTTTAAGCCAGAGCTGTGCTGTTTACATCCAAATAATGTCACTTTTCCGATGTACTTAAGTAGTTCATCCTCCCTGCATGGTGTGTGCGTGTGCGTGCGACGCATGGCTGCATTGCGTGAATGAGCGACGGACGGCTCGTTTCGTTGTATTTACTTTTAAATTTACTTTAAAAAAAAAATGTGATGAGTTGTCCTGCTGCTTTTTTGTTGTTTTGTCCATCTGTTGTATGTTTTATGTTGTGTTACTACATGCCTGTGAACTGTAAAACACTTTGTGAGCTAATGTCTAGAAAGGCCCTGCATAAATACATTTCATCATCATTTGCGACCAGTAATCCATTCGTTTTATAACCGTTTTGCAACCGTTACATGACAGTCTCTCGTTTTCCCTACTAAACCTAACCATAAACATAACCTCAGAAAAAACCTTTGCCTGAACCTAACCTCAACCGTTATGCATAGTACCCTCATTACCGTTATGTAAAATGGTGGCGACTGTTGTGCTTTGATGGTTATAAAACAGTCACGACGGATGAGAGAGGAAGAGTGGAGCAAGCTCACATTATGCATCATAAAGAGGCCAACGCTGGACACCAAAATCACGCTGATCAAAGCGATTGCTTTTGCAGCATATTGTCAGCTGACAATAAGCCTGATAGGGTTGGGATCGATTCACTTACCTCTGATACAATACAATATTCATTTTTAGGGAGCCAATTCGATTTATGCTGGGTTCTTAATTACGTTACTGTTCGATTTGATACATATTGCAATTTTCCCTCAAATTACTTTGCTTTTACTTTGCTAGAAGATTTTATAACAATTCTACATAAACAATATGGACAATGAAAAGTTCAATCATACACTAAGGCATCCAGATAACTGTCATCTACATACCGAGTGGTATGAGAACTGTGTTCCAAAAAATAATAACAAATGAACATGATGACACAAACACTCTCTAATACATACCTTCAGATACTCCCAAAGGGGAAACTGCACCAGGGAGAATGGTATCTGTGGAAGACAAAAAAAAACAAAGCAGTGACAGTGAGTTCAGTATTTATAATAAATATCACAACATCCATCAGTGTCAACATCAGATCAACCATTTCCTCATGATTCCCTTTGAACGGTTCAATTCATTAACTATTCCCTTTAATGTCCCATCGCTGGGGTTTTCAACAGGTGGTCCGGGGACCACCAGTGGTCCCTGAAAGGATCCAGGTGGTCCTCAGGCTAAATGATGGAAAGTTGGTTAACCAGATGTAACTCCTTGATAGCATAAACATGAAACCAAATGGTTCATTTGGTTTCAAGTAAAATATTCATCATGTGAATTAAAGTCAAAGTCAAAGTCGCATGATTTGTCACTACGTTACCGCAGCGAAATTGGACCTCCGCTTTTAACCCATCACTTGGAGTGGTGAGCTCCAAGGAGCGGTGAGCTGCGGCTTGCCGCGCTCGGGAATCATTAGCTGATTTTGACCCCCAATCCATCCCTTTGATGCTGAGTGCCAAGCAGGCAGGCATTGGGTCCCATTTTTTAGAGTCTTTGGTATGACCCGACCGGGAATCGAACCCCGGCCTCCCAGTTCCAGGGCGGACACTCTAACCAGAATTAGCTCAAGTCTACACAACTAGAGAATGTAGAAGATTAATGGTCATTTTGATCTGTATGTTTGACTGGTTTGGTTTCTCTGAAATCCAGCCTGGAATTGTGGACAAAAGCAAAAAACATCTTTAGTTTTGGGGTCTGTGGGGCTAAAATGTCATGAAATAGTAGTCTGTGGCTCAAATGCTGAATAAATAGTGGGCCCTGGTATGAAAAAGGTTGAAAACCAACTGTCCTATCGGACAGGTCTATAACTCTGAGAGCACAAATGGAACCAACTCATGGTCATCCTTGAAATTAGAACATTTGAGAACTCCACAAATCCAAATGATACCACCAGCTGACATACAGTAGTCATAAAACCTGGTACCCGAAACGGTTCAAATGTGGAACTATTTTGTTTTTTAACATCTATGGAAAGAAAGCAGTGACCTCTGCCACCAAGTGTCACAACCAGCAGAAGCACCAAATAAAAGACCATCCATGTGGTCTGAGTGCTGGAACTGCCGCTCTCATTACAACACATTTACACCAGCAGCAGCAGCAGGACTAATCTGGTTGTGACTCAGCCTGGCATAGAGACAATACACTCACTGTGTTTATGCTGAATAATTACCACTTAATGGAACCAATTCTGAATAACGAGGTGACTCCACCTCACTCAACACCTCATCATAGTCCAGAGACATGACTCTGGACTCTGACCATCATGTTTGTAATTGAAACAAATACATGTGCCTATATATTATTATAACCCAAGAACAGAACAGAACAGAACAAACTAAACTCATTGCAAAAGCGTTTCACTCATCATCTTTTAGTCACAGTCTTCTGTGCCCACAGATGTCAACTTTTTATAGCGTGATGTAGTGGTTATTGCACTGCATTGTATTACGTATCTGCAGTTGATTATGTTTTTCGATTACTGCAATGTTTTTCATATTTTTATGGTGTTGCTAGAGCTGTACCCGCTTGGGGCAGGGCCGCAATTCAGAACACGTAGCTGTTTGTTCCGAGAGGGAAAATCTTTTATGTGTTAAAGGGACATTTCACCGTTTTTGCAAAAAGAAAAATGTTAATAACATAATTTAGAACACTATTCTGGGGGTGTTGATGTGTATAATATGTGGTTTTAGATATTTTATGTTTTATCAGTGAGTCCAGTGTCTTGGGTGTCATAGAGCACTCTAGAGACAGAGTTTTGACATTCCCGTTCACTTCATAAGGCCAGTCTTACGGCAGCCTCCACGGCTCCATGCTCACACTATGGGGAAGGCATGGTCTGTCGAACACATTACCACAGTGAATGGATCTAATGGAATCCAGCGGACAGACAACGTGTGAACAACCGTTGTGTAATAATAATGACTATTTGCAGACAAATGCAGCCAAATGAAAGAAAACATATCACAGGTTATTTTCTTACAGTTTGTTTCATGATTTGCAAACAATATACCGTACTTTCCGGATTATAAGCCGCTACTTTTTTCACATGCTTTTGACCCTGCGGCTTATACAACGGTGCGGCCAGTCTATGGATTTTTAACAGGTTTTCAACAGGTGGTCTGGGAACCACCAGTGGTCCCTGACTGGTCCCCAGGCTAAATGATGGAAAGTTGGTTAACCAGATGTAACTCTTTGAGAGCATAAAAATTAAACCAAATGGACCCTTGCGGGTCCATTTGGTTTCATTTTTTTCACTCTCAAGAGTTATGACATTCACCATCTAAATTAGCACCACTTAATTAGTAAGTCTGTGGGTGAAGATGTTGTTAAATCGTGGTCTCTGGCTCAAATGCTGAATAGTGGGCCCCTGGGAACAAAAAAGTTGAAAACCACAGCTGTAACATGAAGCTTGTGGCTTGGTGCGGCTTATAGTCAGGTGCGGCTTATAGTCAAGTGCGGCTTATACTCAAGTGCGGCTTATACAAGGAAAAATCAGTATTTTGCCCCAAATTTAGCTGGTGCGGCTTATATTCAGGTGCGCTTATAGTCAGAAATTACGGTAATTATATTTACGACTTGAAAGAGCAGAATATAGTCTCTCCTCATTCACATACTGTTGAGAACTGAAATTCTCGCAATAGGAGGTGCAGACTGCGAGGCTTTGACACACTTGCTTGACTCCATGAAGTCACGTGACTGAGCCTTGGCCTATCAGAGCCTTGACGCAACTCTTTCTACTGTAAGGCTCTGGGGTGTCATCGCTACTACTTCCTGCACTACATTTTTCACAATTCTGGTGCACAATTCTGGTGCACTGGACCTCCCTGTGGATATGGAGGAGGGCTGTCTTACTGAGACAAGTAGTCCAGTGTTTTGGGACAATCAAAAAATCAAAAAAAAAAAAAAAAAAAAAAAAAAAACGAAACAAAGTGTTGTATCCTGCAGTTTTTTTTAATTCTTGCTAATTAGATAATATTGTGTTTGTTGTCATGATTTGTCACAACCAAAGTCCACCACATAATCGTCTTTATATAGATTATTTTCAAAAATTCTATGAGGAAAATGAATGAGGAATCCATTTTTGGAGCCGGGACAACGCCACAAGAGGGGGCGGGACAAAAGCATTAAAAAGCTGTGTAACCAATACTTAATGATAAAATACTACAAAATGCTATATAGCTATATGAAAAAAAACAAAAACAAAAACAAATGAAAGCAGATGAGAAAATTCATAGGCATGGCTTGATGGAGTAGTGATGGACCTGGCAGAAGAGTTCCAGTGGAAAACTCTGCCCATCTGGCCTGTATGGCTACGCTACGCTACGGTACGCTCAGTACGCAACACAGACAGAAGCAAGCCATCCACACCCTCCACCCCACCACCAGCCTCAGTGCTTTGGGGGAAAAAATAAAAATAAAAAAGTATTAAAAAAAGAAAGCAGGTATTTGAGTGAGGTCTGGGATTGAGCTCTCGGTTAGAGCAGAGTGTTATACGATGAGCAGCAGTTTGAGGCTCTGCTCTGTTTTCCAGCTGCACACAGAGGACACTTTGACTTTTTCAAATAGGAATAAAAAGACACCTGTCTTTTATTAGCGAGCGAGCGGCCTCGTGAAGTCAGCTGCTTTCCAGACCCAAGAGAGAGAGAGAGAGAGAGAGAGAAAGAGAGGGGGGAAGAGGAGACAGCGATATCCGTTTGTGACCGTGACAGCCGTCGTGACCGTTTTGCATACTCCACTTGCTTCGACCGTTATCAAGCCATATTTGCCATGATTCTTATCGATGAGGCAAAATTGCATTGACAAGACGAAAACCCAGAAATCCTCAATCAGCCTGGCCGGTTGGTCGTCTTGTTTTAAGCCCTGTGTTAGCATGGCAACATGTGTGTGCATTTATGTTTAGGATTAGGGTTAGAGGACGCGAGTATATTGACCAAAACAACCACAATAAAGTAGCCGAATGTGCTTTAAAACGGACTGCATCGCGACACGCTCGCGGTGTAGCCGGAGAGCGGGGCTGAGGACGCTCATCAAGTCAGATGGCTGGCAGCCAACATGCCTGGTGGAGGAACAGGGCAGGAACAGTCGACCTACTAAACCTAACCCTAACCTCTAAACACCCTAAACATTATAACCGTATTATAACAGTCACAACGACCATCGCAGTGGTCGCAGATGGATCTCGCCCCTCCAGGGAGAAAGAGAGAGAGAAAGAGCGGGACAAAGTGAGAGACAGAGTGGTAGAGATGGGTTCTGCAGAGGTTCTTCTGGGAACACTGATCCTCCAGTGATGTATGGCCTGCTCTGACAGCACCTGGCAACGCAGACCTGCGTTGGTGTGTGTGTGTGTGTGTGTTCACTGTACGTGTATGTGTGTACTGTACTGTACGTGTGTGTGTCGTACTATCTGCAGCGTGTGTTGGTTTGTCTGCTGGAGATGGAGGGTCTGAGTGCAGCATGTGGTCAGATTTATATCGATAAGCCATTCATAGTTATAGGCAGCCCTGAGGGGGGAGCGTGCTACAGCGTGCGCACGTGAAGTCACACACACATAGAGACAAGCACACACGCAAGAGTTAAAATATCAATCACCTGAATTAACTCGCTTAATTAAGAAGTGTACACAATTAGATAATGTAGAAGATTAATGGTCATTTCAATGTTTGCCTGTTTTTTTTTTTTTACCCCAAATCCATCCTGGCATTGTGGAACAAAAACAAAAGAAATCTTTAGTTTTGGGGTCTGTGGGGCTAATATATAATCAAGTGGTGGTACGTGGCTCGAACAGATAGTGGGCCGTGGTATCAAAAAGGTTGAAAACCAGTAACCACTGCTTCAAACAACCGCTGCCGCTGTACACGGTGTTCACATCCCAGGGTTTTACTGAAAGGTCACGGTGCATACCTACAGGGCACCGGCACATGCAGCGCTGCTGGGCCATGTTATGTTATGCTAGGCTAGCATACCGCCGCGCTGCGCCACGCCACGCCATGCCGAGCAGGCAGCCAGCAGGGCCATGCTACGCTACACTAGCATGCATGCAGCGCGGCCAGGCAGTATAAAACACCACACACACACACACACACACAGTGCTAACTGCTGACTCTAACTGGAACCCCCCCCATCGTATAACGCCTGCTAGCCTGGCCTGGTCAGCGTCGTAAAGCCCCTCTTTCTGGCTGTGTGTGTGTGTGTGTGTGTGTGTGTGTGTGTGTGTGTGTGTGTGTGTGTGTGTGTGTGTGTGTTGTGTGTGTGTGTTTGTGTGTGTGTGTGTGTTACTATACGTGCCAGGTCCCCACAAGTATGGTAGAATACGAGAAATAGCCGTTTTCGAGGACCAGTGTTGTTTTTGGCAGGACTTTTTTAATCCATTTAGTCAGTCTCAGTGCTTTAGGCAAAATGCTTCCTTCGTTTTAGTTACATCTTAGTCTTTTGGACAAGCACTAGTGATTATAATTAGTAAAAGATTAGTAAACAACCCATGCTGATGTTGAATATGATTAGACAATTAGAGGTTATAGGTTTAGGGGTCTGAACTAAGCGTAATATAACACATGATGTACCATATGCAGTACTGTATGTTGTCTGCAATACAACATACTGCAAACTCACAACACCCTCTGCTACCTTTCAGCTCTGAGCTTACGGCCAAAATGTCCTGTCCTCACAAGTATGGAAATAGAAAAACGTGTGTGTGTGTGTGTGTGTGTGTGTGTGTGTGTGTGTGTGTGTGTGTGTGTGTGTGTGTGTGTGTGTGCGTGTGTGTCACGGTCCGTCAAGCTGAGTTCTTCATGTTGTTAACCCTAACCCAGACAAACAGACAGGCCTCTATAAAAGCCAACGAGCATGATGGTAGGAAAGTGGGGGGCGTCCATGGCTGTGGACCAAGCCTCCTCCCCTGCCCACACCAACAGGACACAGCGCTGTACAAACAAACACACCGACCGGCTGGGCCTCGCAAAAAAAGACGCTCCAATGGAGATGTGAACGGAGCAAGAGGAGATTGAACGACATGTTGGACACAGGGATCCAACCCTATAACCCCCCCCCTCCAGTGTTGCCAACTGCAATAAAAAATCCAAAATGCACTAGTGGCACTTCCAAAATGCACTAGAATGCAACAGTGGTTTTCAACCATTTTCATACCAGGGCCCACTATGTATTATGAATTTTAGGACCAATTTTTGATGTTGAGTTTAGTCTCTCGGACTTAGGAGAAATAACTGGCAAAATGTTTCAACATTTTCTCAATGTGTAGAAGCACTACATTTTCCGGCAGGAGTTTTTCACTAATGACGCTAGGGGGGTCTGGAAAAAAAGCTGAATATAGCGACAAATGCACCAGGTTGGTAACACTGTCTCTCTCTGCCATCTCCGCATCCCACTCCTATTCCTTTATAGAGTTTATATTCATTTCAGTTACTCAGCTTTATTTATATTTTGATAGTAGCCTACGCTGGGGGCCTCGTGGAAGGAGCGTTCCCGTTGCCATGCGGTGATTAGTGAGCTACTTTTTGTGTGTATTTGACTAACAAACTCGACTTGACACCCGTCACACCTTTTCAAACTCTCTTGCTTATGATTTTTGGAATCCGAGGGTAGAAGGGGAAAACGATGTGCTGGGCGAAAAAATAAAACGCTATGGCACGCTATGTGCCTTTAAAAGCGTTGCAAAGGCTGATGTTTATGTCCATTGAAATTGACTGGGGTTTTCCGCTGCCTGCCAAGCGCTTCGCTAAAGCCATGTTCACTCGTTCTCTCGCTCGACCCCCGAAGCCGCCCGGCCGCCACCACCACCACCAAGACCGCGCGCAGCCGCGCGTCCAATGGCTGCTGCGCGGGTGGGCGGCGGGCAGCCCGCAAGTATAAGTCATAGCAAACCCTTCTAAAGTCCAGCGAGATGAAGACGGGGCCGCGGGCGGCGCATTAACACATTGTTTGAGGTTAGCAGCAAACACGGCGCTGTCAAAGACGCACTCCAAAAAACACACAAGAAACAGTGATGTAGGAGATCAGTTCCATTCCTGTCAAACAGCGGAATTGACAATGCACATGGCTTGGCAAAAATCAAGATGTAACACATATTGGATTGGTTAAGTGATCTACGGCTAACGGGAAAAGCATGCAAGGTGCAATCCCGTTATTTTTTTTTCTCCCTTTCCCTCGTCTATGGCCCCCGACACAATATCCCTCTCCATCATTCCTCCTGTTTGATGTAATTTACTGTAGCCACACAATGCTTTGTGTCGATCCCAGTCCGTGTCACCAGACTCCCTCGCTTTCATGCCAAGTCATTGTGTCCAGTTTCTTTTCTTTTCTTTTTTTTTTTCAAAGGACATAAACAACATCTTTTGTTTTTGTTGGACGTCCGCACCGGCGCACTGGAATGCAACTTTAATTTAGGAGCCCGCCATTCTTGCTTTCATATGCGTTTTCCTTGAAGCCAGAGACGGGAACATTCCATCTGACCCAGTCCAAAGAATCTCAGGACCAGGTGCTTGTTTCGACATATGGCTGCCAAACATCCATCTTCTGTCCAGCGGCGCCTCCAACCTTACTACCATGCAGCTCCTCCTCCTCTCAGCTCTGACCACAGCTGATGGAGAAGCAACAACGTGGTCTATGAAAAGAAGGAAATAGCAGATCTACAAGCTGACGGAGCGTAGCGACGCAATGGACTGTGGGCTTGTAGACTTGCCAGTGATTTCACTTAAAGGAGAATTCCACACCAAAACACATTAGGCATCCATCTGCTGTATCTTGATTGTGTGTGACATCATATATATTGCACTTGATTTTTGACATAGGAGGTCCCCCTCCCTTGGAAAAAACCAACAAAGTCACTTTGAGGCTTTGGGAGAATAGGCTTTCGACCAATGACGATGAAAGAGGCCTTCCTTCAATCAGGATCGAGAAGAGGGTGGGCTGTCCCCCCCCCCCCCCCCCCCCCCCACACACACACACACACACACACACTCTAGAGTGTTGCATGTGCACATCTTGTTACCGGCAGGATCAGAGGATTTCCCAAATCACACAAATAAAAATAAATCTTGACAACTATAAAATACAACACAAACAAACAATCTTGTACAGTAGATCACTGGCACGCTGCAAAACCAAGCAAAACTACCATTACTTGCAGTCAACAAGCCCAAAATCACTTTTAATAAGCAGACATGGCAACAATGGCTCTTATCTCCTACCAGATTACAAGTCATGTTCTACGATCCGAAGTTGTGATTCTCTCTCTCTCTCTGTGTCTATCTCGCTCTCTCTCTATCTCTCTCTCTCTCTCTCTCTCGCTCTCCCAATTTCTTGGCTTTCCAAGCCCACACCTTCAAACAGAATTAAACAAAGCATCATTCAAAGTATGATCGACTCCGACGTACGATGCACTTCCTTGTTGAACACGGTTTCGGGGGTGTAGGCGCAAAGCCCAAAAGATCAGGACCGAATTCAAGCCCCGTTTTGTGTGAAAACAAATTATGACAGGTTGCGGTTTTGGCACCGGCGCGGTCAGAATAAAACGTAATGGGACGTGTTGGTCGGTCGGTCGGTCGGTCTCTAACGTTCCAGCGGCGGATCAGCAGCAGCATCTGCTCGCAGATGATGTCCCACAAACATCTGTGTCATCCAGAACCTTCTCCAGGGAGTGGATTCCTCTGCTGGGAAACACATGACGACGGTGTTCCAGGGCCGGATATAGAGGGGGGGCAGGGGTGGGCAGCAGAGCCCACCCAAACGTCGTGCATCCTGTATGTATGCCCACCCAATGAAAGGTAATATCAGTTGGTTTTGTCAGCGGTTTTGGGGACCACCAGTGGTCCTTAAGAGAGTTCCAGGTGGTCCCCAGCTAAATGGTGGAAAGTTGGTCAACCAGATGTAACTCTCTTGAGAGCGTAAAAATGAAACCAAATGGACCCTTGCGCGTCTCATTTTTATGATCTCAAGAGTTAAATCAAGAGTTAAAATATTCATCATCTGAATTAGCCCAAGTCTACACAACTAGAGAATGTAGAAGATTAATGGTCATTTATGATCTGTATGTTTGACTTTTTCCCCCTTAAATCCAGCCTGCAGTGGACAAAAGCAAAAGAAATTAAGGAGTTAAAATGTCACCAGATGGTGGTCAGTGGCTCAAATGCCAAATAAATAGTGGGCCCTGGTGTCAAAAAAGGTTGAAAACCACTTTGGAGTTGCCAAAGTCATTCTTTCAGCCCACCCTAGTAGGGCTGGCTAAATCCGTCCCTGTTGTGTGTTCACTCTGTGTGTCCGTGTCTGCGATGGTGTGTGTGTGTGTGTGTGTGTGTGTGTGTGTGTGTGTGTGTGTGTGTGTGTGTGTGTGTGTGTGTGTGTGTGTGTGTGAGGGAGGGAGACAGAGAGACAAAATTGTCCCCAGATGTCGTCTAGCTGGGTCAGGAGATATATTGTGAAGCTACATGAAGGGACAAGAATTGGTGGTGCTATGTCATTATTATGGCCTCCCATTGTTACGAATTTACTAACCCTGTCTCTAACGGAACGTTTTAATGGCAGACGATGGACAAACGATATTGGCCGACATCAGGACGATACAAGTGGGCGTGTCTGCGGCCATTACCATATATACTCGCTTCAAATGGCATATAATGGAGTTCAGGAAGCATCATCTGTCCATCGTGGTCCAACATGGTCCTAAATACATATTTGTTTACAACATTTTAAAGTGATTTCTTTTTTTTATTACCTACTACATTACTAATAAACCCCAGGAAATTACAGGAAATCTGGTCACGAATGATCTACTGAATGTGACAAACTGCCATATTGAGCCTCTGGGTCAGGTATGCACAAATATGGATTGCGTAAAGTGAAGTGCGGTGTGCTGCCTCCTTCACATTCAGTAGATCCTGTGAACTTCTGTGGCTACTTATAATTTCCTGGGGTTCATTATGACTGTAGTAGATAAGGCAAGGAAGTAAAACAATTAACATCCATCTTTTACTTTCTCTAATAGCAACCTAAAACATGAACCTTAGTTTAAAAAAAAAAAGTAAAGTTGTCGTTCAAAACAAGGTGGTCAACCGGCCATAATTGTTTTCAAGCGTATGCTTGGACTCATGGGACTTCTGGTCTATAGAATTTCAGGTCCTAAGGTTAGACTTTTTTTTTAACTGATGTTTCACAGATTAAAGTGAAGTTAGAGGTGGTTCGAGGGTAAAGAGAAATGGAATGAAATGAGAGACCTCTCAGAAAGTTTGGAAAAACTAATCGGCGGTTCGTTGCGTGTGAATAATCAACAGTGACAAGAGAGGACGGTGCCACTTGCTGTGCCTGTCAGGTACTTTATTCATACAAATATGTAGATCCTGTCTGCTGTGTCATTCCACTGACTAGTGTTTGAGGACACAGAGTCCTCGCTTGTGTTTGAGTCAGGGGCGGATGTAACATTTCCCAATTGGGGAGGCAGGAGAAAATGGTATGGAAGCAGCTTCATCGCCCGTGGCGCGAAGCGAAACAGGCGATGAAACCGCCCCCATACCATTTTTGGTTACATGACTTTTATTAGGCAATTAAGCATCAATAATAACATCAGTTGTTGTTAAGTTGCAACAGACACACAGCATGCATAAAGCTAAAGGTCTGACTCAGAGAGTTTTCTGTTTTCAATGATGAAATGCTGTTGGTTTAGTGGTGACACAACTGTAGTTAGTTAGTAGCAGTAGTAGTGTTTCAAATCATTTTAAATATAAGCACTTTAATTTGAAATATCTTGGGGTGTTATGCATGCCATCGTGTTTGGTGGGGCAGACTGGGCATTCAGGGGGGCATTGCCCCTCCAATGCCCATGCCTAGATCCGCCCCTGGTTTGAGTGTGCGTGTGTGTGTGTGTGTGTGTGTGTGTGTGCGTGTGTGTGTGTGTGTGTGTGTGTGTGCGTGTGTGTGTGTGTGTGTGTGTGTGTGCGTGTGTGTGTGTGTGTGACAGAGAAAGAGAGTGCCAACGGCCTCAGTGTTAAAGCGTATTAGTATTCTCAGAGAGCTACAGGCTGTCACAGGTCCTTAGGCGCTCGGAGGAGGGCAGAAAAAACACATGTCAAAATATATTCACATTCAGGCCGACTGCAACCCAGCCAGTTGGCTGCAATTAGATAAAATGACTTTTAATAGGTCACACTGTACGTTCTGCATGCTGATGAGGACATCAGAAGAATGGAGGGAGAGAGAGACAGACAGGCAGGCAGACAGACAGACAGGTAGGTAGAGAGACAGACAAGCAGAGAGACAGGGTGAAACCCAATAAGACTTGCAGATTCTACATCAGCATTCTTAGGTCACATTCTCTCCTAATACTTTGGTAGACTCAATGAAAAACAACTTCTTCATCCCCACAATGGTATATTCACTCCATATGATTGCATTCACACCTGCAGTGATTCACACTCTGAAGCCAAGCGAACCTAGTCTGATTATCAGACTCGAGTTCAGCTTCCTGAAGTCTGACGTGTGTAGAGCCTTCCAAAAGGCAACTTTACATAAAGACAATCTTTGTACCATTAAACAGGCACGGCGAGGTTTTTTTTATTTATTTTTTTACTTAAGACAATATCTCTTTGATCAACTTTTACCTTTGATCAGCATGAGGCTTGGTAGCAGTTATATACCTCAGCGGCGTGTTGCTACAGCGCTACACCAGATGATGTTGCAACAACTAGCAGTAGTTTTCTATCACAAACACACCTCGCAGGATCAAATATCCTAAATATTTTAGAGACAACCTTCAACACTGCTACCAAACTCCCTGTCACTCACAGCGTCCGTGCCCAGAAAGCCAGCAGAGCTCCAATGAAGTGTCACTGGGTACGGTACGGGATCGCATTGCCAAGACAAGGCGCTTTATGACATCGGCACTCGCAAATAAACAGTCTTGACTTTTTTACCGTACGTATCACAGTGCAGCTGGGAAATACGACACGCGTTTCAAAATCCGAAAAAAAAAACATCAGCCCTGCTCAGTCAAGTACCTCATGACTCGTCTCCACATTCTCAACATGCAGGCTTTTACTTTCTCTGGTTCTAAGTAGTTCATCTAGAACAGTGGTTTTCAACCAGTGGTCCGGGGACAACCAGCGGTCCTTGAGAGGGTTCCAGGTGGTCCCCAGCTAAATGATGGAAAGTTGGTTAACCAGGTGTAACTCTTTGAGAATTGTGGACAAAAGCAAAACAAATCTTTAGTTTTGGTTTTGGGGTGTGGGGCTAAAGTGCCATCAAAAGGTGGTCCGTGGCTCAAATTCTCAATAAATAGTGGGCCCTGGTATCAAAAAGGTTGAAAACCTCTGATCTAGACTACTTTTGCAGGCACCTTTTTTCAGATAGGGGGCTCTGAGAGGAGAAAAACATGCCCACTTAGGAGACCATTTGTAGGCTTTGTCTAGTCCAGGGGTATTCAACAAGTGGTCCGGGGACCACCAGTGGTCCTTGAGAGGGTTCCAGGTGGTCCCCAGGCTAAATGATGGAAGGCTCATGTACCAGATGTAACTCTTGAGAATATAAAAATGAAACCAAATGGACCCGCAAGGGCCATTTTTATACTCTCAAGAGTTAAAATATTCATCATCTGAATTAGCACCACTTAAGAAGTCTACACTGTTTTGCTTGCAAAATCAAGCCAGGAATTGTGGACGAAACCAAAAGAATTCTTTAGTTTTAGGTCTTTGGGGTGAAAATGTAATCAAATGATGGCCTGTGGCTCAAATGCTGAATAAACGGTGGTCCCTGGTGTCAAAAAGGTTGAAAACCCCTGGTCTACTCTATTTCGTGTGGTGGCCGCCATTGCAAGATGCCATGTCTTTGCACATGGAGAATCTTTGTTATTATTTGCCAACAGCATGGTTGCAGCTGTGTTGATGATGATAACGATGATGATGAGAATGAGAAGAGGAGATCGAGGAGAGCTGGGCCAGGCCAGGCCAGGCCAGGCCAGGCAGGCTGGTCACCAGAACTGCAGACAGATGCTAGAAATAAAACAGCATCAAACGGCAGAACCCGAAAGCGTCGGAGCTCAAATGGGTGTCGTCTCACACACTTCCTGGTTGGTGTGTGTGTGTGTGTGTGTGTGTGTGTGTGTGTGTGTGTGTGTGTGTGTGTGTGTGTGTGTGTGTGTGTGTGTGTGTGTGTGTGTGTGTGTGTGTGCAGGAATGAAAAACTCCACACAAGCCGTTGTGTGGAACTAAGAAATGATGTGAGAGGAGAGGAGAGGAGGAGAGGGTGTTTAAGAGGAAGCAGATGGGAGTCAGATGGGAAAGCGATCAGCAATCCTTTTTTTTTTTCTTCAGCACGAGGGATCACTAGTGTACGGACCATGTGACGACCAAGACAGACCCGCACCGGTCCAGCCATGCATGTGTTTCACTCACACACACACACACACACGCACACACACACATGCACACACAGGGAGGCTCAGTGGAAAGGCGGAGCATATGGCCCACCAGTCTAAGTCCACATTTATTAGCTGCTAATACAGTATGGCTGAAAGCTGGATTCACTTGTCCCACATAGAGTCTCGCACAGTCACTCACTCATGTTCCTTCTCTGTCTCTCTCTCACCTACACACAAGTGCAAACACACACGCACGCACGCACACAAACACACACACACACACACACACACACACACACACACACACACACACACACACACACACACACACACACACACACACACACACACACACACACACACACACACACACACGCACACACATTCCAGCAGCCATGTGTCAACTTCATTACGATGACAACCAAGGTATTAAGTGAATGACGTTTTGGCCATAACAAACAAAAGATAGCGATCGGAGCGTTTCTCTTAATTTGTTAAGAGCGATAGATCCATAAATCAGTGTGTGTGTGTGTGTGTGTGTGTGTGTGTGTGTGTGTGTGTGTGTGTGTGTGTGTGTGTGTGTGTGTGTGTGTGTGTGTGTGTGTGTGTGTGTGTGTGTGTGTGTGTGTGTGCCCCCCGGGCAGCCAGGCAGGTGATGGTGGTGGTGGTAGGATTGTTGCTAGCGGCAGGCGGCAGAGCTCTTATCTACACAGCACTTCAGTCACAACACGTCGCACTGATGGAAAAGAGAAAGAGGTAAGACCTGTTTGTCTGTCTGTCTGTCTGTCTGTGGGCTGATTGATGAGGTGGACGGACCAGTTACATATACAGTTACATGAACACGCCAGGAGTTTGTCACGCGAACGTTGCGCGATGCGATGCGTTGTGATGCCAGCAGTACACTGACTACACAGTGTGCATAACAAACCGAGGCGACACTCCAGTAAACAATGTGTCACATTACGGAAGGCCTGTCACCAGTGTGACATTTTTCTTTACACAACAATTTGTTGCCACAGAAATAATCACGGCTTAGCGAAAAACTAAATCAGTGGTTTTCAAACAGTGGTCCGGGGACCACAAACTTGCAGCAGTCAGTCTCTCAGGGTAAATGGTAAATGGTGCATTTACAGCATATAGCCAGTATTATAAGAGACCTAACCCTAACCCGCTCCGCTCACACACGAATAGGCCATGGCCTACTTGTGCGCAACGCGCAAGTTGCACCGAGTGCTTTTCAAATGAGGGCCGGAGTGTATGTGTATTTGGGGCTTGCTGGGACGAGAAAAGTTTGGGAACCATGCACCGTTTTAAATAAGTTTATACTGAATGCATGAGAACAGAAACAAAATAGACAAACTCCAAGCTCAGACAGACGGTTATGTAATGACTGTGACAGGACTAACGAGGTCTCAGGAACAGGGGAAAGCGGGTTGGTGGGTTGGTGGGTCGGCGTGGCGGCCATGCTGCTGGCCAGTGTCAGACTAATGCCTGGTGACAGATCAGTGATAATACAGATGTCTGCAGACTGAGCTCCCACATGGAGGAGGACAATAACATGCCCCCAGCTAACCTCCATGGATATATAGAACCTTTCACGTTACGTTATTAACAAAGCAGCAAAAAAATACAATGAGAATATAACTTCAAAAATAGAATTTATCCAAATAAGGCCGTTATTGCGGGGCCCTGATATTAGCGGGTGGAAGACCATAATTCCCTGCAGAGAGCTCCCCATCCCTCTCTCTCGCTCTCTCTCTGTGCTTTGACCAAACAAGGGCTGTTGCTCATTACTTGTCTGTCGATAATAATAATATATTATTATTATCGACAGACAAAAGCTCTCCGTCTACCATGCTATCTTCATCCCTACCCTCACCTATGGTCATGAATTGTGGGTCATGACTGAAAGGACAAGGTCGCGACTACAAGAGGCCGAAATGAGTTTTCTATCCGGCGGGTGGCTGGCATCTCCCTTAGAGATAAGGTGAGAAGTTTTCTCACGCGAGAGGGAGAGACTCAGAGTAGAGCCGCTGCTCCTTCGCCTGGAAAGGAGCCAGCTTAGGTGGTTTTGGTTCATCTGGTTAGGATGCCTCTCGAGCATCTCCCTAGGGAGGTCCTCGAGGCACTGCCGACTGGGAGGAGACCCCGGGGCAGACCAAGGAAGGACCAGGTGAAGGGATTACAAATCGACTCTCTGGCCTTGGATCCCCCGAGGAGGATGTCGTTTGGAGCTCTCTGGGTCGAGCTGTTGACCCCGCAACCCGATCTCGGATAAGCGGATGAAGACAGATGGGTGGATGGTTGGGGGTGTAATGATACATTTTAACAGCGATTCGATACATATCGCGATACCTTGTTGACAATACGAAACATGAACGATATTGGGTCATTCTGACGATGCGGTCAGATACGATTGAATGATTTGAAATCCGATATAGTAACTATTTAAAATGCATTGACATTGTCTTAAACTACCGGTATGTGAAAAATGCTAATTTTTAAGTAGTATTAATGCAATCGATTATCTGCAAAGAAAATGATTCGATCCTGATTATTTGTATTAACAACGATACGACACATAGTCAATGTTGAATTTCGATATACTTCGATTCCTGAACTTCAAAATTGATTTTTCGATGCAGTTACTATATCGTTAGACCCCCAGTGGATGGGTTATCGTCAGCCTCTGCCTGCGTTATGCCACCGGTGGGGCTCCACGTTCGTTCGTTTGTTGGTGAGCGCTGAGTGCAGTACATGGGGGCCCTCACCTTGATATTAGGGACTGGACAACGGCGAATCTCTAGTACAGGGGTGGGCAATTATTTTTCCCAAGGGGCCAAATGAGATACGTAAAATATTGTGGAGGCCCAAGACTAAAGGCTGAACTAAAGTCTGCATAACAATTTAATTTCAAGATAAAAGTAAGAGCAAGACCAACCATTGTGACACCAGGGCCCTCTACATTTTAGCCCCACAGACCCCAAAACTAAAGATTTCTTTTGTTTTTGTCCACAATAACAGGCTGGATTATACAACCAAAAACAGGATAACGTAAATAAAAAATGACTATTCTTTTACATTCTCTAGTTGTGTAGACTTTGGGCTAATTCAGGTGATAAATATTTTAACTCTTGAGAGGGTAAACATGAAACCAAATGGACCCTTGCGGGTCCATTTGACCCTTGCGGGTCCATTTGGTTTCATGTTTACACTCTCAAAGAGTTACATCTGGTTAAACAACTTTCCAGTATTAAACTGGAACTCTCCCAAGGACCGCTGGTGGTCCCCGGGCCGGTCAGGGTCAGGCAAAGGGCCGCATTTGGCCCCCAGGCCGCATGATGCCCAGGTGTGCTCTAGTACGACAACAGGAACTCGATCTGTGCTCGATAGATAAACCTGCCTGCATGCTGTAGCAGCCGTTCCTACTACGGCAGAACGTACACTCTAACGTAGTATCCACAACGCCTGTTTGACACACGCTGCATAGACACGTCACCATGTTAACCTGTCGCCGTTGCTGGATAGCTGTGAGGTTAAAGGGGAATTCCACCCATCTTCAAAAATTTCCTGAGAGGGTACAAATGGAACCAAATGGACCCGCTAGGTTCGCGTCGTGCTCCTGTCCGTTATGCCAATAACGACGAAGGTGCAGATAACGACGAAATGTAGATTTCATTCTTTAATCCAACTATTAGTCCCAGCACACCGTCTGATGATGATCCCGTTGCTCACTTTCATTTGGAACAGAATTGACGTCAACTTCTTTTTTTTTGTCCCCATTCACACCCATTCAATCCAATGCATTCAAACGGCTCTCCTGTGTTTTCCCTCTGAATGGGGTTGTCGCATTGGTGAATCAACTAGCGCTACACGGCTCTTCCTGACTTGTGACCCGGATGTATTTGGGCAGATCGCCAGATGAGCGATTAGGCAAGACAACAGACACAGCATAACAGAAACAGCACATCCTGTTTAGGAGATCTGAGCTTCAAAATAAGGGTTTTTTACCGAATTTACTTCGCCGTGGCACTAGCTTGGAAATCCAGCAGTAACGGCGGCAGTAAATGTGTTTTGATGACATATTAACTCTTTGACAGATCAGCAGAAAAGCTAGGCTCGCTCCCATTAGGCTCAATATTAACACAATAATTTATAGAAAATCCTCTGTTGTGAATTTGTACAAATGAATGATATCCAAAGACAGTTTAAGGTGTCTACTTTAAGGGAAAAAATAAAATGAGTTGATCAAGTGTTTCAGCTTTTTTTAATACATTTGGCAAAACAGGCTGTATTTTCACATTTCACTGTTTCCAGGGCTCATTCAGAGATAAATGCATCTAAAGTTATATAATTTATCATTTATCAATGATAGTTGTAAAGTGTGTGAGGTGTTTTCTGGGTTTTGTAGTGTAATCACCAGTCAAAGGACTTCGTGAGGCAGTGTGCAGTGAGTTAATGAGCTTGTTAATAAAACAAAACCCAAAACGACTTTTGGAGTGATAAACAGACAACAGAATAACCAATCACTCCAAAAGTCGTGGTAAAACAGTTAAGGAGTTAAAATGTTGAAAATGGGTGGAGTTCCCCATTAATGATTCTGACAGCTACGGTGATTGCGTCCTAGCAGCCGTACTTCCTGTACGGGTTGCCGTTCTAAAATATACGGCAGCTTAAAGTCCCTAATGTATATGAGCTAATACTGTGGCAGCACCTCGT
>CM076971.1:13090311-13197811 GCA_039105355.1 Benthosema pterotum | reverse complement strand
TCCATTTGGTTTCATTTTTACACTCTCAGAGTTAAAATATTCATCATGTGAATTATCCCAAGTCTACACAACTCGTTTTGGGATCTGTGAGATCAATTCTGAGAACTAGGTGACTGGTGGAACACTGATTGCACGCCATCTA
This sequence comes from Benthosema pterotum, assembly GCA_039105355.1. Classification (NCBI taxonomy): domain Eukaryota; kingdom Metazoa; phylum Chordata; class Actinopteri; order Myctophiformes; family Myctophidae; genus Benthosema; species Benthosema pterotum. The sequence continues at coordinate 13,197,669 of CM076971.1, read as the reverse complement.
GTGGTCAATACCGCTAATATCGAATATCGAGCTAATTAACACGTTATCAATACCGATATTAAAAAATCAATACCGCCCAAGACTAGCTACGGCTAAACAGAGACGCCTATTGGCTCAAAGGTACACATGACAGTGGCTATTGGCTGAAAATCGCAGTTCCAAACAAACCACATATGATAGTTCCAACCAAACCACTCTCGCCAATCCACTTACATTGACAGCAGAGCTCCAGTCTAGGGCGCGAGACGCAAGATAAAAGTGTGTCAGTACTCTCGTTTATAGTGCTCTACTCATACCTAGCCTGGTCCAAACCCATCGACGCAGCCCACAGTCTATTGTTCTGGCCTTCTATTGTCAACCTATAATTTCCTTCGGTACCAAGATGTATTTGTCCAATGGAGAGTCGGAGTCGGGGGTTGGTCCAACGAGACAAATCCAGACAGACGCAGCTGATTGGCCAGCAGCCCTGTCACTCACTCAACATAGAGTAACGATAAAAAGAGAGTGGCCACACCCTTTTGATCTCGCGATCTTTTGCGATTTGCACATGTACAAGCTCAGAACGTGTATCATGTTAAATTAGGAACAATTCACACATAGACCGCAATTTTGTGTGCATCCTTTTCTGCCCTATGCCACGGCTCAAGCCAGTGGATTCGGTAAAAACCCTTATTTTGAAGCGCCAGATCTCCTAAACAGCATGTGCGATGACGTACAGCTGTTTCTGGTGTCTTGACTAACCTGTCCTCTGACGATCTGAGCAAAAAGTTCCAGGTCAAAAGTCAGGAAGTGACGTCTAGCCCTAGTTGATCTACCCATGCGCCCACGACATTCAGGGGCAGAATCTCAGGAGAGGCGTTGGAATGCATTGGATTGAATGGGTGCAAATGGGACAAACAAAAAAGGTTGTCGCGACAATTCTGTTCCAAATGCAAGTCAGCAACGGGATCTTTATCAGACGATGCGCTGGGACTAATAGTTGGATTAAAGAATGATATCTACATTTCGTCGTTTTCTGCGCCTTTGTCGTTACCGGCGGACGGTAGGTCTTTGCCCTACTGTGACGATATATACAACACTATACGGTACCATGCAAAACAGGGGAAAAGAAAAACATAAATCTCAGGCTCTCACAACATGATTTCTTGTTCTCATCCCAGTCATTCGTTGACAAATGACATCAGTGACAGACTGCGTGCTAGGCTAGCCAGTCAGAGCGTGCATGTGTGTGTGTGTGTGTGTGTGTGTGTGTGTGTGTGTGTGTGTGTGTGTGTGTGTTTGTGTGTGTGTGTGTGTGTGTGTGTGTTGTGCCCTGTGGTAACAACCAATTAGCTGCTGACAGTCAGAGATCTACAGCCGCCCCGGGGGCTGCATGCGAGTCAGAAAAGGACGCAGGGGAACAGAAGACCGGTTGGTTGTTGTAGAGAGAGAGAGAGAGACAGAGAGAGACAGAGAGAGAGAGAGAGAGAGAGAGAGAGAGAGAGAGAGACAGAGAGAGACAGAGAGAGAGAGAGAGAGAGAGAGAGAGAGAGAGAGAGAGAGAGAGAGGGGGGCAAGGAGGCAAAATATCTGAGTTTTGTGGGTTAAAGGAGTGGTTTTCAAACTTTTTGATACCACTTGGTCCCAAAACCAGGCTTTATTCGAATAGATCAAAACGACTATTAATCTTCTACATTCTCTAGTTGTGTGGACTTAGAGCTAATCCAGATGATGAATATTTAAACTCTTGAGAGTGTAAACATGAAACTAAATGGACCCGCTCTCAAAGAGTTACATCTGGTTAACCAACTTTCCATTTAGCCTGGGGACCACCTGGAATGCTCTCAGACAGGGACCACTGGCGGGCCCCGTATCACCTGTTGAAAACCCCTGGGTTAAAAGAAGAAAAAAAAAGCCTTCTTCTGAGTTGGCTGGGGATATGCATAAATGTCTCTGAATAATGTTCTGCGTAGCGCTAGAGAAACCACATCATGGATTGGGACCAGGTTCTCCGTGCTGTGAAACATGGAGCGCTCATCCAGGGGGGAATAACTATGGAGGAACGGGGAATCCCCCCACCCACCCCCAGGCCCCCAGGCCCAGGCCAAGGGAGACACCCTGTTCTGCAACACAACCAGGCGTGTAATGGAGGGGGGACGTGGGGAGACGGCGTCCCCCCACTTCTCACGTCTAAAATATTTTTGGGGCAAAACTAGGCCTATACCGTATGTTTTTTGTCTTGTCATATACAATTAGGCATTGCAAACAATCTTCCTCAATATGCTATACTTGTTTTATTTAAAAAAAAAACAGTTCAATGTCGAAAAATGAGTGTTTTTCCTCTTTCATCCATGATTAATATTTAGAGAACATCAGACATTTACAGGTAGGAACTGCAGTAAACTCTGCCTTGTCTGGCCTTCTTCCTAGAGTTTTCCCAATACCATTTTTTTCAGACCGAGTACAAGTACCTAATTTTAGGTACTTTTTCTCGAGTACCTTTATTAGTAACTACTTATATTACCTTCTTCTCACAGATCCAGATCGACTGTTGATTTTAATTTGCACACACGAGTGTGAACTATTCTGTTGCTGTTATACTGTGTTTTGAACTCTAGTGCAAACCCTAAAGTCCCGCAGCGCTGGCAACAGTGCCACCCCAGGTCACACAAGGCTACTGCAGCTGTATGTGATGAAACACACACACACACACACTGAAACACACACACACACACACACACACACACACACACACACACACACACACACACACACACACACGCAACACACAACTAGCAGCAAAGTAGTAGTAATATTTGAAGTTATTAGGAAAAACTGGATCTTGAAGAAAAATGAAAAGTAATAAAGAGATTACAGGCAGTGCTAAGCAGGTTGCGGGGTGAGGCATCACACACACTCACACACACACACACACACACACTAACCAGATGTGCACACACACTGTTCTCTGGGAGCTATGCCCAGAGCAATAAAATACAGACCTGAGTCATTCCAGCTAACCAATCACTGCTTGCAGGCCAAATGAAAATGTACACACACACACACACACACACACACACACACACACACACACACACACACACACACACACACAACACACACACACACACACACACACCCTTATCGGTGCAGGAATCTGATAAGCAGAGCAGCAGCACAGCTGTAGATATCCAGGACGTCACACAGTCAGATGTGTATATTGGCAGTGACAGAGCATCAAAAATAATTACACTTAAAAGTACCTAAAGTAAAAGTACTTGCTATTTTCTTCCACACCAGTGTTAAGTAAAATGCTGCAACAGTGACCCCCGGTGGTGAGCATTTGCTACTCCCTGTGCTCACAGTCAACCCAGGGACCCACAAAGATGTGTCTGAAGGAGGTGGTTGCACCACTTAAACCAGGTTTTTTTTTCATACCAGTCCCACTATTTATTCCGAATTTGAGCCACGGACCACCATCTGATTACATTTTAGCCCTACAGACCCCAAAACTAAAGATTTCTGTTGTTTTTGTCCACAATTCCAGGCTGGATTTGGGAAACAAAACAGTCAAACATACAGATCAAAATGACCATTAATCTTCTACATTCTCTAGTTGTTCAGACTTGGGCTATTCAGATGATCAATATTTTAACTCTTGTAATAGTGTAAACAAGAGTGTAAACATGAAACCAACCAAACATCTGGTTAACCAACTTCTCATCATTTAGCTGGGGACCACCTGGAACCCTCTCAAGGACCACTGGTGTTCCCAGACCACTGCTTGAAAACCAAGGGGAAAAAAGGAAAAAAAAATATCTCCAGGAATAACAGTGAGCTGTGAGTGCATTCCAGTGCTGACTACAAGGCAGTGAGTGAGTCTCCCTCTCTCTCACACAACACACTGGCTCTGGACGTAGATAAGCGTTGGATCATAAATGGGTTTGAACCCCTAACCTCCTGTGCTGGGGTTGACTGAGGTGAAGGCTCCTCTGTGAAGAGAGGAAGGGAGGGAGTGACACAATATATTGCTCCTTCCATTGGACATAAAGCAGTGACATCATATTCTGACACTTGACCCTCTCTCCCCCCCACCAGTGCATTTTGGCTTGTTCCAGATGTAGTCTGGATGGCTAAGTACCATTAGAGGGCTGGGTGGACCAGGGTCGGACGGGGGGGCTTTAGCAGGTGGTACCATCTGGAGATAATTGAGTCGAACAGTGGTTTTCAACCTTTTTACATTTATTTTTATTTTGCTTTTGTCCACAATACCACAATTTCAGAAACAGAAACAGTCAAAGATACAGATCTCTAGTTGCGTAGACTTGGGCGAATTCAGATGATGGCTATTTTAACTCATGAGAGCGTAAATGGTTTCATTTTTTACGCTCTCAAAGAGTTGTATCCGTTTAACAAACTTTCCATTTAGCTGGGGGCCTTCTCTCATGGACCACTGGTGTAAAAAGGGGGCTACTATTGAATGTTTAAAGGCAACAGAGCCAACTTTAGTGAGTACAAACACCAAGTTTGTAAACAGATTTGTTTAAAAACAGAATCTAACTCCCCCTCAACTCCACTCAATTCACAAATTAGCACCGCCTTTCCTGACCCTGACAAATGTTTTGTTTTCATGATTTGCTGACAACAACAAAGACCTGGACCGTGGGTAACAGCTGCACTATTCAAGTAGAAGCAACACAGAGGGGAAACTGTCTGTGTCTCTTGGAACAGCACAGTAGTTCACCCCAACAATTACTTATTTTCTATCAATTACACGCAATTTTAAATGAACCCTAACAGGTTCATTTGGTTCCATCTGTACGCTCTCAGAAAAAAAGAAGTGTCTAAAGAAATCCATTAACATGGTGAAAATACATCTTGATGATGTCATCATGATGTTTCACCATGTTAGTGGTTTTCTTCAGACCTCCATTTCTTGGGAACACAGAGTGGGGGAACGTTTTTATCATGTCCACCCAGCACCTCTAAAGGTACATCAAGTAAAATGTTGAGTGAGAGTAAGAGACATTTCCTCTCATGAAAGTGTTCTGCTGCTTCTAGGAGAGTGAGGTTAACCTCTAATTGCAGGGTGCTTCTCCACGTCGAGTTACAGCACCGCACACTGATTTATATCTCCACCTCCCTCCCTCCCTCCCTCCCTCCTTTTCCCCCTCCTCCCATTATCATCATTATCAGGTGTAACCTCACCAAGAAAACTGCTCAACATCGGAGTACTAGTCACAACCTATAGAAGGCAAAACACACAAAAAGTGCATGGGATCCATTTTCATTACCTTCTAAACCCTTATCCTAAACACCTTATCATTTTTTTTTTTACTATTTTGAAAAACCTTTTGGAATAGTTCAATGTGCCAATCTATTGACACATTGTGAGCTTGTAGACTGGCCATTTATACTATTGAAAAATGTTTTTTTTAATAGTTTAAAAAAGGCAAATAAGTTAAAGTGGTAACGAAAATGGAGCCCCATGTCTAACTAGGGTATTTTGTGAAGCTGAATCCATTCCAAGCATTAGTTTTGCGAAAGAACACACTTACTGGGCTGAAAACGTCCATAGCACTTGCCCAAATCTGCTGGCTAAGCACATTTGTGTTGACATGGGTGTTTTTTTTGGATGTATATATTTTGGATATTTTGGATGTTTTGCCTTCTATAGTTTGTGACTAGTACCCTGACTTGGACCTGTTGTTTAGTGAGGTTTCCCACAGGAGTTGAATATAAACATTTTAGTACATGTTATTAAACACAACTAGAAGCACATTGAAGAAATTTCTTGGTAACGATTTAGTTCCCAGAGTGGCATAACTTTCCCTTAGTTCAGAGGTTTTCAACCGGTGGTCCCGGGACCACCAGTGGTCCTTGAGATGGTTCTAGGTGGTCCCCAGCTAAGTTGGTTAACCAGATGTAACTCTTGAGGACGTAAAAATGAAACCAAATGGACCCTTGCCTGTCCATTTGGTTTCATTTTTACGTTCTCAAGAGTTAAAATATTCATCATCTGAAGTGTACACAACTAGAGAATGTAGAAGATTAATGGTCATTTGTATGTTTGACTGTTTTGTTTCCCCAAATCCAGCCTGGAATTGTGGACAAAAGCAAAATAAATCTTTAGTTTTGGGGTCTGTGGGGGCTAAAATGTCCTCAAATGGTGGTCCTCTGTGGCTCAAATGCTGAATAAATGGTGGGCCCTGGTGTCAAAAAGGTTGAAAAACCCTGCCTTAGTTTAATAGGATTTTTTATTTTTTTACTGATGAACGCCTTGGGTTCTCCCCTCCTGTTCTCCGACTACAAATCTTTGACTACGGCGTCATGTATTTATCGTCCACTCCAGACCGGTTGATACACCCGAAATGGAATGCTGCCCATTCTGCAGGGTTTTCAATTTTGTTGCTGCCGAAGAGCTACAATAGAACCAATTTTAATCATAACTGTAATCATGACTCATGCAGGGTTACTGTTCTATTACAGATCTCCGTTTTATTTATTTTAATAATGGGTCTATTAAACGTAATGGGGCCTTGCAGTAATATGTAGACTATTATGGAATATGACACTTTGAAGGCTGTTAAACTCAAGTGGCAAAGAGGTATTCTAACTCATGTAGAGTGCAGCTGTCTGCAATATGATTATTCATAATACATTATGTTTTGGCACCAACTGAGTACATATTACCACATTAACGGGTGTGCCAGGGTCTTCTAACATTTTAAAATCTACTTTTTTTGCAATATTTCTAAATTAAATATATCAATACCGCCCAAGACTAGTCGACATGAGACTCAAATATTATTTGAGTCTCATGTCGACTAGTCTTGGGCGGTATTGATTTTTTAATATCGGTATTGATAATGTCTTAATTAGCTCGATATTCGATATTACCGGTATTGACGGCAATCAGAGTTGGAACGCTCCACCAGATTGCAAGAAATAATTTGAAAATGCATATCATGCAACTTCTAACATTTCTTAAAGGGGAACTCCACCCATTTTCAGCATTCTAATGTCATTAGTATACCCTAGGAGGTGCTGGGTGGACATGATAAAAAAAGTTCCCCCATTCTGTGTTCCCAAGAAATGGAGGTCCGAAGAAAAACACTAACATGGTGAAACATGTTAATGGATTTCTTTAGGCGCTTCTTTTTTCTGAGAGCGTACACTCTCAGAAAAAATGTTGAAAATGGGTGGAGTTCCCCTTTAAATACGCAAGTGTGAAAACACTGAAAGTTAAGGCAGAACAACATTTGAATCGCTCATCCTGTAAAGTGGTGCTTCTCAAAGTAGGATCCGGAGACAACAGGGGTCTTGGAGTTACAAACACTGTTGATATACTCGAAGTAAAATTAACATGTTACAATATAAATGGGGGTCTCAGGGATAGAAATGCCACTAAATGGGGGTCTGTAGAATAATCCAGGTAAAACTGGGGTTCCTTGAAAATCACTGCTAGAAACGTAAAAGCCCTCTCTTATTGCGGGTCCCAGGCATACCACACGTTAATTACTGTATGCAAACAACTGCTAACCGCTCTGTGTCCACACAGAAATAAAAAACACACTTGTGTGAAGCGAGGTGTGCCGTTTAGAGCATGCTTAGCAGACTATTAACAAGCAAAAACAACAAAGTCCAGAGACTTGAGAAAAAAGTTCTCTACAATTAAAAGGTTCACTAAATTGGTTGCAATATGACGTAAATCCAAAAGCCAGATCTTTGGAGGGTCTGGCAACCAGATACAGCCCCCTAAACTAGGCTGATGTCCGTAAATAAAATACAAAATAAATACATGGAGAAGTATTGTTGCTCTGACTTGGCAGACCCGGGTGCGGGCATGCGCCGGCCGACAACACAACAGCCTCACTTCTTTCCTTTTGCTTTCTCCGCTGCCGCTTCTTCCCTTTCTTTGGCGGCCTTGGCTCGCTTCTTGCCCAGAGGGGTTTTGGTATCCCAGACCATGAGGAGCTTTTCGGCCGCCACGACGGACTCCGTCTTGGACAGCGGCTCGACGAACTCCTCGGCCAAGAGCGGCCTGGTGGCCAGCTCCTGGAGGCGGGCCTCAGTCAGGACGCTGCCGATCACCTGCAGCATGAGGCCCGGCGTGAAGCCCTCGGAGATGGTGGACAGCGCGCTGATGTCCAGGGCGCTGGTCACCACGCCGCCCTTCTTCTTGATGAGCTGCTTCCACAGCAGGAACCGGGAGGAGTAGTCGGGCCCGGGGATGATCAGGATCTTGCCGTACACCTTGGCCAGGCCCTTGATGTCGGTGCCGGTGGGATCCCTCGACGTCCCCAGGATCAGGACGCGCTCGCCCGCCTTCATGCCCTTGACCACCTTCGGCAGGTCCTTCTTCAGCCGCTTGACGTCCAGGTCCTTGTCCTCCTTGGCAACCTTCTTGTTGAACATCTTGTCGGCATCTCCGATCCACACCACCGACGGCTGCATGCGCCTGGCCACCTTGAAGACCATGTGGAGCATCATGGCGAGGCCGTCCGGCCCCGGGTAGTGCCCGAGGATGTTTTGCGGTGACAGGTCAAACAGGTTGGCGCCGACCTCCTGGCAGACGGCGTGGACCAGCATCTTCTTGCCCACGCCCGTCGGCCCCGTCAGAAATATGGACTTGACCAGCGGAGCCTTCTCATGGACCTCCTGGGAGCCCAGAGGCAGGATGCCGAACAGAGTCAGGACCTGCCGCACGTCCGAGAGGGAAGGTTTGACTTCCTCTCCTTCATCCCTCAGGACTTTCCCGAGGTAGCTGTAGTCGCCCAGGTAGTCGCGCATTTTGACTGGCTCTGACTTGATCAGCAGGCCTTCCCTCACCAGCTCCTCGTAAAGCTCTTCCAGAGGCCGGTCGGCTGTCAGGTCAACTTCCTCTTTCTTCTTCTTCCCGCCCTTCGCGCCCTTCCCTTTCTTGTCCTTCCCTTTCTTCCCCTTCCCTTTCTTCCCCTTCCCTTTTCCGCCCTTGCCTTTCTTCCCCTTGGCCTCCGCGAGCAGCCGCTCCTGCTCTATCCTCTCCAGCTCCTCCAGCTCCAGCCTCATGTCGACGTCCACCTTCACCCTGAGCTCGGGCTCCACCACCTTCCTCTGCATTTCGCGGATCAGCTCGTCCTCGTGCTTCTGAATGAAGTTCTTGGCCTCGTCGCGATTCCTCCACACCTCGTCGAACTTCGTGTTTCCTGCGCCAATGTCTTCCAGGAATTGGGAGGCCTTCAGGTGCACCAAATCAGGCGGTGCATCCCCCTCGTCCTTGCCCTTCTTGTCATCTTTCTTCCCATCCTTCTTCCCGTCCTTGGGTTCCTTCTTGTCCTCAGCCTCCAGGCCGGCGGCCAACTCATTGGCCAGCCTCTTCTCCTCTACGATCACCAGCGAGCCGCCATCCTCCTCGTCGGGGTATTCCGGGTAAAAGCCCTTCTCTGTGAAGAGGTCGTTGATCCACTCGCGGATCTCGGTCTTCATGGCTTCGGCCATGGTGACCGCCTCCACGCGCCACAGCTCTTCCGTGATGGTCACGATGGCCAGCTCGTACTGCGTCCTGTGCACCTGCTGCTTCTCACGCCTCAGGGCCTTGGTGGCCTGCAGTTGGACATTGTCCTCGGGTGCCGTGTACTCCACGGTGTCCTCCATGCCCAGGAAGGCCAGCTCTTCCTTGCGCAGCTTGGTGGTGGCCTTACGGTCAATATAACCACGACACAGGCTCTGGATGGTGATGGCCGCGCGGTTCTTGGCGGCCATGCTCCGGTCCATGTTGGCGCGACGCACCCTCTCCTTCTCCTCCTTCTCCTGGCGCTCCTTCTCGGCCAGACGCTGCAGCCTCTCTTGCTCCTTCCGCTTCAGCTTCTCCTGCTTCTCGCGCTCCTTCTCCTTCTTGCTCATCTGCTTTTCCTTTCCGTTGGCCTCCGCGTTCTCCCCGTTCTCTCCACCGCCTTCCGCCGCCGCCGGCTTCTCCTCTTCCGGTACTCCGGCCTCGTCACCCTCCGCCGCGGCAGGGGGCTGAGCAGGCACATCGTCATCGTCGTCGTCGTCGTCACCTTCTTCATCCGAATTTTCTCTCGCCGCCGCTTCCTCTTCCAGCCTGATGCGTTCCGCCTCGGCCGCTGCCTCCGCCTCCGCAATGATTTTGGCGTGGATGTCCGCCAGCAGCGCCCGCCTGTCGGCGATCTCCTGGCGGCGGTCCACGGTGAAGTAGTTGGGGATGGGGATCTCCAGCTCGGCCGGCGACAGCTTGAGCTCGGGCTTGGCCAGGATGTTGTCCAGGTAGTGGTACTCGGAGGCCTCGAGCTCCACCATCTCGCTCTTGAGCTCCAGCACGCGGCCGATGACGCCGTCCAGGATCTGGCGCAGCAGCAGCCTCTTCTGGGGGTGGACGATCTGGTCGTAGGCCTCCTCCAGGCTGCGCAGGGCCTGCACGTAGCGGACGTAGAACTCGGCCACCATGTTGAAGTGCTCGGTGGGCTTCACCTCCACCTGCAGGGGCTCCTCGTCCAGCTGGAGCTTGCCCAGCTGGCTCATGGCGTCCGCCCACAGGGCGTTGTACGCTATCTGGGACATGCTTTGTGCAAATATGTCCCCCTATGCCCCAAACAAAGGTTATATACACGAGGGTTTTTTTTCAATGGCGGCGGTAATATACGCCGGTCTGAGCTCGCTGGCCGTTTATGGCCTCACATCATGGTGGACACCGCGGTCTATAATAATGATGTCGATTTCTGCAGCAGTGTTGATTTTTACATCCGATGAAGAGCCGTGGGGCTCGAAACCGACGTCATATATAATTATTAGTGGGTAAGAGCAACCACACTATTGTTATTGTGATGCGTTTTCTATGTAACCTTTTTCACCTTGTGATGATAATATATAGTATAATCATTCGGTTGACTGACCAAGGAACATTGAAATGATTCCATTGGCTGAGCAAGGAAGGTGTATGGCTTGATAACCGGTTACGTCATCATCACGTGTCATCCTCGTCACGATGTTGGTGACAAATCCCCATTTTCCACATAGCAACACATTAAACAACGTTTAACGTGTTATGAGACTGACAATTGCTGGATTGAAAAGTCTAAAACACGGGTTGTACAACAAGCTTCTTAGAGTGGAGGACAGCTCAATAGCATTTCCACGGTTTATACAACAAGCCCACCATTTTCCAGTTCATCAAAAATATTTAAGAGACTTTGCTCGCCGTCCGTCTGTCCGTCCGTCCAGTCATGGAGGGTCGTTCCGACGAGGCCGGTGAGGACGTGATCGACTTCTCGGCCCTGGAGAGAGAGCTGCGTTCGGCTGTGGAAGTCGAGCGGCGGCGCTGGCCGCGAGAACGACGCCAAGCTCCGCGCCGCCTCGCAGGGCACGGCTTCCTTCCAGGAGTTCCGGGACATGGTCCTGGCCAGCCACCTGACACCTCTGTCCAAGGAGGACAAGAGGGCCGGGGCGTCCCGCGCCAAGACGCCCTGGAACCCTCTGGTGTCAACGACACCCCCCCGCAGAGAGGACGATTCTGATACACGCGACTCTGTTAGCGATAGGCCACAACCACACAACGTTAGGTCCACATGAATGTATCCGTAGGGGTCCATTTGGTTCTATCTGAACTTCTTCTGCATTTCTTGACCAACACCAATGTATAAAATGAAACAATTTAACTGATGCTGATATCTATACAGACATGTGTTTATTTGGTATTTGTTGTTTTTATTTCCTCCTTTTGTGCCAGGGGAACTATGCATCTTTAATACAGGAAATAAATGACCATAATCTACAGCTTGGTACTGGTAAACTACAGATGTCAAACATATCAACATATGAGGTGATGACCAGTGATTAGGGGTGTACAACTGTAAAATTATGACCCATGTCTGATCTGATCTGCTGAACCGATTCCGATATTATACAGAGGCCCACATTGGAAACAAGCCTAGGCTAAATAGGGACGATAAATCGATGAATAGCCCAGTGACAAATCATATCAACAACCACAATATTTTAGACCAAATAGATCCAATAATTAGTAGTTAGTTAGTCAGGATACAACACTTTTGTGTAGTTTTTCTTCTTACAAAATAGATCACCACTCGGTCTATTTGCACTTGCACGTTACGCACAAGCAGGCCATGGCCTACTTGTGCATGAGTGGAGTGGGCTAATACTCATGAAATTAGTTATAGCTGTGATCTTGTGCATCTTTCTCCAGATTACATTAAAAGCTACAAAAAGAAAAAGAAGTTATCTTTGATGTAACAAAACTTGATCCCTCCTGCTCTTGAGCTGTAGCTCCAAGCGAAGGTTCAATAAGGAGGATCTATTGTCATTACTGCTCGAGTCTTTCTGGAGGAGGCCCCTGGCACAAAACATTCACTGATGGGCGGCAAATATACATATCAGTTTGTCTAAAACAGTGGTTTTCCACTGTTTTTCATACCAGGGCCCACCATTTAAGCAAAATTTGAGCCACGGACCACCATTTGAGGACATTTTAGCCCCACAGACCCCAAAACTAAAGATTTATTTTGCTTTTTGTCCACAATTCCAGGCTGGATTTGGGAAACATAACAGTCAAACATACAGATCAAAATCCGTCTGTTTAACCAACTTTCCATCTGGGGACCACCTGGAACCCTCTCAGGGACCACTGGTGGTCCCCGGACCACCTGTTGAAAACCCCTGGTCTAAAACACAACAACGTTTGTGGACCACTGGTTTAAAAAGCAGCGGGAGGTCATACTGTCTCTCTCTCTCTCCCATCGCGTCCAATCCACCGTTCCCCGAAAACCCATTACCCATTTCCAGACCCACGACAAACTTCCCCTCTGTAACTAACCCCCCACCCCCCCGTCCCCATGACCCCCGGTCCCCAGCCAGGCTGCCGGGGGCCAAAAAGCCTTATTAGAAACATATGGGTTTTTTCTGCTTGGATTGAGGCAAACATGCAGAAAATTATGGGAAGCAAACAAGAGCGCCCCAAGGAGCCGCAGAGATATGCTTGTTAACATGGCCACCATGAATGTCACATCCGCACTCTCTTGCTGGACACGCACACACGCACGTACGTGTGCATGCCCACACACACACAGTCACACACACACACACACACACACACACACACACACACACACACACACACACACCAGACATAAGGCTAGTCTCACAATACCAAGGCAAAAAAACAAGCAAACAGTTTCACTGTCAAAACGCGACAGCTTCTTTTCCCCGGAGAGAGAGAGAGGGGGAAAAAATAAATACGTCTGACAGTAAATATTGACTCTAGCTCCCTGCAAACATCATCACACACATACAGTACAGCACTAGACTAGACTACACGCACACACACACTGTCTGACACACGCACACACACTGACTGACACACACACACACACACACACACACACACACACACACACACACACACACACACACACACACACACACACACACACACACACACACACACACACACACACACACACACACACACACACACACACACACACACAGGCGTGCGCAGACACACAGGCACAACTCCTACACTGCAAACCGTCGGTCAGAAAACCCATATGTTACTCAGGGTTTCAAATTCAAAAACAGCAAAAGTAACATATCTACGATTTATACAAGGTTGCCGGTTCGACCCCGGGCTACCCCAGAGTTACTGTAGAAGTGTCCTTGAGCAAGACACTGAAACCTTAATTGCTCCTGTAGGTACCTTGCATGGTTTCCAACGCCATAAGTGTGTGAATGGGTGAATGTGACGGCCAATCTATGTAAAGTGCCTTGGGTGAAGGCGCTATATAAAAGCACCATTTACCATTTTGCTGGCTCCTACTACATACCTGTGCACAAGGCCTTTTTCTACAAAGTTTGAAACTCTTCTTTTGCCTGATCAGGACTTCAGTCATCAAATTTTGTTCTGTACTTGTATGGAATGACAATAAAACTGCTTCAACCTTGAGATGAAAATGTGACACAATCAAGCTTGCAGATCTCATGCTAGTATGACTAAAGAGGGAATTCCACTCATTTTCAACATTACACTGTCATTATTATTATGCCTTGTGGAACTGGAGAACTGGAGGTCATGGAGATAGGAGGTTTCTAACCAACCACGCAGACATCGACGGAATCACCTTTGCAAAGATGGATTTGTTTTCTTAACACTCAACAGGCCCAGTGAGCCTGTGATTCATGGGTCTCAGCAGCACAGCCCTGCAATGCATCATCCTAATCTTATATCATCATCATCATCATCAGGATCAAAACTATAACAAGCCACACACTGTCCTCAGGAGCTGAGCCAATAGCAAAGAGACAGTTAGATCCATTCTGGCTGCGACTAAGCTTATGATCACGACTAGTAAGCAAATAGTTGTTGCAACCTGGTTGCAAGTAGTTCATAGTCCTTAACCTAACCAAACCCTTACCCTAACCCTCACAAGTAGTTGCAATCTACTGTATGCAACTAGTTGCACCTGGTCAACCAAGTTGCAACTAGTCACGACCACACTGCCATCACCACACTGCCATCAGGTTGCGACAAGCAACTGGTCACAACCAGAAGGTAAGTTGCAACTAGTAAGCTGCAACCTTTCAGATTGCAACTAGTCATGACCACATTGTAACCAGGTTGCGACCAGGTTGCAGCTAGTCATGACCACATTTTAGCCAGGTTGCGACAAGCAACTGGTCACAACCAGATAGGTAGGTTGCAAATAGTAAGTAGCAACCTGGTCTTGCAGCCAATAACAAACATATAATTGGAGCAGGTTAGGTCTGAATGGAGAAGTCATCAATCGTTTGTTTGGACGTTTGTTGATCCAAATAAGATCTCTCTTCGTCGGGGTCTGCGCTACAGCACAAGCCACATACAAATGTGAACCAAATGGACCCTAGTGGGTCCATTTGGTTCCATTTGTACACTCTCAGAAAAAAGTAAACTCATTAACATGGTGAAACACATCTAGATGTATTTCACCATGCTAATGATTTTTTTCAGACCTCCATTTCTAGGAAACACAGAACAGGGGAACTTTTTTATCATGTCCACACGACATCTCTAAGGTATATTAATGACATAGTAAAATATTGAAAATGAATGGAATTCCCCTTTAAGACACATGCATGCACACTTGCATTTGCATGCGCATTTGCGTGCACCTGTGCAACACACACAGACACGCTATTAAAACAAATATAGCATATTCAGAAAGACTGTTTACAAGGCTTAATTGTATCCATAAAAGTAAATGACAAGACAAAAACATATAGGCCTACTTTTGCCCCAAAAATATTTTAGATGTGAGAAGTGGGGGGACACCGTCCCCCGCGTTCCCCAATACACCCCTGTGCGCGAGTGTGCGGTACAACATCACACACTCTTATTGTTGGATGATGGAGGAAGGAGTAATTGAAGATTACGTCAGATCTATAGCAGCACTGACAGCTCTCTCTCTCTCTCTCTCTCTCTCTCTCTCTCTCTCTCTCTCTCTCTCTTCTCTCTCTCTCTCTCTCTCTCTCTCTCTCTCTCTCTCTCTCTCTCTCTCTCTCTCTCTCTCTCTCTCTCTCTCTCTCTCTCTCTCTCTCTCTCTCTCTCTCTCTCTCTCTCTCTCTCTCTCTCACACACAGTACACACACACGCAGATGTAACGTTTCCCAATGGGGGGGGGCAGAAGAAAATGGTAAGGGGGCAGCTTCATCGCCTGTGTCGCTTCCCAGGAGTGTTTCAAATACTTTTAAATATAAGCACTGAAATATCTTGGGTTGTTTTGCATGCCATCATGTTTGGTGGGGCAGACTGGGCATATAGGGGGGGCATTCCACCCCCCCTCATGCCTATGCCTAGATCCGCCCCTGCACACACAGTGAAGGAAAGAACAGGTAGAATGAGAACAGGAGTTCTCATTGTGAGCGTGGATCATGGAGCACATCCATCCGTCACGCAGAGTGACAGTAGCAGGTGAACTATTAGTCCCAGGAGTGAACTGTGTTATACGGATACAAAGTGTCCCACTATGGAAGTGCTCTTCCTTCTCCATGGATGGTGGAGTAAGAGGATCATCGCTCTTCCCCAACCGCCTGGGGACGGGACGGGGTGACGCGCCAGAAGGGGAGGGGACCCAAATGATTTGGGGGAGGGGAGGATGATTAGCTTAAAGCAGGGGTTTTCAACAGGTGGTCCGGGGACCACCAGTGGTCCCTGAGAGGGTTCCAGGTGGTCCCCAGCTAAGTTGGTTAACCAGATGTGACTCTTGCGAACGTAAAAATGAAACCAAATGGACCCTTGCGGGTCCATTTGGTTTCATTTTTACACTCTCAAGAGTTAAAATTCATCATCTTAATTAGCCCAGGTCTACACAACTAGAAGATTAATGGTCATTTATGTTAATTTGACTGTTTTGTTTCCCCAAATCCAGCCTGGAATTGTGGACAAAAGCAAGAAGAGAAAACTTTAGTTTGGGGTCTGAGGTGCTAAAATGTCATCAAATGGTCCGTGGCTCAAATGCTGAATAAATGGTGGGCCCTGGTATCAAAAAGGTTGAAAACCCATGGCTTAAAGGGACATTTCACTGTTTTCACACAAAAAATATGGTAATGACATTTAGAAGATTTAGACCACGATTCTTCTGGCCTTTTGTGTGTAATGTGTGGTTTTAGATAGTTTAGATGTTAGCAGTAAGCCCAGTGTCTCTGATGTCATGGTCACTAGTTCCTGGACTACAATTCCCACAGTTCTTTGGTGCGCTACACCTCCTTGTGGCTAGGGGAAGGGCTGTCTAACTGAGACATCATGTAGTCCAATCCAGTAATTTCTGTTCAGAAGAAGAATGTCTGCTCTCTACACGCCATACCTTGTCATAAAGGTGATTAATCGGTGATTAAAACAATATAAAAAACAATACAAACTGTCATTATTAAGAAGGGGGAAATTATTCCCAAAGTTAGTTCCCAAAGTTAGTTTTGTGAACCTATGTGGGCCAATGTTTATGAACATTTTTGGGATCACAATGGGTTGGGGAACCCCTGTTCTATTAAAAAAACAATAATAACAATTATTCAAAGTCATTACATGCTAAACTCCTTATCCCAAATCCCTTATTTCATTTTTACTATTTTGAAAAACCTTTTGCAATATTTCAACATGTCAATCTATGAACACGTTGTAGACTGGCCATTTGAACTACTGGAAAATGTTTTTTTTGTTTTTTTTAATAGTTTAAAAAGGCTAAAAAGTTAAGGGATGAGGGGTTTAGCGGTAACAAAAATGGAGCCCATAGTCTATTAAAACAACAATAACAAAGAAAATAATAATAAAAAGCATAACGCAGCATGGTATTTACTCTAAGTCCTGAGGATCCCAGAGCGTTAAAAAATGTATAAATATAACAGTGAGCATTTGACTGTGTCAGAGGGAGGGTCATCATTCTTCTAACAAAGGGTCTACTTAACCCCGCTGGAATTCCCCCATGAGGTCACTACTCTGCAAACGCTCCTTCCATTAGTCAAGCAGGTAGATATTAATGGGCGTAGAAGATGTTCAATCACAGTCTGAATGAACAGACTTGTCTCTCTGTCTTTTTTGTGAATAAATCAGACTACAGAATGGGCTTCGCTTGGACGAGATTTCCTTTACGACACACGAAAAGTTGCTCTACTTGGATATTATTGATGTTTTTTAATTTGGGCAGAGCAATTTTGCATTCTTCTGCCTCCGCGCGTTGGTTGACGTCAACTTGCACTGACGTCAACGTGACCCCCACTTCACCCGTTTTCAACCTCAGTTGGTGTAATTCATGGTCAAGAATTAAAACACAATTTTTGGTACACCATCTGTTTTGTTTTGTTTTTGTTTTTTTGACTCTTACAAAAACGTCCTACCGTGACATCGTTATTAGGCATAGCATGGCTTGTGCGTGTACATGTGCGCGTGTTTGTGTGTGTTAAAATGAGGACAATGGCTTCCATTATATAGCTTGCTAACTTTCCAGGAATATAGAAAGCCTAGAGTTTGTTATAGCCTGGATTCCCCATTTATGATGTCATTGGTAGGCTATGGTTTCTGTACTGCCCAGAGCCCTCCAGCGAGACACAGATGCCGAATGATAGAATACTACTTAGTGAGGACCAATTATGAAGATGATTTGGACAAGGCTAAAGTACCCTATAGGCCTGTTTTTTTCCCACTGGAAATATCCTAAAAAATGGAGTCGTCTTATATTTGGGGACTATATTACCGTATTGTCCCGAATATAAGATGGCTCGGTTATAAGACGACCCCCATTTTTCAAGTCTCATTTACAGAAAAAGAACATTGAATGCCAAATAGTATAGCCCCCAAATATAAGACGACTCATTTTTTAGGGTTACCATTGGGGAAAAAAACATGGTCTTATATTCAGGCCAATAGGGTATTTGGCATTCAATGTTCTTTTCACACATGGGTTTACAACAGATGGACAATGGGCATCTTTTAGAACCAGCACTGCTCTCGACATAATGCTGACACCAGACCAGACAGAACTATAAAAACACCCAGATGGCTGAAATGCACACACACACACACACACACACACACACACACACACACACACACACACACACACACACACACACACACACACACACACACACACACACACACACACACACACACACACACACACACACACACACACACATTTGAATTCTTTTATTTGGATCTGCACAAGAGGCACAGTCATAATAGATCCAAATACTGATCAGAAGAGGGTTACATATCATAGATTAACCAGATAAATCTGCAGCACATGCTTAACAAACAGAGAAGGGCAAGACATTGATGGCATACTATCACATGGTACTACAGAAACAGGATGTATTATTTTTTTTTTTTTTCCTAAGGATAGACAAAGCATCGCCTTCTCCAGACAGACAGACTGCCCATAATAGCCGAGATAGAACAGTATTTAGCCAACTTCTTTGCGTTTGTTTTCTGCAATCTACACACACACACACACACACACACACACACACACACACACACACACACACACACACACACACACACACACACACACACACAGAGTCAGCAGGTCATATACGTGTGCATGTCAGGGGTCAAATCTCCAAAGGTCAAAAGGGTTGTGTGGGATTCTCATTGATCTCAGTGGTAGCAGATAAGCCAGCTGCAGTAGCAGCACATGCTCTCTAAAGATCTACCATCCATCTGTGAAACCCAAAGCTATTCACATTACCAAAACCTGCTATTCTATGGCCCTCATACAGAGGACAACATGCAAGCCATCACACCAGAGGTGAACTTAGACCACAGAGCTGTCCACTATATTTTCACACTCACTCCAGAGGGCCACGTTGGATATTACTGTCATAGCAAAGCTCAAAACCCATTGTAAACGGTGCGCTTATATAGCGCCTTTATCAAAATGCATTACATTCCCTCCTCTAGCGGATCTGTATGCGTTATGGTTATGCCCTCATGGCAAAAAGAAGAGGCTTGTTGAAACTTAATTTTTATCGGACGCAGTGTTGTGTCTACACTTCCTCCCTCAAGACCAACTGCACCGACAGGGAGGGACTGCGGGCGAGGGGAAGACTGGGAATCGGCATCACAATTACAATTCGGAGAAAATGACGAAAACGGAAAATAAATTAAAGAAAGAAAATAAAGCAATAAATGAACATTACAGCTGCACAAAGGGCCAAAGTGATTCGGGCAAAGAAACATCAGTCGAAGGAAACAAGAGATTTCCACGTTTTTTTTTTTTGTTTTTTTTTTACGTTTTTGCGTCCCACAGTTTAATATTTTCCCCTTTTGTTATAATTGCCACGGTTTTCCGTGCAGACAATCAGTCGTCGTAGAGGAGCCACGTTTCTGCGTTAACAGTCCTGAGCTCGGACGCCTCGGAATTCTGACGGATTAAAGGTGACTTTGTCCCGTCGCCGCCGTCCAACTCTAAATGCGAAACAGGAGGAGGAGGAGGACGCCTCCATTTCTTCACACATGGCCCCCCCACCCGCCCCAACAGACTAGGATTTGGAGGGGAAAATACACAGACCATTCCCAATAAGTCCTCCCACCCCCCCCAATTCGTCCTACTGCTCCCTCTCTCTTCTCTCCGTCTGTTCAAGTCATACCAGGGTGTGTAAACAAAGGGCCTATATGGATCAGAGCACAAACCAGGACAGGATATGAGTGATTCCCCATCTCTTCTACTTCTTCTTTTCTCTGCTTCAATCCCGCCTGAACGTGCATCACAGTGATACTAGTGTACTGTAGGAAGAGATCTCGCGTTTTGATCTTGGTTCTCGCGCTGGTTGGAGCTCTGCAAGTTCCAAACATAGGCCGACATAGTTAACCACTGCATCACAGCACAGTCTTTTTTCTTATAATATACAGTACATTATCTAAAGCGACTTGTATGACAAATCATTATTCACTAGAGTGATGAGAGGATTGTCAATGCGTTAATGTTAACTGCGAATGTGCAATCTGCTGTCAATGGAGCTGGATGGCCAGAGTGGTTTGTTTGAAACTCGGAATTTATCTAGACCAGAGGTTTTCAACCTTTTTCACCCCAGGGACCACTATTTATTCTGCATTTGAGCCACGGACCACCATTTGAAGACACTTTAGTCCACATACCCAAAACTAAAGATTTTTTGGGAAACAAAACAGGCAAAGATAGATTAAAAAAAAATCACAAATCTTCTACATTCTCTAGTTGTGTAGACTTGGGCTACTTCAGATGATGAATGTTTTAACTCTTGAGAGCGTAAAAATGAAACCCAGGGATTAAAGTAAAAAAAGATCTTGAGACTGAAAATGATCTATTGCAAATAAGCACTGAGCTAATTAAATGACCCCTGTGAAATCCTCAGGACTGAAATCAGTTCAGTACCCAGTATACTGAGAACTTTAATCCCTGTGAAACCAAATGGACCCGCAAGGGTCCATTTGGTTTCATTTTTACGTTCTCAAGAGTTACATTTGGTTAACCAACTTAACTGGGGACCACCTGGAACCCTCTCAGGGACCACTGGTGGTCCCCGGACCACCTGTTGAAAACCCCTGATCTAGACCATGCATGTTTTGGAATTTAGACAACTAGCGCACAGTAGTCATGAAGGGGAAATGGTGCGTTTCTATAGTTTCTTTATCCAAGGAACGCAACCAGCACAGGAGCAATTTGGGGTTTAGTGTCTGGCCCAAGTACACTTGTAGACACAGAAGGAGCCAGGATTCGAACCACCAACCCCACGCATCATTGGGCGACCTGCTCTACCCCCTGAGACATGGTCGGAACAATTTGCCAGAGGTTTGGGCGATGTTCTTATACAGAGCAGTGTGTGTACACAATACGCAGAAAGAGAGTGAGACAGACATACAGACAGACAGACGGACGGACATTCCTGGGCTTATAGATGGATATGTAGTTTGGAGATTGCTACCTACAGGGCAGGTTTTAGAAGGAAGTGCAAATCTGTCTCCACCTCTTCGTGGGAACGAGGCCCCGTTCCCCGTGTCCCCGGGCAGCCATACACTGCCTCGCGACGGCCAATTTGTGAAGGATTTCCTCCGTTTTGGGGATGAGCCTCGCGCACATGGCCAGGTTAGTCTGCCCTCTGTGTCCCGTTTCAAGGTACAGGATATGTTTTCCACTTTGGAGACTTTGCTGCCTCTCGATAGAATTGTCAGATAGGTTTTGTTTTGTTTTTTTTCCTTGGTCATAATCAGTGTTGCCAACTTGGCGCATTTGTCACTATATTTAGCTCTTTTCCAGATCCCCCCCTAGCGCCAAAATTAGTGAAAAACTCCTGGTGGAAAATCTGGTGCTTTTTGGCTGGTGAGTTGGGGCGAAATTGGTTGACAGGCGCCAGAGATCACTATTTTCCTCCTACAATAGAGTCCTTCTTTCTCCCTAGAAAGGACCATTGGTAACCCCTTTAGACCTGTAACTCTTGAGATTGTAAAACGAAACCAAACCGACCCGAAAGGGTCCATTTGGTTTATCATATTTAACCATCTGAATTACCTAATTTTCAAGAATCTACACATTTTAGAAAAATGGTAGAAGAATAGCTATTTTGACCAACATTTTGCCAGTCATTTCTGCTAAATTAGTCCGAGAGACTAAACTCAACATCAAACGGAGGTCCTCTGTGGCTAAAATGCAGAATAAACGGTGGGCCCTGGTATGAAAATGGTTGAAAACCCACTGCTCTGGCACATTCTAGTGCATTTTGGAAGTGCCATTAGTGCATTTTGGATTTTGGCAACACTGGTCATAATCACATTTCATAAAACCGAAGAAAAAGCAGCACACTCCATATACTGTAGCGACGATGCTGGATCATTTATGAAAAATGAAAACCAGCATTTTGACCTGGAAAGGACTTCTACTTCAGGGATTGAGAGAATCCCTGAAGAAGACCTTCCCAGGCCTTTTTCTTCACTTTTTAAAGTTTTTTTTTTTTTTTTTTTTACCAAGGTCAGCAGCAGGACTTCATCAGTCCTGGTGTTGTGTCTCCTGTTTGCTTGCCATAATAGTTTTCTCCCTTGCAGTTCAGTTCAGGGAAAAAAACAACTTCTAAAACCAGGAAGCTATGAAAAGGAAGCTACAAAATTCATTTTTCGTACTACCAGGGGTTTTCAACAGGTGGTCCAGGGACCACCAGTGGTCCCTGAGAGGATTCCAGGTGGTCCCCAGCCAAATGATGGACAGTTGGTAACCAAATGGACCCTTATAGATGTGTAACTCTTGAGATCGTAAAATGATACCAAACGTGCCCGCGAGGGTCCGTTTGGTTTCATTTTACGATCTCAAGAGTTAAATCGTTAGTTAGTTACAGTAAATGTCTGAATTATTTTATTTTCAAAAACCTACACATTTAGAAAATGTATAAGAATTGTTATTTGACCAACATTTTGCCAGTTACTGTATCTCTCCTAAATTGCGCACACAGACTTGAAAATCCTTAACTTTGGGTCCGAGAGAGAGACTACACTGAACAGTGGTCCGTGGCTAAAATGCAGAATATATAGTGGGCGCCGCCCTGGTAAGAAAAAAGTTTGAAAATCCCTGTAACTATAAGAAAAATTCAGGATGGCCGTGCTGCGAACATCAGATAATGTTTGGAGCGAGTGCAGGAGGAGGTGGAAGGGGTTTCCCAGTGGGGTTTGTCAGAGAGGAAGTCGAGGTGTGGAGGAGAGAGCAGACTCCTCCATGGAAAGGTGTTTCATAAGAGCCCTGACGCACAGGTTGCCAGATCCTGTGCCTTTGGGCTTGCCAGGTCCCAGCTGCTGCCTGCTGCTGCAGGGGTTGGAGAGAGGCTCGGAGGCCAGTTAGTTAAAACACCAGGGGACTGGCGGTGGGAGGAGGGAGGAACACATTTATCACCACATTGTCTGACTGCTCACCCTCACTTAGCGGCGCTCACTTACTTCTCTCCTCTCTGCGCTTCCCTACTTAATAACCCTGGTGGAAGAGAGGGATTTAGTGATAAAGTGGCTCTGAGTGGAGAAAGAGACCGAGAGGAGAGACAGAGAGAGAGGGAGAGGCAGAGACAGAGAGAGAGAGAGAGAGGCAGAGAGAGAGGGAAAAGATTGAGCAAAGAGGATGAGCTCTATGTAATATAACACAGTCAGGAGGCTCAGTGCCGTGGCCTTCTGCTGTAGCCAATCAACGGAACGGAACGCTCCCCGTCGTCGCATCTCGCCAGCGTGTTAGCGACTGTCAGGTTAACTTACACCTGGTCCCCTCTCTCGGCGGCGCCCGCACCCGCGCCCGGCCCACCTAAATGACTAAATCGCTATCTAATAACCCCGACGCCAGGCTCATTACTCAAAGGCGCAAATTGGCTCAGTTTGGAGATCAAATCCTGGATCACATCTGAGACGCGGAGTGGGGTGAGCGGAGCGGAGTGAAGCGGGGGAGCCCCAGCGAGCGAGCGGAGTGGAGTGGAGCGGGGCTCCATCAGTGGAAAGCTATCATTTCCAGCTCTGTGATTGCTCCTCATAAATGTCATGAAGCCAGTTTGGCTGAGACGAGGGAGGAGGGAGAGAGAGGAGGAGGAGGAGGAGGAGGAGGGTTGCACTTGCACACAGGGAGAGAGAGAGAGGGAGGGAGAGAGAGAGGGAGAGAGAGAGAGGGAGGGAAGGAGAGAGAGTGGAGAAGTGGGAAAGGGACTGAGGGCCAAAGAAAAATGTGGGGCTCTTTTTAAATGTGGTGCAATGATCCTAGCATGCCATCTAGTGGTGGATGCCAGCTGGTCCAAGCCCTTACAATAATACACTATGTAGATAGAGTATGTATAACCACAGTGCCTCTCCTCTCTGGAGAATCCTTATGCTTTTTTTTTCACGATGCTATGAACAAAAAGGACTCCATGTTGCAGACAATCCAATGTCTTCTTCTCTTAAGAGTGACTGCTTTCCTCTACACCAGAGCAGAAAGTAACAAAAACAATCCCATAATACTCCTCCCCACATTTGCATACAAAATATTTTCCATATATGAGTCAGGCCACCAACCCAGGTAAAAAAAATAGTCCACCTGTAAATAATAATATTTGCCCTAGGGTTACAGTGCTGTACTGCATGTAACTGTCACATTGACATGTACTTTTCAGAAAATGGGAAAAACAAACTGTTCCGATGTCCCATGACTTCCTTTATATTAATGATTCAATGCTAAGAATCTCAACAATCTCACAATGCATCTCCACACCTTGTGAGCTTGTAGATAGGCTAATTTTGCCGACTTTGTCAGTAAAAAAGTTGAACAATGCAGACATGAGGATTCTGTCCAACAGCAAAGATATTATAGTTCTGTGAAGGTAGAACTATGAATTATGCCAAAACAAATAGATGACAGAATGCATGCATAGCCACAATTAAGAAGATATTACACTGTATACTGTATGTCAAATGTATATGTATAATAATATGCATGAATTTTGGACTCACTGACTTCCATTGTTGATCGAAATAGTTCAGTTAAGACCTAAGGGGCTCAAGTAGTCTTGGGCAATACACCAGTATTACCGTTTATCGCGATATTGGAAATAAATAGCGAGTAATATCGTTGGGTCTATAAAAAATATCAACTACCGAATATCATCAAATACCAACATTATACTGCATTCTGATGATGTATTCTGATGATGATGAGCAATGAGACTTTTAATTGTAGCTATACAAACAATTTTCATGTTACACACATTCCTAAAATAGCCCTTATTTGGGCTAGGCCTTTTGGAAACAATGCATGTCCCTATTTAGGCTGCTTTAGTATGTCCCTATTTAGGCTGCTTGAACAGCAGAATGCTCAGTTTCTGACCCCTCAATGTCGCAATTCTGAGAACTAGGTGACTGGTGGAATGTGTCCAACTCTGATTGCACTCCATTGCGATCTAGTGGTCAATACCGTTAATATTGAATATCGAGCTAATTAACATGTTATCAATACCGATATTAAAAAAATCAATACCGCCCAAGACTAGGCTCAAGATGATAAGTGAAAATCATAAATCATAAATCATAGATCATTTTTACGATGATACAAAATGCACTCCGCTCGCAGGTTCCACAAACAAGTATTCAAACAAAGTTCTCAGTGATGCTACTTGCATGTGCTGGTTGAATAAAGTATATATATTCTTTTTTACCCCCAGAATGTGACGCGATTGATTTGATTTCATGCTCCGTCTGGCTGGAAACCTTAGTAGTAGTGCCAACGCAGCAGATCATTTGGTAGTTTCTTTTTTTTAAGTAGACCACAGGGAAAGATTAATGCAGTGCAAAAGCAAAAAGGGGCTTTTTATAACCATTAGTAGTCAGTAGCAGAGGCAAGTTTTTAAAAACATAATGTGCTAAATCTAGAGAAAGAGCAGGGGCGGATGTAACATTTCCCAATTGGAGGGGCAGTAGAAAATGGTATGGGAGCGGCTTCATCGTCCGTGTGAAGTCGCACCCATACCATTTTCGGTCACAGGACTTTTATTAGGCAAGTAAAGCATCAATCAGTTGTTGCTGAAGTTGCAACAGACGCGCAGCATAACTCAGGGAGTTTTCTGTTTTCAATGATGAAATGCTGTTGGTTTAGTGTTGCCACATTTGTAGTTAGTTAGTAGCAGCATAGTAGTGTTTCAAATCATTTCAAATATAAGCACTTTCATTTGAAATATCTTGGGTTGTTTTGCATGCCATCGTGTTTGGTGGGGCAGTCTGACCATTTATTCATTGCCCCCCCCATGCCTATGCCTAGATCCGCCCCTGAGACAGAGCAGCTGCCGGAGCACCTTCTATTCAACCTGGACAGACATGTCCCTAGTTGGCATCATGACGTCATGCAGTAGGTGAAGTGTTTTTCAACCTATTTCATATCAAGGTCCATTATTACTTAAGTATTAATTTAATTTGAGCCACGGACCAGTTCTTGATGAGATTTTGCCTCAGCCTTCATTTCGCTATCATTGGAAAAAGATTGTGTTCACAATTTCATGCTGTATTGATCTGATACCATGCAGGGGATAGCAGGAAATTGTTCAATCAAAATGACAATTCTTCTACATTCTCTGATTGCGTAGGCTTTTTATATATTAAAGGGACATTTCACCTTTGTGCAAAGCAATATAGAGTATGTTAATGACGATTAGAGGATTTAGAACACTTTCCTGCTGTGGTAATTTGTGGTTTAAGATATTTTTGATTTTAGCAGTGAGCCCAGTGTCTCTGACTGACGTCATGGACATTCTCATTGAAAAACATTTATTCTAAAAAAAATATTCATTGCTGGGACATCGCTTGCTCACGTCGCTTGCAGTGCGGATGAGTTGTTATACTATAAACTTTATTTTAATCAAAAATGTCGTTCCACACTTTTGTAAACCATTTTTCCAAACATCGGCGCCAATCGGCTGAGCTGTAATCCTGGGAGCTACTCGTCCTCTGCCAACCTTGGGGGTGTCTTTCTAGCTGTGAGGCGACAGCGCTACAAACCGTTTTTTTAAATTCTGTCCCAAATGAAAGGAAACAACACAACAATCGTCATCAGACAATACGATCGTCAGACAATACGATCGGGATCAAAAGATGGGGAAAAATAAGATAATCAATTGATTGTCGTGATCGGCCTACTTGTTGTGTTCGTCAAAGACGGTCAAAATGACCAGATCTTCAAGCAAGCTGACCATGAGGCACAGTGGCGTTTCTAAGCAATTTGGAGCCCGAGGCAAGATTTTCCCTGGAGCCCCCTGTTACGAAATGGACCCGTAAGGATCCATTTGGTAACGAATGTTTTAAATGTTCAATTCTAGTTATAGAGGACAAGTATAGTCTTATTAGCCTGGTATCGTTTTAAAGCATGTCTGGTGGTCGCCCTCTTCCCTCACGGCCGCCCCCCCTCCCCTCATGGCGCCCTAGGCAACTGCCTAGTCTGCCTAATGGAAAAAACACCCCTGATGAGGCATCACGGAACATGGTGCCTCATTGTGAGCTTGAAGAGTGGCCGTATTTTTTGCGCATGTGAAAAGCAAATAGCATGGTGCGCATCCCACGCCCCCACCCCCATTCAGAAATGACTCAAAAAAATTGGGAAGGGGGGGGGGGGGGGGGGGGGGGGGGTTGAGGGCTGCCTAATGAATACACAGAACGAAAGAGAAGACCCCAATTAAGTGGGCCAACAAGGTGTGCAAACCTATCCTGACAGGGTCGCGCTTGTGTTTGCGCTGAAGCCGAAGCGTACACACCGCCGAGACAGCGAGCGGCAAGGTGTCCCGCAAGGGGACACAGAAAATGAATTACCTTCCTGACACGTGTCAAAGCCAATCAGTGAAGAGCAACACCACCCCCCACCCCCACCACCGCACCCCCCCAAAAAATAAAGCAAAAACCCTCTGTTGTCCTTTTCATTTCCATCGCGCCGACGTTAGTATGCACACGGCCCCGCGCGCCAGCCTCCAAATGTATTCATTTATTCAGAGCCCCTCGGAGAAATCAGAATCTTGTTGTCCCCCTTTCTTTCTTTCTTTCTTTTTTTTTTTTCTTTTTGCTCCATCCCCGTGTTGTGTCGTCCAGATGGAATTTGCGTGAATAACGTCGGTTTAGTGAGGCAGAAAATAAGTACAGGCCACAGCACAGCGGCGAGGGACTAGATTACACCCCCACCCACCCACCCACCCAGCGTTCGCTCCACACACCTCATCCTAAACAGGAGGGAAACAAAAGGACGCGAACGCGGTGTCACCTTCATATACTATACTTTGTTTTCTCTCGCAGTTTCTCTTTTCACCTCCCAATTCTGTTGAAATCGCAATGCAGGTTAGGGAGGGAGGGAGGAGGCAGGGGGTTGGTGATTTTAAAGCAGAACGGTGCGCCTGTTTGATTAGAATCTCTTTGTTGTATCATCACCACACGCAGGTGCAATTAAACAGGAGGCCGTGATCCGTTTCATTACAGAAAAGGTTCGGCGCCCCCCAGCGAGGGGGGAGAGAGGGAGCAGCTCAATGTTCATTTATCGCTGCTTTCTTTTTTTGTTTTGCATTTCTTCTAACGGCCGCTAATTGCATTAATTAATCAGACGTGATTCCAGTCGAGGGAGGGAGCCGGTCTTAAAGTAATTGTATGAGATCAAAGTGGAGGAAGGCCGGGGGAGAAGGGGGGGGGGGGTCTACTCTATATATCAGCCTTTCCAATCTCTCACGGAGCCCCAGAGAAATTAAAACACTTTCAATCAAGAGTAATGGAAAGTTGCAATATTTCCCCTTTCAAAAACTTTGAGGAGACAAGTAATTGCTGCTAGTATTCTGATATTCTGATCGGGTGAAACTTGAGTGTAAAATGTGTGTTCGAATACACAGATTAATGCAGAAATAAAATCTCACAACTTTATGTCCCGCGAAAACATGTCCTAACATTTTGATTTGTGAAACAGTGTGAAAGGAGACTCCCACAGAAGTGCTTCAATGTAAAGTTTGATTTACTTACAAAGACACAACAAAAGGCATGTCTGCATGTCAACAAAGCCATGCAGACACGGGGAGAAAGAGTTGGATGAGCTGAAGTTGTGTCGTCGTTTTTGGCCAATAAATGTGGCTGCAATCATTGTGTTTGGGACTGTATGTTGTAGGCATGTCACGGTGTAAGGATCTTAACAATGGTTTTATAGTTTGCTTTTATACCGGTATTATCGGTTTTATAGTTTGACCACTAGTTGTCCTCAGAGTCCTGGCACATGCAGGCCAAATCCTCAACCAACATTAGTAATAATATATATGGTAGCATTTTATCCCCACAGACTAAAAACTAAAGATTTCTTTTGCTTTTGTCCACAATACCAGGATGGATTTGGGAAATAAAACAGTCCAACATACAGATCAAAATGACCATTAATCTTCTACATTCTCTAGTTGTGTAGACTTGGGATAATTCACTTGATGAATATTTTAACTCTTGAGAGTGTAAACATGAAACAAACATGAAACAAATGGACCCTGGCGGGTCCATTTGGTTTCATGTTTACGCTCTCAAAGAGTTACATCTAGTTAGAACGTGCAATATTGAATAAATGGGTGCAAAAAATGTTTTTTTTTTGTTTTGTTTTTTTCGGTACATTCGGTGGGCAAGCAAAGTACCGGTTTTGTGGCCCCATACCGGTATTACCGGATACCGTGACATCCCTAGTATGTTGTGTAACTAAAGATCCTTGCAATTTACAACTTTGTTTTATTAATTTATGAGTAAAAAAGTGGTAGAAGAGCAATGTGAAACAGTGGTGAATGGAGACGCATTCTTCCCACGGATTACAACCATCCACAGAGACTTGGAGAACATGACAAACTACGAAAAACTCCCATATCTGCTGGGCGAAGTACAACAATGTGCACAGCAGCAAGATTTGTGATAAAATTTGCAATAAAAGAAGCATATTAAATGGAACACAACCACCCTGAAGAATAAACATTGTATTGTACTCTTACAACCTACATCTACATCTACAAAGACTGCGACCTCCATATTCTTAACGTTTGCATTGATACATTGTGGTACTGCTGTATTACGCTTCCCTGTTTCTGTTATATTGTGTTTTCTTGTTATATTGTATTTCTTGTTGTTATGTTCTTGATTTGGCAATGTAAACGTATGTTTTCTCATGCCAATAAAGTCATTTGAATTGAATTGAATTGAATTGAATTGAATTGAATTGAATTGAATTGAATTGAATTGAATTGAATTGAATTGAATTGAATTGAATTGAATTGAATTGAATTGAATTGAATTGAACTGAACTGAACTGAATTGATTTGATTTGAATTGAATTGGGCCAACAACCCACTGTCACTGTCAACACAGTCACAGTCAGGACGGGAGTCACATTAGAACATACTGCAGGTCCTTGTTCTGACAGAACATCTTATGCCCTGTAAAAAAACACTTCACGTTTATCTGAACATTGTTTTTGATTGACGAGCATGGTGGTTTGTACAGAGACCCAGGAAGAGAGAGAGAGCAAGAAATGAAGGATGAACCCTACCTCTCTCAGTACAGTACTCCCGAACCCTCTGTATAATCCTCCAACCCCCTGTACAGGGAAAAAACACACACACACACACACACACACACACACACACACACACACACACACACACACACACACACACACACACACAATACATAAACATAAACACAAATGCATTTCCATGTTTGGGGTACTTGACATGAAGTGATTGGAGACCCACTGCACTAGTGATCATGTTGCTGCTGTACCTCTCCTCTGAACCCACTGCACTAGTGATCATGTTGCTGCTGTACCTCTCCTCTGAACCCACTGCACTAGTGATCATGTTGCTGCTGTACCTCTCCTCTGAACCCACTGCACTAGTGATCATGTTGCTGCTGTACTGTACCTCTGACCCACTGCACTAGTGATCACGTTGCTGCTGTACCTCTCCTCTGACCCACTGCACTAGTGATCATGTTGCTGCTGTACAGTACCTCTCCTCTGAACCCACTGCACTAGTGATCATGTTGCTGCTGTACTGTACCTCTGACCCACTGCACTAGTGATCATGTTGCTGCTGTACTGTACCTCTGACCCACTGCACTAGTGATCATGTTGCTGCTGTACAGTACCTCTCCTCTGAACCCACTGCACTAGTGATCATGTTGCTGCTGTACCTCTCCCCTGAACCACTACACTAGTGATCATGTTGCTGCTGTACTGTACCTCTGAACCCACTGCACTAGTGATCATGTTGCTGCGGTACTGTACCTCTGACCCACTGCACTAGTGATCATGTTGCTGCTGTACCTCTCCTCTGAACCCACTGCACTAGTGATCATGTTGCTGCTGTACTGTACCTCTGACCCACTGCACTAGTGATCATGTTGCTGCTGTACTGTACCTCTGACCCACTGCACTAGTGATCATGTTGCTGCTGTACTGTACCTCTGACCCACTGCACTAGTGATCATGTTGCTGCTGTACCTCTCCTCTGAACCCACTGCACTAGTGATCATGTTGCTGCTGTACTGTGCCTCTGACCCACTGCACTAGTGATCATGTTGCTGCTGTACAGTACCTCTCCTCTGAACCCACTGCACTAGTGATCATGTTGCTGCTGTACTGTACCTCTGATCCACTGCACTAGTGATCATGTTGCTGCTGCACTGTACCTCTGACCCACTGCACTAGTGATCATGTTGCTGCTGTACTGTACCTCTGAACCCACTGCACTAGTGATCATGTTGCTGCTGTACTGTACCTCTGAACCACTGCACTAGTGATCATGTTGCTGCTGTACTGTGCCTCTGAACCCACTGCACTAGTGATCACGTTGCTGCTGTACTGTGCCTCTGACCCACTGCACTAGTAGTGATCATGTTGCTGCTGTACTGTACCTCTGCTCTCAGCGTGGACAGCAGGACCTGGTAGGTGCTGGAGGTTGGAGACGCCTGGGTCCTCTGCTTCACCACCTCCGTGGGAACCCGGATCAAACACGCCACCTGGTGGGTGCAGACACAGATAGCAATTATTACGCTGTCTGTCTATCATGTTCTAATGGTGTCTTCTAAATCAGGGTTTTTCAACCTTTTTGATGCCAGGGACCACCATTTATTCAGCATTTGAGCCACGGACCACCACTTGAGGACATTTTAGCCCCACAGACGCCAAAACAAAAGGCTTATTTTGCTTTTGTCCATCTTCTAGTTGTGTAGACTTTGGGCTAATTCAGATGATGAATATTTTAACTCTTGAGAGTGTAAAAATGAAACCAAATGGACCCGAAAGGGTCCATTTGGTTTCATTTTTACGTTCTCAAGAGTTACATCTGGTTAAACAACTTAGCTGGGGACCACCTGGAACCCTCCCAGAGCTTGACACTAACACTTACCCGCTTGCCCGGCGCAAGTAAAAAACAATGGTGGGGCAAGTGAAGACTGCTACCTGGTTGCCCGATCGGGCAAGTGTGCAACTTAGTGCACTATAACACAACACAAGATAAATTTGTCTTGAAGGCAGTCATTGCACTCTGCCTCTGTGTCTTTCCCTGCTTTCTAGCTATCCACAATTCCAGGCTGGATTTGGGAAACAAAACAGGCAATTTAACTTTCACATCAAAATGACCTAATGAGCGTTCTGTTACTCTGTCCGTGGTGCTGAAATGAGCTTTCTGTTATGGTAGCTGTAGTGACTCTGTCCGTGGTGCTGAAATGTATATTTACTGAAATGTATATTTACTTGCCCCCTATATATTTTAGGGGGCAAGTGACCATGAGCTGAGGGCAAGTAGAACCTGACTTCCTCCGAGACCTTAGTGTCAACCCCTGCCTCCCAGGGACCACTGGTGGTCCCCGGACCACCTGTTGAAAACCCCTGTTCTAAATCAACACCCAACTCCACAAACTAATTTTGGAGGTCCTTGAAGTGAAACAAGGTTTGAGCACCATGATTTAGAAATATTTGCCAGAACAAAAATGCACATAATTCAATTTGAAGACATTTGTAGAACTGGTCTCAGGTCTTCAATGGTTAACGTAACGGCAGGACACACCTTAGCAACAAGTAAAAAAAAAACGTCAGTATTATCTAGCGCACGCACATACACATACACATACACACACACACACACACACGTAAAGGTGACATGCTACAGTTACACAATCTTTCAGCAAAAGACGTCCCAACCCTAAAACCCTCCATATGTCATCAAGAATATGGACTGCCAACACCTCCCGAAGATGAACATGAATATTTATGGCTCATCATAACTCCCATCAGCCCTTAAAGGCGGAGGACGGATCCATCTGACCACCTGGCCAGGCCATGTCCCATTTATACACATTTATATAGCGTTGCTGTCATGGTGGCCGAAAAAAAAAAAAAAAAAAAAAAACTCATTTATTTAACATTTTAACTTTTTCATATAGATTTCCTCCTTAAATATAAAAGCAAAAAGCAGCAATCGGCCGTACGATTTGAGCTTGCGGGGTTTGTCTGTCTTATACTTTTGAATTTCAATCCTGAAAAAGTAAAGAAAATTGTAGGACATATGTACGAGGTTCTCACACCGAGGATTTATAACCAGACCTGAGCGTGCGTGCGTGTGTGTGTGTGTGTGTGAGGGAGGGAGAGAGAAAGAGAGAGAGAGAGAGATGGAGGACGGGTCATGATGATGAAGAAGAGTGAGTGCCCCATATCACCACTTAACCCCTAATTGCTCCTGGTCAGTACTGGTCAGTAGTGGTCAGTACTTTACATGGTATCTTCCCCCATTGTTGAATGGGTAAATGGGATCTACAATCTACGTAGAGCAGGGGTTTTCAACAGGTGGTCCGAGGACCACCAGTGGTCCCTGAGAAGGTCCCAGGTGGTCCCCAGCTAAGTTGGTTAACCAGTTGTAACTCTTGAGAACGTAAAAATGAAACCAAATGGACCCTTGCGGGTCCATTTGGTTTCATTTTTACACTCTCAAGAGTTAAAATATTCATCATCTGGAATTAGCCATTTTGGAATGTATGGTTTGCTTGTTTTGTTTCCCAAATCCAGCCTGGAATTGTGGACAAAAGCAAAATAAATCTTTAGATTTTGGGTCTGTGGAGGCTAAAATATCCTGAAATGGTGGTCCGTGGCTCAAATCCTGATTAAATGGTGGGCCCTGAGATGAAAAAGTTTGAAAACCCCTGACGTAGAGGGTTGTTGTGGCTGCCTGTCTTGCCAGCCTGCCTGCCTGCCTGCCTGCCTGCCTTGCCAGCCTTGCCAGCCTTGCCAGCCTTGCCTGCCCTGCCTGCCTGCCTGCCTGCCTGCCTTGCCTGCCTTGCCTGCCCTGCCTGCCCTGCCTGCCCTGCCTGCCCTGCCTGCCTGCCTGCCTGCCTGCCTGCCTGCCTTGCCAGCATGCACTTTAACAACTCTATACGTTGAAAGTCACTGTATCGAGCCGCCAACGATTAGCGCAGGCGTGTGCGGTTTTCACTTCAAACAGGCTGACCCCTTTGCTCGGCAGACAACACATCCAACGCTCATCAAAGCCATTCCAGCACGCCCCTCCTTCAAGAACAAAAGGTCTTTAAACGAGTGTCTAAGGAGAATGTCATTCCCATTAGTATTCCAGGTGAAAACGCTCTTCGGAGGAGCTGGGGGTCTTTTCTCTTCAACTTCCCATAAGATTCTACCGCAGTGCAACAGCACCACCAAGTGGGCCGGAACAGCATCTGCACGCTGGTCCCCACCACCTCCCTCCCAACTGTTGCCAACTGCCAAAATCCGAAATGCACTAGTGGCACTTCCAAAATAGCAATTATTCTACATTTTCTAAATGTGTAGATTCTTGAAAAGTATGTAATTCAGAATTACTTACATATAATTAAACTCTTGAGAGCATAAAATGAAACCAAATGGTTTCATTTTTACGCTCTCAAGAGTTACAGATCTATAAGGTTCCCTTTGGTTACCAATGGTACTTTCTAGGAAGGAAGGAGGACTCTATCATAGGAGGAAAAATGGTGAAAAACGAGGGTTTTATCTCTGGCGCCTGTCAACCAATTTCGCCCCAACTCACCAGCAAAAAAGCACTAGATTTTCCAGTGCCAGGGGTTTTTCACTAATTTTGGCGCTAGGGGGGGTTGGAAAAAAAGCTAAATATAGCGACAAATGCACCAGGTTGGCAACACTGCCTCTTCCTCGCCATACTCCCCACCACCACCACCCCCCCTCCTCATCTGGGCAGGATCCATTTCAAAACATCTCATTTGCTCTCCCTTTGGCCGAGTCACTGTTTATAATACATTGTACATCATGTTTCACGGCCGCGGCGCTATTCTCCAAAGGACCGGCGAATAAGATGGCTAAATAGAAAGAAAGTGGCTATGACAAGTAATTACTGGTGTAATTGGATGGGGAGCCTGGAGTTAAGAGGGCCCTCTCCTCTCTCTCTCTCTGCCGTCACCTCAGAGGACAGGCCAGAATGTAGCAGAGAATCATTACACCAAATAAATTAGGGATATTGTTTATTTGGGGTGGTGGGTGGTGGGTGGTGGTGGGGGGGGGGGTGATTTGACACACTGAGGGAGGGTAGTGACAGCCAATGGGAGATAACAATCTCTCGCCTCAGAGCTCTGGAACCAGTGGGAAGAATGGGAGGGATGGTGGTGAAAAACAAGAGGTTTTCAACCATTTTGTTTAACAGGACCGTTCACAGAATATTCATTCACAGGACCACCATTTGATGGCATTTTCACCCACCAGACCCAAATCCAAAAGATTTTCTTTTGGTTTTGGTCCACAATTCCAGGCTGGACTTTCACAAACAAAACAGGTGTAGACTTCTTTAATTAAGTGGGCTGATGCAGATGCTGAAGATTTTTAACTCTTGAGATTGTAAACATGAAACCAAATGGACCCGCGAGGGTCCATTCGGTTTCATTTTTACACTCTCAGAGAGTTACATCTGGTTAACCAACTTTCTATCATTTATCTGGGGACCACCTGGAACCTTCTCCAGGACCACTGGTGGTCCACAGACTACTGGTTGAAAACCGCTGTGTTAAAAAGCTTGAGAGGCCCTCGAAGGTTTGGATTAATATGGCTTTTATGGCCTGTGAAGGGATATAGAAGTGGCGAGTCATCTTGTTTTTTTTTGTTGTTGTTAGTTTTGTTTTTTTAGTGCCTTAACTCGACTCAATTCACCATGTTTAAGAGGGGGTTGTTGGTTGTGAGCAGGAGCGATCCGTCAGGATGACAGATGTCAGTCTTCTTTGACTTTATAGTGGCCGTTTCGCTCTGGGCCCACGTCTCGTAAAAAAACTGCGATAAACATGTTGACAGGAGTTTTTACACCTTCCCACCCGGCCGGCATCCATCTTTTATTTACAAGCTCGTCTCGTCAAGACGGCCTTGCTCGCCTGCGGCTGGTTGGGAGTTTGAATGCTTTTCTCCTCGGCAGTGCCTTGCTAAAGCTAAATGACAAACCGTGTTTTTAAAAAAAAGGAGCTTTCAGCGACAGAATGGTCCATGGTTTGCGGAATGGGAAATTAACAGAGACTCACCACGGCACATTATCGGCACGGCCGGCAAAATCAATCTGAGGATAGCGGACTCATTACCTCCCACTGTCCTGCCTCCCCTCAGGCACCATCACTCTTCTCTGGCTAGTGGGCAGCAGGCCACAACGGACAGTCAATCACTGCTGTGTTATCAGCAGACAGCAACCATAGTGCAACAGGTGAAAGAAAGAACATGACGTGTGTCTGTGTGTGTATACTAGTTATTAGTGATGCGCGGGCCGGCTTTTTTTCACAACCCGCCCCAGTCCGCGCCGCCAATTGTCCCAGCCCGTCCGCAGCAGCCCGCCCCGCAAAATTTTAATCAACGGCCCGCCCCAGCCCGCAGCCCGCAATTAAAGAAAAATGATATAATGATTAGCGCATGTTCTTGTGAGTACCCCAAGCTTTAAAATACTATAGCAGCTATATAAATGATATTGTCATGGGCTGAATAAACAAGCATGTTGTTCAGAATGGTTCTGTAATGACAGTAAAATCGACAGTCTTGGCTCTAAATAGCTATGTCTTTCTAAGACGCATGGAAAATAAATAAAAGGCGGCTGTCGGTGATGGATCGAAAATGATAAAACAAACTATGGACCGCACGAATGCCGCATCCTCCTTCATTCATTTAATCAGATGCAGACCAGCTTATATAGCCTACACTAGCAAAAATATGAACGTCTGAAGAGAACGTTGGACTTCCCTATAGTATACTGCATGGACTTATTTTCCTCGCGACAGATTGTCCCTGTTCTACAACTTCTTGTATATAACACGGCCACTCAGCAATGTGAAATAACTCACAACACAGGTAAAAAAACAAACAAAAAAAAACACCACAGCGCTCTCTCTGTCTCTGTCTCTCCCCCCATGTCCACCGAGGCTATTGATATTACAATATTACAATATATACAAAATAAGTTATATAACTTGCATCCCGTAACTTGTTGTCATGTCAGACAGCGACTAAAACATGCGTAGTCAACAGCGCTTCGTTTGCATTGATGAGCTGGAAACGCAGCTGCAATCAATAGTAGGCTATTAAATGCCCATACCAAATATTTGATCACCAAGCCTCAATCATCGTATCTTACGCGATGTACAAGAGTACTTTTGAGGCGCGTTCTACCATCGTATCCTCTTGATGTGCAGATAACCTTATTATGCGATATACAAGACCACATTTGAGACGCGCTGTCAGCTTCGCTCTCTCTCTCTCTCTCTCTCTCTCTCTCTCTCTCTCTCTCTCGCACATACGAAACCATACGGCTTAATACTCTACTAGCTGTGCGTCCAAGCCAGTCTCCTTTGCGACGGCCGGCTGCGCTGTGCAGAAAAAGAATGGAATCAAGGGCTCCAGAATTTAATCTATTTCTATGCGCTTCAAGTTCAAGCACACGACCAGTTGAGCTGAATCCGTCTTCTCAATGCAAGTTCTGGTAGTAAAAACAACTGCCCGTCATCACTAATTACCTGTCAATTTAGGCTCATATTTTGGTCTATTTCAGGGGTTTTCAACAGGTGGTCTGAGGACCACCACTGAGAGGGTAATAAAAACAAAACGAGAGCATGTGATTTCTTTGTTTTATTTTTTGCATGTGCAGCGGGGTCAGCCCGCCCCGCCCGCGGTGTGATAATTACTTAAAAATCATGAACCCGTCCGCCCGCCCCCCGCGGGGGTCCGCGGGGCCCGCCGGGTTCGGGCCGGCCCGCGCATCACTACTATTTATGTATTTGATACCAATACAAATGTATTGCCATGAAATTATACCTAGTTAAAGGGGAATTCCACCCATTTTCAACATTTTTTTCTGAGAGCGTACAAATGCAACCTGTACGCTCTCAGAAAAAAGCATCTAAAGAAATCCATTAACATGGTGAAAATACATCTTGATGATGTCATAAAGATGTTTCACCATGTTAGCGTTTTTTTTTTTTTTTTTTCAGACCTCCATTTCTTGGGAACACAGAATGGGGGAACTTTTTTATGTCCACCCAGCATATTAGAATGTTGAAAATGGGTGGACTTACCCTTTAATGGTACATTTCACCATTTTTGCAAAAAAAAAAATAAAAAAAAAATAAAAAAATAATGATATTTTGAAGATTTAGAACACTTTACTTATTATTTCGTGCAGATCCA
Organism: Benthosema pterotum; assembly: GCA_039105355.1. NCBI lineage: Eukaryota > Metazoa > Chordata > Actinopteri > Myctophiformes > Myctophidae > Benthosema > Benthosema pterotum. Next base: position 13,159,006 of record CM076971.1, on the reverse strand, counting down.
TCACATAAGATATTCTGTTGAAAAACATTTCAATTACAGAATGTAACGTAACAAAATAGATGAAAAAAATGCCAAGGGGGTGAATCCTCTTGCAAGGCGCTGTATACTGTAACTGGAGTAATTCTACTTAGTCACCATCTCTCAGCCAAGGTGTTTACAGAAGGCGAGCTGAGGCTGCCACCATATGGTGAAGCTGCAGGCCAGACAGACAGACAGACGCTGACAGAACAGTCTAATTTGTTGGATACGACTGTCTGACAGTGTTCTGAACCAACCCCAGGCCACCATGAGGCAGAGGAATGCCACTTATGCCAGTGCTCAAACAATAGGCAAAATCATACTGTATATCATTTGGGACTGTGCCCTGCCTTGGCAAAAGAAAGCATGTTTTCAAAACATGCTTTCTTTTGCCTGCCCCCCCAGGCAAAAATGGCAAAAATGGTATGGGTGCGGCTTCATCGCCCGGGGCGCGAAGCGACACGGGCGATGAAGCCGCACCCATACCAGTTACAGGACTTTTATTAGACAAGTAAAGCATCAATAATAACATCAGTTGTTGTTGAAGTTGCAACAGACATAAAGCTAAAGGTCTGACTCAGAGAGTTTTCTGTTTTGTTTTGTTTTGTTTTGTATATAATTTTTATCCCACGATTTTGTAACCCATTTTTTCACCCAGTGCCAATTCCTAATGTGATCCTGGGCTCTACACACCCTCCACCAACCTGGGGAAGCAGCAGACTGGGCTCATGCTTCCTTCAAGGCATGAGGAGTCGCGCCGCCTTCTTTTCACCTGACAGGGGGGAGTTTCCCTGGTTGGACGTAGCGCGTGGAAGGAACACGTTATTCCAACCAGTTCCAGTCCCCTCCATCAAGCGCCTCGGCTAGCCAGGGGGAGGCAGTTTAGAGTTTTCTGTTTTCAATGATGAAATGCTGTTGGTTTAGTGGTGACACAACTGTAGTTAGTCAGTAGCAGTAGTAGCGTTTCAAATCATTTTAAATATAGGCACTTTAAGTCGAAATATATTAGGTTGTTTTGCATGCCATCATGTTTGGTGGGGCAGTCAGGGCATTTAGAGGGGCATCCCCCCCCCCCCCCCATCCACATCCACCCCTGTTTCAGAACACGGAAATGTAGCAGCATTATTATCAACATTGTTTTAGTCCTGAAGTCACTCGCTCCTCCCCTGTTTCGTAGAAAGTTTATTTTTTATTTTTATGGAGAATAACATGCGGTAGGTCATCTTCAAATCGTCTCATATAAAGCAAAAATAACCAATATTTTGTCTAGGCATGTCACGGTGTCAGAGTCCTATCACCGAAAAAACGAATGCTTTTGATACCGGTTTTACCGGTGAAACCGCCCCCCCACGTCCCCCGTTCTCATAGTAACCCGTAACGGCCACATTCGTAGTTTTGATCCACGCGTTGCAGATGCAATCGGCTATATGCATCCTACACGGAGCCTAAGAGAATAGACAAAGTTACGCCAACTCCATTTACTTCATGGGCCAGTCCAATGGCGGCTCTTCTACATATAAATGCATTGGCAGCAACCTATTTTGAATTATCTCAAGCCCCTTTATTTTAGATCGTTTACTTACTGTACAATACTTTAAAACAGTTGATTTGTTGCACATATGCCTAAACAGCTCTTATTTGCGCCGCCCTCGTTGAAAGCGATGCATTTGCAACTCCAGCTTGTTTCTATTCAGGCTTTATGAACAGCAGCTCGAGCGCTCAGTTTGTGACCCCTCAATGTCGTAAAATCTGACACTACAGGCTGGCTACAAGCCAGCAGACCGTGCACACATACAAAGACAAAGGAGTCTTCAGCCCCTGCCCTGTGCCCATTTACTCAGTATATAAGACTGGGTATGGCCATGGTCACCCATCCCCCCTCTAAAACTCTTTGCTCGTCCTTGCAACAGTTTCTCACGTTGTTGTGCCTGTTGTCCATAAACAGCTTACAGATTTGGGAAGGTTTGATTACGTGGTCCTTGTATGTGTGTAGTAGGAATGTGGAAGTATTCCTTGACACGAAAAAGTTTAGGAGCGAATCGAGCGATTATGCTGCTCCGTGTGCAGCTAACAGTCCCGGATATAACGTTTCCCAATTGGGGGGGGGGGGCAGCCGTTTGCATTCCATCATGTTTCCATCATGTTTGGTGGGGCAGTCAGGCCATTTAGGGGGCATTACCCCCCCTCCATACACATGACTATATCCGACCCTGGTGGAGTACTACTCGGCAGCGCACATCAGGTTTGCAGCGAAAAAAAGTTTTTTTTTTTTCTTTTTTTTTCTTTTTTTTTCGGTATATTCGGTGGGCAAGCAAAGTACCGGTTTTGGCGCCCCCTACCGGTAATACCGGTAAAACCGGATATCGTGACATGCCTAATTTTGTCTGTTTGTTCTGACTCTGCTCACCCACGTCACAGGGAGTATGCATCTCTCCTGTCCGGCCTTCGATTTTGGGGCCTCTGTGCCACTAAAAACAGCTACAAATGAGAGCGTTAAAAGCGTTTTACGCACTCAAGAGTTAAAATATATTTAAACATCTGAATTACGTACTTTCAAGAGTCCACACAATTAGAAAATGGAGAATAATTGTTATTTTGGCCAACGTTTTGCCAGTTCTCGTTCCCAATTGTGGACAAAAACATGAAAGTATCAGCTTTGGGTGCAAAAGACTAAATTCAACATCCGGGAACGATCAACTCAAACTCCGAATACTGTTTTCAAACGTCAATAGTCGCATATATAAGAAATCCTTCCAATTCTCCCCCTCCATTTTTCATTATAAGTGCATTATTCTTAAACACTATAACAAGTAATAGTGTTTCCATCATCACTTTTTTTTAATGTGTAGATCTTGTTGAGACGGTCATTTTGAAAGTATCTCTCAAGTCAAAAAAGTGTGAGCACCCCTGTTGTAGATTGTAGAGTATAGACCAGGGGTGGGCAATTATTTTTCCCAAGGGGCCAAATGAGATACATAAAATATTGTGGAGGGCCAAGACTAAAGGCTGAACTAGGCTGCGTAATATTAATTTAATTTCAAGATAAAAGTAAGAGTAAGCATTTTGACACCACCTCAGTAATTGAGCCACACACCAACATTTGATGACATTTTAACCCCACAGACCCCAAAACTAAAGATTTCTTTTGCTTTTGTCCACAATACCAGGCTGGATTTCACAAGCAAAACAGACAAACCTAGATTTTAAAAAAAAGACCATTCTTTCGCATTCTCTGGCTAATTCAGATAAATATTTTAACTCTTGAGAGTGTAAAAATGAAACCAAATGGACCCGCAAGGGTCCATTTGGTTTCATTTATACGCTCTCAAAGAGTTACATCTGGTTAACCAACTTTCCATATTTAACTGGAACTCTCTCAAGGACCACTGGTGGTCCCCGGGCCGGTCAGAGTCAGCCAAAGGGCCCACGGGCCGCATAATGCCCATGGTATACACAAACGTATACTGCTGATGCTGCTCCGTCGGAGACGTCTGGTGCAAAGTGTCAGATCACTAAACTAATGTGCTTGAAGCTAATTGGTAACGGCACATTTCTGCTGAGGGTGGGGGGGGGGGGGTGGCGTTGAGCTAATCGCTGTTTGTCGCAACGCTGGAAGGCAAATCCAGAAACGGAAACTATAAGATCGGATGTCACAAAATCAGCGGAGCTAGAGAAGTAGGAGAAATGCCTCCTTTTGGGCTGGCAGCACCCATGTGTGTCTCCGTGTGTGTGTCTCTGTGTGTGTGTGTGTGTGTGTGTGTGTGTGTGTGTGTGTGTGTGTGTGTGTGTGTGTGTGTGTGTGTGTGTGTGTGTGTGTGTGTGTGTCTCCGTCAGGGGCGGATCTAGGCACTGGCATGGGGGGGCAATGCCCCCTATATATCCAGTCTGCCCCCCCCCAAACACGATGCCATGCAAAACAACCCAAGATATTTCAAATTAAAGTGCTTATATTTATTTTGATTTGAACTACTACTGCTACAAACTAACTACAGCTGTGGCACAGCATTTCATCATTGAAAACAGAAAACTCTCTGAGTCAGACCTTTAGCTTTATGCATGCTGCGTGTCTGTTGCAACTTCAACAACAACTGCTGTTATTATTGATGCTTTACTTGACTAATAAAAGTCCTGTAACCGAAAATGGTATGGGTGCGGCTTCATCGCCCGTGGCGCGAAGCGTCACGGGCGATGAAGCCGCCCCCATACCATTTTCTCTTGCCCCTCCAACATGTTCTCTTGCCCCCCCCCCCCCCCCCCCAAATGGGACATGTTACATCCGCCCCTGGTCTCCATGTGTGTGTGTGTGTGTGTGGCCATCGGGACGCTACCATAAAGAATGTGTAAGCTGATGGCGGCTGTCAGGTTCTAGCCGGCTGTTATCCAGCCATTAGATCAGATTTATCTTCATTCCCATTGGCCTGACGTCTGCCCTGAAAGCTCATTTGTCAAGGCCTAGGCGGCGGGGGGGCTTCTCTGTCGCATCTGCAAAGCCCCCCGACCCCCCAATACACACACACACACACACACACACACACACACACACACACACACATCTGTAGGAGCATGTTGTGGCAAATACAGTGCGACATGCCAGGATGGGGGGTGGGGGGGGGGGGGGGCGAAACTGGCAGACACTTAAAGGGGAACTCCACCCATTTTCAACATTATAATACAGGGGTTTTCAACAGGTGGTCCGGGGACCACCCGTGGTCCTTGAGAGGATTCCAGGTGGTCCCCAGCTAAGTTGGTTAACCAGATGTAACTCTTGAGAACGTAAAAATGAAACCAAATGGACCCTTGCGGGTCCATTTGGTTTCATTTTCACACTCTCAAGAGTTAAAATATTCATCATCTGAATTAGCCCCAAGTCTACACAACTAGAAGATGGACAAAAGCAAAAGAAATCTTTAGTTTTGGGGTCTGTGGGGCTAAAATGTTCTCAAGTGGTGGTTCGTGGCTCAAATTCTGAATAAATGGTGATCCCTGGCATCAAAAAGGTTGAAAACCCCCTGTTCTAATATGTCATTAGTATAAAGGTGTTGGATGGACATGATATAAAAAAGTCTATTTAGATGCCTCTTTCTTTCTGAGAGCGTACAAAACACATTTGTTCATTTGTACGCTCTCAGAAAAAATGTTGAAAATGGGTGGAATTCCCCTTTAACTTGGCATGGAGGAATAATCCATAGGCTCCCTCTAGTGTCAGCCTGTGTGCTGGCAGATCTTTTGTATTTTGTGTCACAGTATTTTTGGTTGTTTTAATATGTGATGTTGTTGTTTTCAAATTGTGCCACTGTATTTTTTTTTTTTTCACGTTATTATTTTACATGTGAAGACCCCTTGGGGTGATCCTGCACTATACAATTAATAAAAAAACTGAAATAAACTGATTCATGGATGGAGCAGTTTGGAAACAGAAATTAAGCGAATAAACAGAGGCCGAGGCAGGCCCGGATGTAACATTTCACAATTGGGGGGGCAGGCAGGGGAAAATGGCATGAGGGCAGCTTTATCACCATCATGCCATTTGCCTTCCGCCCCCATACCATTTTCATTTCAATTCTTTAGTTCTGTCACTCACTAGACTTATATCTTGTACAGGACTTATATTACGCAAGTAAGCATCAATAATAACATCAGTTGTTGTTGAAGTTGCAACAGGATTTTTCTGTTTTCAATGATATGATGAAATGGTGTTGGTTTAGTGGCACCACAATGTAGTTAGTAGCAGTAGCAGTGTTTCAAATCATTTTAAACGGTAAGCACTTTCATTTGAAATATCCTTGAGGTTTGGTGGTGGTTTTGGTGGTTTTGCATACCATCATGTTTGGAGGGGCAGTCATGGCATTTAGAGGCACTTTGTTTCATTAGCACAATCATTATCAAATAGACTTCAGTTGTTCAGTTGCCTATAGAATCACAGCCATTTATAAATTAGTTACCAATGTGTCTGCTGATCATGACAGATTTTCTTTCGCAAGAACAGACCAGAGGTAACTTTTCAAAGCTATTTAGAAAATCCTTCTGGAAGTCCCCCCACAGAAACAAGCGCTATTGTTTTCACAGATATACGTACCTGCCAAATGATAACGATCTGGCAGGTTTACAAACAAAGGGTGAATGAAAATCCTCATTTGAATTATAACTACAGTGAGTCCAGACCTCTCAAGCTCTCTCTAGAGGCTCTCTGGTGTTTGTCCTTTGTTTTCTTAGTCATGTTTTCAATGTGTGGGCAAGCTCTCTATTTAGGTGTGCCGCGGCCCACACCAGCCCGCCCGTAGCTACGCCCCTGATTAGGGGTTCAGTGTCTTGCTCAGGGACACTTCGACACTAACTCTGCCGGAGCTACTGCCGCCCGTTTGTTATGCCCGTTGCACAAGGGTTACGTGGATGTTTAGGCCCTCATGGTGTGTGCAACCAGGGGGCTGTCCCGAGGTCAGCTCCTTCTTTACGGCTAAGCCCAAAGATTACTGGGCTTTGAACAAGACATAACCGGCAGGCCTGGATGGATGGATGGATGGATGCAGAGGGATAGTGTCTGTGCTCTCTCCTCAGCTACGCTCGGATGCTTCCCTTCCCTTTGATGTGCTCAAATCCCTGCGACAGGGTGGGAAGCAGCCGCGACCTCCCTCTCACCTCTCTCACAGTTAGTCATTGGAGAGCCAACCCAAAGGTAGTTATGAGAGATGCCTTGCTTATGTTCTTGCAGCAGCAGCTGTGTGGGTGGAATGGGTGTATTCTAATGCTAGGTAGATCACATTTTGTTAAATAGTAAAATGGTAAATGGTGCATTTATATATATATCAGACCTACAAGCTCATTTTTCAAAAATATCAGTGAGCGCGCCACTCAGTGGCGCGCTCACTGATATTTTTGAAAAATAGTGAAAATGTGATGCAAATCTTGGAATATATATTCTTTCGGAAGCAAATATTTTAACTAAAATCGTTGCTTCTGGGGGGTCCCTACAACATGTTTTCAGATGGGGGGTCCGCAGCCAAATATAGATAAGTCTGGTGGTCCACGGCATGAAATATGTTAAGAATCACTGACACAGGAACATAGCTTTTTCAGAGAAGCTAGAATCTGTCAGAATCTAGCATCAGAAACTAGAATCTAGTGGCAGACACTACAATCAGGTGTCAAATAGAATATATTCTTGGATTTGCCCATAATTTTCACAATTTTTTTAAAAAAATATATCAGACCGACGAGCTCATATTGCGCCACTTGGTTGAACACATTTTGTTTAATAGTAAAATGGTAAATGGTGCATTTATATAGGGCCTTTATCCAAGGTGCCTTAAATAGAGAGTAGATGCCATTTACCCATTCACACACCAATGGCAGGAGAAACCATGCAAGGTATTGACCAGCATATCGGTAGCAGTTGGGGGTTCAGTGACTTGCTCAGGGACACATCTACACTGACTTTGGGGGAACCGGGGTTCGAACCGGCTACCCCTGAGCCACTGCCGACCCAGAAATATTGAAAACTGAACCTGAGAAATACATCATGCAATTGTGGGAGCAAGGCTGGGTTCTTGAAGACTCGCACATTGAATTGTCAAAAGCCAGACTTGAACCCACAACCTTTCGTTCCTAAGCCTGGCCTGGCACTCTACTGACTGAGCTGTCCAGACGAGATGAGAGACAACACAACTGCATCACACAATCATACAGTTCAAATTAAATCAGTATCTATATCCAGTGTGTTAGCCCACAGTGTGACAGTAGTAGAAGTACCCTCTAATCCCCTGTGATCTCAGGCACCGAGAGCTGGCAAGGCAAAAACACAATTTCAGAAACATGTAAAAACCTGTAAAATGACCAATTTGAAAAAGCCATGAATACTAACAACCCACTATTTTGCGGGAAACTGGGGTGGTGTAGCAGCAAGACACAGGAAGAGAAGGAAGGTCATCCCTCCTCACGAGCATCTTTTTCTTCAACCTAGGGGTGACCAGATGTCCCTCTTTGCATGGGACAGACCCTCAGGTCCAAGACTTTTCAGGTGTCGCACAAATTGAGACCCTGTCCCGCATTGTGACCGACAGCAGTCACTGTTCAAATGCCCCAATATTTGGCTTTCTGTTGTCTCTTTTCCTGCTATAGATGTGTTTTTTAAGTCTGTTAAAATAACAATAGTTTTCCTCTGGTGCCACTATTTTTACACACTCGCTCCAGGGAGGCCACATTGCATGTACTGTAGTATCAAAAATAGCTGATCTACAAGCTCAAAACACGTCGCATTCTGAGCTTGCAGATCAGCTTTTTTTTGGTGTATTTAAATTGAAGTCCTGATTTTTTGGGGGGGAATAGGGCATAAACATCTTTAAAAAATTGCTATCCTCATTGCCAACATGTTTTCCCACTTGTCCCACTCTCTCCCTCAAATGAACAGTTATGAACAGTATATCTGGTCACCCTCATAGACAGATCTAGAAATGATGGGCCCCTGGGCCACCACCAGTCAAAGGGCCCCCCACACCGGAGCTTTTTTCTTTTCCATTGTGGCACATAGTGTCTCAGGGGTTGACACTAAGGTCTCTGATGGCAAGTGCAAGTCAGGTTCTACTTGCCCTCAGGTCATGGTCACTTGCCCCCCAAAAATATATTGTAAATTTTTCATCTAGGTTTACTTCCTACCTGGGTGCTTTCCCTGAGAGGGTTCCAGGTGGTCCCCAGCTAAGTTGGTTAACCAGATGTAACTCTAGTCTTGAGAGTGTAAAAATGAAACCAAATGGACCCTTGCGGGTCCATTTGGTTTCATTTTTACACTCTCAAGAGTTAAAATTCATCATCTCAATTAGCCCATAGTGGTCACAGACCCAGTGGTCCCTGACCCCAGCAAAATGATAGTTTGGAACCAAATGAACCTGGGAGAGAGATAGGTAGAGATAGCTAGAAAGCAGGGAAAGACACAGAGGCAGAGTGCAATGACCACCAAGACAAATTCATCTTGTGTTGTCTTATAGTGCACTAAGTTGCACACTTGCCCGATCGGGCAACCAGGTAGCAGTCTTCACCTGCAATTCAGCAGGATTTACATCAAAGGATTACTACAAAATAATAAACAGCCAATGTAATTGTTTAAACACTTAGTAATGTACCATAGCATGTTGGATTGGGACTTTTAGTGTTATTTTGTGGACACAAATGAATAAGCATATTGTTAATAGACAGTGACAAGGACCGTGTGCATCACTCTTATTCACTGACAGGGGTTGACACTAAGGTCTCCCAGGCACTTGCCCATCGGGCAAGTGCAAGTCAGGTTCTACTTGCCCTCAGGTCATGGTCACTTGCCCCCCAGGTTCCAGGTGGTCCCCAGTTAAGTTGGTTAACCAGATGTAACTCTTGAGAGCGTAAAAATGAAACCAAATGGACCCTTGCGGGTCCATTTGGTTTCATTTTTACGCTCTCAAGAGTTAAAATTCATCATCTTAATCAGCCCAGGTCTACACTGTAGAAGATTAATGGTCATTTTGATGTGTTAATTTGCATGTTTTGTTTCCCAAATCCAGCCTGGAATTGTGGATAGCTAGAAAGCAGGGAAAGACACAGAGGCAGAGTGCAATGACCACCTTCAAGACAAATTTATCTTGTGTTGTGTTATAGTGCACTATGTTGCACCCTTGCCCGATTGGGCAACCAGGTAGCAGTCTTCACTTGCCCCACCATTTTTTTTACTTGCCCCGGGCAAGCGGGCAAGTGTTAGTGTCAAGCCCTGCACTGATACTTTTTTTTTGCGGGCGGTAATTACGCAGACACTCAAGCACAACGGCCCCCCTAGCTCAAGGGCCCCTGGGCCTGGGCCCAACATGGGCCCATTGGGTAATCCTCCCCTGGTCACCCTATACTGCAACTATTCCTTCCTCCCTCCCTGCTCTCCCATGCCAATAGGAACACCCATAGTGTCCCCAACTCACTCCCCACGAGGTCTCTTTCGGATTCCTTTGGGTAGGGGGGGGTTGGGTGGGGGAACGACCTTGAGGAAATTGTACCACCTCCTCGTTTGCTTTCAAGTCCCCCAAAAAATTCCATGCACACAAAATTGGTGAAGTCTGGGGGTCTGCCGGGGCTCTGGGAAAACAGCTAAGTCAATATTAGGCAGCCATGACTTCTTATTTACCCAGCTGGAGAGGGAGGAGGAGGGGAGGGCGAGGGTGGGGTGGGCTGAGGGAGGGGGATAATGGGACGAGACAGGAGAGGAAGAAGGGCCCTGAAGTCACCCAGCTGGGACTGGGACAGCAAGGTGGGCCGGTGGCCAAAACCACTTCTACTTCCTCCCTCCCTCCCCCCCTGACCGTCTGGTCGCTGCTCACATACCGCTATGTTTCTGCTGGATTCACAGGGCTAAGTAATCACAAAGCAACAATAACTAGCAAAGTGTCTAAGTACAGCAGTGGTGTCAAAGTCATTTGGGGTGGGGGCCGCATTGGACTTAATGTGACTTCATGGGGGCCGGAGCGCCGCGGTGCAACCAGTCGCAGACCGCAAGCATGCACGACACACGCATGTTTATGTACACAGCCGTTACTTCTATACAGTATATCACACAAGTCATATTTATTATTAAGAATAGCTATTAATATATATTAATGACTTTTCATTATTGGTTTTATCCTTGTAGCCTAGATTAAGACATTTGCTATGAAAGATGCTATTTTTATTTACAGAGCATCAATAAACCATACGAAAATAACATTTACATTTCAAATACTAAATTTAAGTATGTATAGTTAACTAAGTATAGTTCTCGGTTATACACCCTTGTACTGCTGAAGTATAGTTCTCTCGGTTACACACCCTTGTACTGCTGAAGTATAGTTCTCACTTTGCAGTGCCAGCAGCCTAGCCTGGTAAAACGACTCCCCCTGCTGGACAACATGCATTACATGCCGTTCAGAGGACAGCTCAAAAGCATTTCTTTAAACGATCATAACTTTTGATAGGAACGTGCTAGAGACTTACTTTTTTTTTAATAGACTCAGACATTTTTGCTCTACAAGCCTGGGCCGTATTAAATCATCTCGCGGGCCGGATCTGGCCCGCGGGCCTTGACTTTGACACATGTGAAGTACAGTATAGTGCTGCTTCTCAAATTAAATGGTTTCATGTCAAAAGTATATGCATTTGGCTTGCGGAACGGACCCACATATACTTATACTATAAAATATATATACTATAAAATAAAATGCTGTATTAAGTGGTTAAAGTGGTTAACATGAGCGCGGTGCTATTTGAGAGGGAGGCCAGTGGTTCTCAGGCTCAATGTGTGTTGAATTTTCATGATATGGACCTCCAGATTAGGACATAATGTGTTGAATGAATGAATGAATGAATGAATGAATGAATGAATGAATGAATGAATGAATGAATGAATGAATGAATGAATGAATGAATGAATGAATTAACCCTTTGATTGCCTGTCTTAAGCTTAATTGCTTTTGTTCCAACTCTTCATGATTTTAATTCATCATTTGAAAGGCAAAAGAAATGTGTAATATACACAAACCCCTTTTAAACGGGGGGTAATCTCACATTTTTTACTCGGTTCAAGACCAATGTCAGCATCCGGTAATCACTTTGAGAAGCAATGAGATGGAATTCCCCCCTATATAATCTGTATGTCGAATGGACAGACAGACAGACTTGATGTGATTTGATTTTAAAGGTCCCTTTATTACACACCGCTAGGTGGTACAAACCTTTTCACAAACTAGAGCACATGCTCAAATAGCAAGTGGAAACGTTACAACCACACAGCCATACACCAGAACCAAATCAAAAGGGAAAAAATCAGTTTGTGATTTCCTCCAACTGTGCATAAAACTTCTTCTATTGCCCACTTTTCCTGGAAGAGTTCAAAACTGTCCGTCATTTTACAGTAGCAATGTTCTATCCTTAGCCGTGCTTTTATAAGCCCAGTCAGTACACTGTAAGGCATGGGCATCATGCGGCCCAGGGGCCAAATGTGGCCCTTTGGCTGACTCTGACCGGCCCGTGAAAGGGTACTGTGGTTTTCAACCAGTTGTCGGGGGACCACCAGTGGTCCTTGAGAGAGTTCCAGTTAAATATGGAAAGTTGGTTAACCAGATGTAACTCTTTGAGAGCATAAAAATGAAACCAAACAGACCCTTGCGGGTCCATTTGGTTTCATGTTTACACTCTCAAGAGTTAAAATATTCATCATCTGAACTAGCCCAAGTCTACACTGTTTGTGAAATCCAGGAATTGTGGACAAAAACAAAAGAAATCTTTAGTTTGGGGGTCTGTGGGGATAAAATGTCATCAAATGTTGGTCCTCTGTGACTCAAATACTGAATATATAAAGGGACCTGGTGTCAAAATGGTTGGTCTTACTTTTATCTTGAAATTAAATTAATATTGCGCAGACTTTAGTTCAGCCTTTAGTCTTGGCCCTCCACAATATTTTATGTATTTCATTTGGCCCCTTGGGAAAAAATAATTGCCCACCCCTGCTGTAGGGACAGGTCCACACAGCCCACTCCTTGGGCCTTGTTCCTGTGGCTAAGCCAATACAGTAGCTAATTTTGCCATAGCAGAGAGGAAGTTCATCAGCGTATGCACAGATAGACAGACAGACAGACAGACAGACAGACAGACAGACAGACAGACAGACACAGGGGTTGACACTAAGGTCTCCGAGGCACTTGCCCATCGGGCAAGTGCAAGTCAGGTTCTACTTGCCCTCAGGTCATAGTCACTTGCCCCCCAGAAATATATTGTAAATTTTTCATTTAAGTTTACTTCCTACTTGGGTGCTTTAAACCAGGGGTTTTCAACAGGTGGTCCCCGAGAGGGTTCCAGGTGGTCCCCAGCTAAGTTGGTTAACCAGATGTAACTCTTGAGAACGTAAAAATGAAACCAAATGGACCCTTGCGGGTCCATTTGGTTTCATTTTTACGCTCTCAAGAGTTAAAATTCATCATCTTAATTAGCCCAGGTCGCAATGACCACCTTCAAGACAAATTTATCTTGTGTTGTGTTATTGCGCATTAAGTTGCACACTTGCCCGGTCGGGCAACCAGGTAGCAGTCTTTACTTGCCCGACCATTTTTTTTACTTGCCCCGGGCAAGCGGGCAAGTGTTAGTGTCAAGCCCTGGACAGACATTGGGGCCTTACCGTTTCTCCCAGCGAGGCGGCCAGCATGTGAGTGACAGGTGCCAGGTGGGGCGGGGCCAGCGGTCCTCCCAGCAGCAGGGACTTGGTGCAGTCGTAGGTGACGAAGAAGGCAGCGGCTGAAACCAAGCAGAACCACAGCCGTTAAAGGACCATTAGTCAACCTGCATACAGCAATTAATATCTCTCACTGCCCCACTGACAGGAGACACACAGAGGAGGTGAGTGACTGTGAAAGTGTGTGTGTGTGTGTGTGTGTGTGTGTGTGTGTGTGTGTGTGTGTGTGTGTGTGTGTGTGTGTGTGTGTGTGTGTGTGTGTGTTGTGTGTGTGTGTGTGCGCGCGCGCACGCGCGTCTGTTTGTGTGTGTGAGAGAGACAGAAAGAAAGAGAGGGAGAGAGAGGGAGAGAGAGAGAGAGAGAAAGAGAGAGAGAGAGAGACAGAGAGAGAGAGAGAGAGAGAGAGAGAGAGAGAGAGAGAGAGAGAAGGAAAGTTGTACGTCTCACACAAAGAGAAAAGTCCTAGAGTAAGACAAAAGGAATGCAGCCACGACGTTGAATTCATTAGCAAACTGCAGCAAAAGCTGCCTATACTGGACTCTGTCTCTCTGGTGATACACAGTATAGATCAGTGGTTTTCAACCATTTTGATACCAATCGATACAATGTAAAAGTCAAGCAATACGATACTTTTTTGTTTACAAAACTATCTACTTTGATTTTTTAACATAATTAATATTTTGATAGTTACTATATTGTTACATGCCAACAAATTAGCAATCACTCCATACATAGAGTCCTTTCAGATAACAGTATGATAACTGCAATCTTGGTGTGGCTACGTTGAGTATTTTTCTTCCCCCATTAAACCTCAAAATAGTTCCTTTTAGAAGGAAGAATGAGTCACGATTTTCTCCAACTAAATCTATCGCGACACTGAATGTACCCATCAAAAAGCTAGAGACACAAAAGCCACCTGGATATTCTAATAAAAGATACAGTCTCTGTCAGCTGAAAACCTCATATGTCCAACACTTTACTACTACTTTTCAGGATTAAAATAAAATAAAAACAGCAACAAACGCAGAAGAACTTCCAGTGCGATAAGTGTTGCTTAAACCACTTTTGACGCTTTATTTGTGTGACACAGCCTGTAGTATGATCAAGTAGGGCAGTGGTTTTCAACCAGTGCTCCCTGAGAGGGTTCCAGGTCCCCAGCTAAGTCGGTTAACTAGATAAAAAGTTGGTTAACCAGATGTAACTCTTGAGAGCTTAAAAATGAAACCAAATGGACCCTTGTGGGTCCATTTGGTTTAATTTTTACTCTCAAGAGTTAAAATATTCATCATCTGAATTAGCCCAAAGTCTACACAACTAGAGAATGCAGAATATTAATGGTCATTTTGATCTGTTTGTTCTGCTTGTTTTGTTTCCCAAATCCAGCCTGGAGTTGTGGACAAAAGCAAAATCAATCTTTAGATTTGGGGTCTGTGGGGCTAAAACTGTCCTCAAATGGTGGTCCGTGGCTCAAATGCAGAATAAATAGCGGGGTCTGGTACCAAAAAAGTTGAAAAGCACTAAAGTAGGGTGTTAATATATGAAAAAATACGCCCAAAAAAAAGCTTAGGATACGGAGATGAGAGGTTTCTGCCCGACACTAAGGCTGGGAGCCAGCCCATAAATAATGAATATGAACAGTAGCAGCTCTGCAGACACAATGACAGTCCTCCTGAGGATTTACGACTCTGGGCTCATTCTGCACGTTGGAAATTATTCCACACTTCACAGCGCAGTGACTTTTTTAAAGTTTAAAGAATAAAACTGCTACAGTAGCTGGATGGATCCGCACAAAGTCAATTACAGACGGTCTCCAGGTTCCTTGTTAATGGCTTGTGGCTGTTGGCACCGCCGCTCCAGGGAAACTAAACACAATAGTATGGTATATGGTAAGCAATGCAGCTGAAAGTCTTTGGGCTCCTTATCCATTTTTTTACTATTTTGAAAACCTTTTGAAATATTTCAACATGCCAATCTATTGACACATTGTGACCGTGTAAACCGGCCATTTTAACTATTGAAAAATGTTTTTTTTTAATTAGTTTAAAAAGGCAAAGAAGTTAAGGGATAACGGGTTTAGCGGTGACGAAAATCTAGGCCTTGTGTTAGAGGTGTTAGAATAGCGCAGATCTTAGCCACACTGGGTTGCCTATACTAGGGATGGCGGGATTCCAAATTCTGGAAAAATATTAAACCCTAGTCTATAGCCAGAGCCTTTAAGTGAGAAAGTTCTGATATTCATGTACCCGGAACGTGCTTTGTCACATGACTATGCAGAGCTTCTTTGTGACCTATAACTGGAGTAGGAAATACAGTGTTTTCAACGAGAACAGAGCAAATAAGACCTATTTGCTAATTTAAGTATGTATGCAAAACATCAATCGTATTGTTCAGTCACGACTAGTCTCTGTAATGTTTATGTTGTACTATGATTGAAGAACGACTAAAATAAAAGGGATTTTAAAATAATAAAAGGGAGTAAAGCTGGACTGCTGCCTGAGTCTACTGCATTTCTGCATAGCAAACGAATGTTGTGGTACTGACAGTGATCATAGAGATGTCAAAGTTTACATTATTTTACACACAGCTGATGGCAGCTTGCTTACCATTGGGGAATGAACCCACGGCGGCAGACGGGACGCCAGCATATATGCCTCTGAAGCCTCCGGCCTTGTAAAAGCCTTGCTGGCTCTGTAGCCTGGTCTTAATGGTGTCCAGTGGGAACAAGGTCAGGTCCACGCACATCCCTGCACAGCCTCCTGCCTGGGACATGGGAAGGAAAACATCATCATCACTTGACACTAACACTTGCCCGCTTGCCCGGGGCAAGTAAAAAAAAATGGTGGGGCAAGTGAAGACTGCTACCTGGTTGCCCGATCGGGCAAGTGTGCAACTTAGTGCACTATAACACAACACAAGATAAATTTGTCTTGAAGGCAGTCATTGCACTCTGCCTCTGCGTCTTTCCCTGCTTTCTAGCTATCTCTACCCATCTCTCTCCCAGGTCCATTTGGTTCCAAACTATCATTTTGCTGGGGCCAGGGACCACTGGGTCTGTGACCACTATGGGCTAATTAAGATGATGAATTTTAACTCTTGAGAGTGTAAAAATGAAACCAAATGGACCCGCAAGGGTCCATTTGGTTTCATTTTTACGTTCTCAAGAGTTACATCTGGTTAACCAACTTAACTGGGGACCACCTGGAACCCTCTCAAGGACCACTGGTGGTCTCCGGATCACCTGTTGAAAACCCCTGGTTTAAAGCACCCAAGTAGGAAGTAAACTTAAATGCAAAATTTACAATATATTTTTGGGGGGCAAGTGACCGATGGGCAAGTGCCTCGGAGACCTTAGTGTCAACCCCTGATCATCCATACCCGCACACACAGTCCCCTGCCTGGGACATGGAAAAGAATCATAATCATTTCAATCAAGATCAATCAATCAACATAATGTGTAAACTACTGATTGATGTTATCAAATGGGGGTTTAATCTCTGATGAACATCATTGCAGTCATTACGAGCGCACCATTCCCTTACGTCCATGTTAAAAAGGGGGTCCACAGACCACAAGCCAAAGTATCAAGCCTCCCCCCATTATCATATATACTGTATATATTAGTCTACAGTACACAACAGACCCCCTTTCTAATTTCTATCGCTGGGACCTCCGACACTTTCAAACAAGAAATGACACATCATTACTTTCATGAGTGGAGCAGGCGCAAGTCAAGTGATCGGTGCACGGTGTATGGTGCGCGATGGCAGCTGCTGTATTATTTCTTCAATTTTTCTCCGATCTTTGAGCCTTGGGATGTTTTTTGTACCGGCTATCTGATTGGCTATCTCATCTCTCGGCAACCCACTCCATCTCCAAAGTTTTTGCAGCCCCGCCAAAAAACTTTTTGTGTTTTTTTGTGATTTAAAATAACACCCCAGACAGTTTATTAGTTAGTTACTCCATTCAGTATTTAGATATGTGGTGTTCGTTTTAGCTGCCCCGCCCCCTTCCTATACAAACCCATTATAACTTTAATCTCCATTTTACAATGCAAAACAATATTTTAAAATGCTGTTTTTATTGTCCCTGCATGGTTTTGTAACTTCAAAACCATGCACCCAACAGGGCTGAATCATGCTGTAGGCTAGGGACTTCAAGCAAGCAAGTGAAGCCCCAGAGACAGTCTGTCCCCCTAAGGTCCTCTGGGGACGCAGATCCTACTCTACCAAAATACCCTTGTACCTGTCCAAATACTTGCTTAATGTCAATGAGGTCCACTCCCACAACACCAGAGGGAGTGCTACTAACCATGTCCAACCCAGATTTGGCACAAACAAGGGTCTTAATTCCTTCCGCTCATATGCCACCAAAATGTGGAATGCCCTACCAACAGTCATAAAAGCATGTGAATCCCTTGACTCCTTCAAAACCGCTCTCAAAGGGCACCTACAGATGGCTGCAATTCGAAACTGGCCTCTGTAAAACAAAGGGGTACGGAGAAGTCGGCCGCCGCGAAGTCGGACCCTGAGTATAGACAGAGTTACGCTGTTGCAAACCCTGATCACTAAATGGGATCATTCCAATGGCGGCTCTCCTACATAGACTTCATATTATCTTTATTTTAGATTGTTTTGTAATACTATAGGATATAGTAAAAACATCAGGCAATAGCCTGATGTTCATAAATCCCTTTATTTTACGTAATTTACTACAGCATACACATTAACAACCCAGCTTTGATGATTATACATACATTGTTTTATTTTAGAATGTTTTATAGCCTACTACTAGTAGTAGGCCTACAGCCTAGACATTAGAGACTTTAGTTGTCACTGTGCAATGCTTTATAACAGATGTTTACATAGCTCTTATTTGCACCGCCATCGTTGAAAACAATGTATTTCAAACTCCAGTTTGTCCCTCTTTCAGGCTGAACAGCCTTCCCGCGCACAGTTTCTGACCCCTCAATGTCGCAACATTTCGGTTGGTCCGACTTCGCGGCGGCCCGACTTCTCTGGTGACCTATATAAAATCCCCCCACCCACCCCGCCTCTCCTCATTGTACATTTCTCTTTTCCCTTTTTTACCTCCACTATGATTTTACCTCCATGATTTGCTGCTTCTGATTTTACTGAAGTAGTTGTTTTGTATGTACGGTATTTGAATACCTTAATGAAATGAACAAGTTGGCCACTATTGTAAACAAGGGTATGCTTAACTTGTCCAATCAGCTTTTTCAGATTTGATGCTGTTGTACTTGAATTGTACTGTAATTCTCCAAACTGTTATCAGTTTTGTAGCAGTGTGTACTTGACTTGTACTGTAACTCTCATCTCTGTTAATAAAAATTTCATTCATTCATTCATTCAGGTCGGACACCACTTTGGGAACTATAGTATAAAACGACACAACAGAAAATAACACAGGGACAAGATATGAAACATGACAAAAAATATATCATAAACTCTGCAATCTTACCAGCAGAGACGCAGTGAACTCTCGCCTGTCCATAATGCTGTTGTGGTCTCTGTAGTGTGTCCCTCTCTGTGTCTCTGTCTGTCTCTGCAGTTTGTCCCTCTCCTCTCTCTCTGTCTGTCCCTCGAGTATGTCCCTCTCCTCTCTCTATCTCTATCTCTCTCTCTCTCTCTCTGTCTCTGTGGTGTCACTCTCCTCTCCGTTTCTCTGTCGGTCTCTGCAGTGTCTTCCTCTCCTCTCCTCTCTGTCTGTCAGGCTGAGAACAGCACGCTGTTGAATGGAGAAAATCAAAACATGCCGTTCAAGGGCGCCGCCATCTTTCACACAATGTGACACAACACAACACAGAGACGCTTCCGCGGTGTGATCACGTGATCGCATCCGTGCAGTTTCATTCGCCGGTTGGTCTCCATGGTACCCACACCGTCTAGTAGAAGAGTGGCGACATTGAGGGGTCAGAGAGGGAGCGCTCGAGCTGCAGTTCATGCAGCCTGAATTGGTGGGACAAGCTGGAGTTGGGAAATATAGTTTTCAGGAAATAAATGCCCTATTAGCCTGAATATAAGACTATGTTTTTTTTCCAATGAAAATATCCCCAAAAATGGATTCGTCTTATATTCAGGAGCCATACTATTTGACATTCAATGTTATTTTTTCTGTAAATGGGTCTTGAAAAATGAGGGTCGTCTTATAAACGAGTCGTCTTATATTCGGGACAATACGGTAGTTGTCAACGAGCGCGGCGCAAATAAGAGCTATCTTAGACATGCGTTCAACATGTCAAGTGTTTTATAAGTCTAATGTTTATTTTGTAGGCTAATACAAGACAACACATTCTAAAATAAAGGGATAGAAGTCTATGTTGAAGAGCCGTCATTGGCTGGTCCCATGAAGTGAACGGATATGTCGTAATCCGAGAGCACGACGGTATATAATATACTTATAATATTAATAGACTTTTAAATGTGGTCTTCTAGGCGAGTGGTAATGATGCCACAACAACGTGATTTCCAATACAGTGTTTACTAAGCTCTCGCCGTCGGCAGAATTACACACAACGTAGGCTACTTCTAGCTCTGGTCCAGAGCTCCGCTGCTTCTGAGTCTGACTTGCATTGGAGCTCTGTTGGTCTCCCTGCATTCGGCCATTACTGCACCCGACCAGCCTCTCTTCTCTAGTGGATATATAAAGAACGTTTTACCTACTCACCAAAATAAACACGTTTTGTGTCATTAGAAAGCCTACTTACCTTAGTGGTCGCACTCTTAGCCCCCCACCACACGGATAAATTGGACTTTTTGGCCAGAACGCGATCGTTTTTCACTGAAGGAAAAATATTTCCCATGGAACTTTTCTATTGGCAATATCGGTAGAGGGCGCAAATCCTGGTTGTTTTTCCGGTGAAAAACGATCGCGTTCTGGCCAAAAAGTCCAATTTATCCGTGTGGTGGGGGCTAAGAGTGTTTCCACTAAGGTAAGTAGGCTTTCTAATGACACAAGACGTGTTTATTTTGGTGAGTAGGTAAAACGTTCTTTATATATCCACTAGAGAAGAGAGGCTGGTCGGGTGCAGTAATGGCCGAATGCACGGAGACCAACAGAGCTCCAATGCAAGTCAGACTCAGAAGCAGTGGAGCTCTGGACCAGAGCTAGCTGGCTACTTCCAGGGGTGTAATGTAGGGGGACGCGGGTGGACGGTGTCCCCCTACCACTTCTCACATCTAAGATATTTTTGGGGCAAAAGTAGGCCTATGTTTTTTGTCTTGTCAGTTACTTTTATGGATACAATTAGGCATTGTAAACAGTCGTTTTCAATATGTTATACTTACTACAAATGCAAGTGTGCATGCAAGTGTGCATCCACTTATTTTAAATATTTTACATTAATACACCTTAGAAATGTTGTGTGGACATGATAAAAAGTTCCCCCATTCTTTGTTTCCTAGAAATGGAGGTGAAAAAAATCATTAGCATGGTGAAATGCATCTCGATGACATCATCAAGCGTTTCATCATGTTAATGAGTTTCCTTTTTTCTGAGAGTGTACAAATGGAACCAAATGGACCCGCTAGGGTAGTGGTACTGCTACTTCACACAACTTGCAGGGATGAATAACAGAACATGGAACAAATGACAGCAGGTGGATGAACCGAACTCACTTTCCTCTGGTGGTTGGTCCCTGGCTCTGTGGTGGAGATGGAGGATGATCACTCACTATGAGAACCGGAACACAACTAACTAAACTGGCGGGCCGAACAGAACCTACCAAGAACCCACTGAGACTGGGACCCAATCAGAACACATTAGTCTTAGTAAACACACACATTATAGGCTGTTTGCAATATAAGAGCAGTCCATTTGGTTTCATTTTATGCTCTTAAGACTTAAATTATATTTAAACATCTCAATTACTTAATATTCAAGATAACAATATTCATATAGAATATTTGTTATTTTGACCAACATATTGCCAGTTATTTGGCAAACTTGAAAATCCTTGGTTTGGGGTCCGAGAGATCAATATTCAAATGGTGGTCATCCGTGGCTAAAACACGAAAATGGTTGAAAACCATTAACCTATAAGCTTATCAAAACATATCAATTAATCATAAATGCATTAATCAATAATTTGCATCACTCTGCTGAACATTCAGCACCTCATAGTGGAGATACAGTATCTTATTGTGGCCATGAGTACACCTGCAGTAAATGTACTTGTTGTGTTACTTCGCAGCAGCTAGCGTAGCGTAGCGTATCGTACGCTGCTCAGGTGAGCATGCAGCGCTGTGTTCCTTCCTTGGCCGTGGCGGTGTGACCCAGGGGCTGGGTTATTTATGGGCTCCTGTCAGCCCAGACACAGGCACCTATTAAGGGGGGAGGAGGGGCAGGTAGACAGACCAGCACCTCTTTATACTCAGCAGCAGCACCAGGTATGCAGACCCAATGATGTCTGGGCCGAGTGCGCGCGGTTTGAGACCCGCTGCCCGCCATCCATCTTGTTGAAGCGCGTCTCGGAGGGATCCCGTTGGACCAGGGGCCCCAGCTGTGGCACGATGAAGACTATGGGCCTGTGTCTGTGTGTGTGTCTGTGTGTGTGTGTGTGTGTGTGTGTGTGTGTGTGTGTGTGTGTGTGTGTGTGTGTGTGTGTGTGTGTGTGTGTGTGTGTGTGTGTGTGTGTGTGTGTGTGTGTGTGTGTGGCTATATAATTGGCATCAGGAGGAGTGGTGCAACACAGTTACTGTATATTAGTTCTCCTCATGGTGATTTTCAGGACACATGCTGTGAGAATAGCAGATATACAAAACCACCACAACTAGATTGGCCATTTATTTTCACAATGATTACCTACAGTATGTGTCCCATATAGTGGAACCGAGTCAAACAAAATGGAATAGCTCTATAGCCTTACTTCCTATAGCCTTATTGGCACTGTATGAAACTAAAATAATTTTAGTTATTTTCTATTTTCTGAGTATACTCAGGCTTTTATTTTTCGTTCACATTCAGCGATATTCCACATGCTTTTAAAAATAGATATTTTAATAATAAATAAATAAATGATTAAATAATAAATTCTTTGTCAAGCATTTATTTTCTTTTTTTGATTGTTCTGGACAACCAAAATGTAGAGTATACCTGTTCCTATCTGTCTGTCTTTTATGCCCATATACAGTATGTGTATAGAATTCTCTATGTGTCTGTGACCTTTTATTCCCATATATGGAACTATGTGTCGGGTATGCCCACATATGGATCGATTGTTGTTATGATGTCAGAAGAACAGGCCAGTTCATGGGGCTCTGTTTCAGGTATGCCCAAATACAGTATGATGTCATGCTGGAGTGCCAGTGTAGTATTACGCGGAAGCGGGGATCGAACCCGGGACTCCCACTCGCCAGTCCAACGCACAACAAGTTGCGCCAATAGGGCTGGGTGCTACATTCACCCATCTTTTGGAGCGTGTCCTCGCGCTTCACACTTCACACCACGGACCGCCGTACATGATGTCCCTCATGTGGACCCGCAAGGACGTATACGGGTATATTGGGGATAACACCCGCACTCCAAATCCTGCCGACTACGCCAGATTGTAGTATTACGCAGAAGCGGGGATCGAACCCGGGACTCCCACTCGCCAGTCCAACGCACAACAAGTCGCGCCAATAGGGCTGAGCCCGATTGGTGGGCTGTTGTCGCTGGCTCATGGCTGGGTGCTACACCAGCATGACACACATCTGAAATGTCACTTTGCAAATCAGTCTGGCCAGAGTCTGCTTTGCTTGCAATTGCCTAACATCACATGGAAACAACGTTTCCATGTTGTTT
Organism: Benthosema pterotum; assembly: GCA_039105355.1. Lineage (NCBI taxonomy): Eukaryota > Metazoa > Chordata > Actinopteri > Myctophiformes > Myctophidae > Benthosema > Benthosema pterotum. The sequence continues at coordinate 13,135,980 of CM076971.1, read as the reverse complement.
CTGATTGGATGGTGTTAAAACACCAGTGTGTTGTTTTTTTCCTCAAACAAAACACAGACCAATAAGAATCCTCGGCTGAATTTCAACCCTCATATGCCCCGCCTACCTGTGAGGATAGGCTCCTCCTGGCCAGACTGACTTGCGAAGTGACTGTTGTCAGCAAATCAGACTGCATGGAATTCCAGGCTAGGATTAAACGGGTTGAGAATCACTGCTAGAGCCGTAATAAAAAAAGCTTCCCTTATATGTGGTTTCCATGCGTATTTCATCAAACAGGAACAGGGGGTATCCACAGACTATTAAATGTAAATTTGTGGGTCTTTGTTTCGGAAACCACAGATATAAATAACACTTGGAGAGTGTTCATTTACCCCGTCTGAAAGGTCAATGAGAAGCAACCCGCAGTCGGGGCAGATTTGCAGGGAGCAGCATTGATGTTGACCCGCTCAGAGGATGATCTCACAGATAAAAGCGCTCAGAGAGAGCAACTTATTCACCGTCAGCCCTCAGAGTCAGCAGAGGGCAATTCTAACCCCGCAGGCTGTCTTTGAAACGAAGGGCGAAGCATGGGAGGATTATAAGCCACAAGGAAAGGAAGGGAGAGAGTAGTATAGGGAGAGACGGTGGAAGTCAGGCCCGGATGCAATATTTCCCAATTTGAGGAGGGGGGGGGGGGGGGGGGGGGGGGGGGGGGGGGGGGGGGGGGGGGGGGGCAGGCGAAAATAAGGGAGGGAGGCCGCCTTCATACAATTTTCATTTAAATTCTTTAGTTCTGTGACCCACAAGGTTTATATCTTGTACAGGACAATAATAACATCAGTTGTTGTTGAAGACGCAACAGACACGCAGCATGCATAAAACTAAACGTCTGACTCAGAGAGTTTTCTGTTTTGGATGATGATATGCTGTTGGTTTAGTGGTGCCACAATCGTGACTAGATCCGGCCCTGGTGGAAGTCTGGAACCCCCATGACTAGATCCGGTCCTGGTGGAAGTCTGGAAGAACTCAAATACTAGTGCCAGCGGCAATGAGGTTTGTAGTAATAAATTGCAAAGCCATTGTCTGACGATGGCAAACATTTGGCTCTCTCCTTCCCTCCTGTGTGTACGTGTGTGTGTATCTGTCTGTCTTTGTCTGTCTGTGTCTGTCTGTCTGTGTGTGTGTGTGTGTGTGTGTGTGTGTGTGCGTGCGTGCGTGCGTGCGTGCGTGCGTGCGTGCGTATGTAGCAACAACTATAGTGAACTCTAAAGGGTAATTTCACTTGCCCAGATGAGAGGTTGTACAGAGTTCCACACAAATGTTTTCAAGCTGTTAACTTGTGTGTGCAGTACTAACTATAATTACAATTGTCAGACCAATTAACACCATTTCATCCTTCAAAACAGCTAACTCTCTGAGTCAGACCTTTAGCTTTATGCATGCTACGTGGTCGAATTAAACAACAACTGATTATTATTGATGTGGATTATTGATGTGGAAAATGGTATGGGTACGGCTTCCTCACCCGTGCGTGTACGAGTTGTGTGTGAAGGTAGGGGAGGTACAGTGAGACCGCTAGGAAGTCAACCACACCATTTGTACTTTGTGATGGATATATACTGTACTGTATGTGTCTCCTGCTGGCTGGGAGATAAATAATTATGCTTTTTTAAAAGATGCCATAGTGCTGTATCAGTGTGACTCCATAGTGGAAAGTTTCAACCTGCTATAGGCTATAGGCAAGTTAAACGTTACACTTGTTCATTTCACCTTGTTCATTTCATCAAGACATTTAGAGACATACAAAATAATTACTATTGTAAAGCCAGAAGCAGCAAATCATAGTGGAGGTAAGAGGGGGAAGGGAAAGGGAAAGCGGCATTGAGAGAGGTTCGTCAGTGTACAGTTCGCAATGCCATGCCAGCCAGTGATACAACCTGTCAGGGTGATGCTCTCTAATCTATACCTCTGCAAAAGGCAATGATGCATGCAACAAGATACTTTTTAATGGTAGTAGTCCAGTAATAGTGTAAGTTGACCTAGAACTAATTGCAAAAACTAGTTAGTTTTCCACAAAATCACTCATTGGGTGAAATATCGCCATAACAACTTGCCCAAATGTGCTGACCTCATCATATTTGTCAACACGGTTTATGGCTGTTTCCAACCCAAGGAAGATTTTTTTGGGCAAAACTAATGCTAAGAATGGATTCAGCATCATGAAAACTCAATAGTTTAATATGTCACTTGCTACTTAATGCACAATGAAATTTAGAAAATATTTGCCATAAATGCGATGTCGATGGTGGACATACTGTAAATGCCATTTTCAAACCTTTCCCCTCAGACGATTCCTGGCAACTTTTTATCTGTTATTTAGGATATATTGAAGATACAAAATCAATCTGAGTTTGCTTTTTTTGTAATTAGTCCCAGGTTGACCCCTTCTATTCCATATAATGCCTGTACTATAGTGCCTCTGGAGAAGGGTCCTTGGGCCCACGGGGCCCCTGCAGCCTAAACATCTACAGTGACCATGCAGGCAGCCATGGGTGGACATGCAGGTCATACTGTAGTGGGAGAGAGGGAGGTTATAGGACAGGTGGGGTGGAGGGGGGGCTCATCGTTGAGCCGGCAGGCGCGCCGGTAAGAAAAGTAAATCGATGACTATCACAGCTCAGCCTGTGTGACACTATATACTTCCTTTAACACACGCCAACAACAATTACAACAACAACAACCCCCCTATGCACCAACCCCATCTCCCCCCACACACACACACACACACACACACACACAACGGGGCAGAGAATCCATCAGAACTGTCCCTCCCAGTGAAGTTTATCATAGCGATCAATGTATGATGACCCAGATGGTCAGTGACACCGCACTGACAAAAGAGCAGGACGATGGAGGAGGAGGCCAAGAAGACCGGTCAGCCCAGGAGTGCTTTCGCCTCCACTGTCATCCATCTATATTTAGGCAAGAGCAACAAAAAAAAAGCGAGGGATCAATACGCTACAGGCGGATCATATTTCACACAGTGACCTGGCAGGGATTGAGAGGGCAGGGCAGGGCGAGAGAAAGGGGAAGATAGTATGATGATGATGATGGTGATGACATGGTCTTGGAGAGGCTCTGGCAGCGGAGCAAAGAGCAGCTCTCGGCGGGAGGTGAGGAGGGAGTGATACGCTGGCAAACCAAAAGGTGATAAGGTGAGGAGGAGAGCAGGGCCAGATCTAGACATGGGTATGGGGGGGTACATGCCCCCCCCCATACCCCCCCCCCCCCCCCCAAAAAAAAAATGCCCTGACTGCCCCACCAAACATGATAGCTTGCAAACAACCCAAATTCAAAGGTATTTCAAATTTAAGGACAACTTTATTTTATTTTTTTCAACCAAGGTTCATGGTTTCCTCTTATACATTCAGTAGATCAACCTAAAAAAACAACAACAACAACCTAAAACATGAACCTTGGTTGAAAAAAAAATAAAGTTGCATGTCCTTTAAAGTGTTTATATTTTAAATAATTTTAAACACTACACTACTAACGAACTACAATTGTGCCACCACTAAACCAACAGCATTTCATCATTCAAAACAGAAAACTCTCTGAGTCAGACCTTTAGTTTTATGCATGCTGCATGTCTGTAATAACAACTGATGTTGATGCTTTATTTGCTTAATATAAGTCCTGTACAAAATATAAATCTTGTGAGTCACACAACTAACGAAAATGTATAAAATGTTTTGTGTTATAGATAGCCATGCCAAAATACCTAGTTATCTATTCAATGTGGCGGTTTGGGGTGACTTTAAATGAAAATGGTATGAAGCCCCCCCCCGGATGAAGCCACCCCCCATAACATTTTCACCTGGCCCCCCAATTGGGAAAGGTTACATCTGGGCCTGGAGGAGAGGAAGTTCAGGTGTGACGAGAGTCGATATTGTCGCAACCGGAGGTACCGTACACGCGTTGCTGCTGCCGCGGGACGGCGGGCCGCAAACCACGTTAGAGACTGACAGATTGTCGATTCAGTGAATTTATAATGAATGCTCTGTTATTCACTTCTTTTCTCTCTACCCCCCCCCCCCCCCCCCCCCCTCCATCACCACCAACCACCCTCTGGCCTATAACACCACCCCCACCCACCACCCACCACCCCACCCAGCTGCTGAATTCATCTACAGTATGACCGCCCTCACCCCTGCCCCGACACCCTTTACTGCTGTATACCTCTCTCCCCCTCTCTCTCTTCGAGAGCCGGCGAAAGCAATCCTCGACCGTGACTGCCGTTGTGACGGTCTTATAACTGTTGCGACTGTTTTGCATAACAGTCGACGATTTTCCCTACTAGACCTAACCCTAAACCCTAAACAAACTAGGCCTTCTATTGTCAATCTTTGATTTCCTTCAGTAGCAAGATGTTTTTAAGCAATGAGAGTCGGGAGTTGGGGGTTGGTCTAACGACAAATCCAAACAGACACAGCTGATTGGCCAGCAACCCCATCACTCATCAATTACATTTAATTTAATTGTTTGGTATGAACCAAACCCCTATAGCTCCCCCTTTGAAATCTCCCAGGAAGTGGACAATGAAGCTTGAGTCTGGAGTGAGTCATGTTTATAGCCTGATAATCAGGCTAAAACCTAACCTCGGTAGAACCTATGCCTAAATCTAACCTTAACCCTCGAGTACAGTATTATGCAAACCGCTGCAACTGTTATGCGAAATGGTTGACTGTTATGCAATACGACAGTTACGGCGGACAGGGTCGAGGATTGCTTTCGCCCGACCTGTCTCCCTCTTCCGAACCTCGTCCTATATGCCTCCAGATCCGCCCTTCCTTTCACATATGCTTATTCTACTATTGTCCTGTCTGTCTGTGCATAAACAGCTACAACAGCAACAGCCATAGGCTTCAGTGTGAGAGATGCCCATGTCATATATATATATACACCGCAGCAGTGCTTCATTGCCCTGCTGTTGCAAGTGTCCGGATGATGCAAATGTTTGGCCGGCTAATGAGCAGAAATTATGTTGGGCTTAAGTTCGTAGCGCACAGCTTGACCGATCCTGTGTTTCATGAATAATAAAGCTGCATATCGGCCAGTACTGTGTGTGTGTGTGTGTGTGTGTGTGTGTGTGTGTGTGTGTGTGTGTGTGTGTGTGTGTGTGTGTGTGTGTGTGTGTGTGTGTGTGTGTGTGTGTGCTTGCGTGTGTGTGTGTGTGTGTGTGTCTTTCTCTGTGCTCAAAAAATAATGACCGTTACAGATGGTGCTTTTACTAATTGCCTTGAAAGAAACTCGATCTCTGAGCCTGGCTGGGACGATTAAAATTCTTTTCAAACAAATGCTGTCACTGAGAAGACAGACATAGATGCATAAATGGGGCACTGCGCACTTGCGCGCATGCACACACACACACACACACACACACACACACACACACACACACACACACACACACACACACACACACACACACACAGAGTTAGTTATGTTGTGTCCCTGAGCAAGGCACTTAGCCGCTAATTGCTCCTTGTAGTGGCTGAAAATGATCCCCAATAGATCACTCATGCCGGCAGGCTAAGCCTGGGAGTAAAACAACTGTGTGACGCGCAACATTATACATTGACCCAATGATAAGAACGATTCGAACAAGGAAATAAGTTATGCTTGTGTTTACTGCTGATCAGTGCACCAAAATATTACAATGCAATTACAATTATTCAATGGGGTAAATACGATCGCAATAAATATGTGCAAAGATGCAACCAGTGACAATACAAATAAGAATCAAACAACCAAAGTGCCAAGTGCTATAAAGTGCGGTCAACAAATTATGTAGCCTCCCAGCTCACCCTGCCTCCAGGAACCAAAGCCATCCATGAAGTGAGCTGGGAATGACCATGCACTTGTAAGCTATGGTGGCCACCCACACAGGCGCTTCAACCAATCAATGAAGCCCTATGGAGCGCGCACCTACACCAACCCAGTGAAACATATAATGTAAGCTATAGAAGGTCATTTTGGCTCCTACATTCCGGCCCCTAATTATGCCTGGGCACTAATTACTACTAATCTTAATATGTAGGAGCTCGAAATTAGCCTTAGCAAAATACAAAAGTAGAAAAATAGAAAATTCAATGCAATTCTATGCAAATAGTCAATCATAATGCATCATTATTTCTCGAATAGGATCTTCGTTCATCCATATTCTCCTCTCCATCTGCAAAACAGAGAAATAAAGAGAGTGGGAGAGAGAGAGAGTTCAAAGAGCTCAACAGCTCCAAACGAGAAAGGATCCATGGAGCGTGGGTGCTCCAAGTGAGACTTCAAGGCCCCTCTGCTTCCTGAAGCCACGCCAATCTGCATCTCCTCTCTGGACCCTGAAGCTTCAGCGGTCTGCATGCTCTCATGTAGTTTCTCTTCAGCAAGATCTAGCTGCATCAGAAGCCTTCTGTTCCGAGCCAGATCCAACATCTTCCTGACCCCAAGAAGCCAACTGACCACTTCTCCCAACCAGAACCAAGGCGGGATGCAACTGGTAAACGGCACGTTTTTCTCTGCATGAACTGCCCTCATGGAGACGTCTTTTGGAGAGACCTGCACAGAACGAGCGGATAGGTCTCGAGACTCCATTTCAGCTTGCGCCCAAGTATTGGACGACAAGGGTTCCGCACCAGCTCCACTGTCTGCCAAGCTACTGCACACACAGAGCTCTTCAGTGAGATGAGGCTTGTAGAGCCAGGCTACCCATTGCTGAGCAGCAGTTATAGGCAACGCCTCACCTCTGCATGTCTGATCTTCACTGAGATGAAGTTCCTGGTGCCGGGCTGCCCATTGCTGGACAGCACTTATCGACAAAACCTCACCCCAGCCCGGCTTAGCCCTGCACATGCCTTGCAGATGTTTCTCAGTGCCCAGCACCACAGGTCCAATAAATCCTGTGCCATCTTCCTCGAGATGAAGCTCTAAGCGCCGGGCTGTCCATTGCTGGACAGCACTTATCGGCAACGCCTCATCCCGGCCTAACTGATGTACGCACTGTGTTTTCTTGACACTGCACAACGCAGGTGCGGTGAAACATGTGGGATGTCCAGCCACCTTCTTGTTCTGTTTACGGACACCAACCAGCTGAACAGACTTTGTGACAGACCCTGTGCTGCCTTCTGTCGTCGATCCAAGTTGCTCATCCTTCGTGCATTCAGGGACGCCTGCCTTCGTCTGCTGCTCCCACAGCTGGTCAACTTTGGCAACTGCAATCCGGTTCACAGTGACGGGATTCACACCTGTGATTCCCATGCTGCCACACTTTCCAAGGGGACCATTCACGGTCCAGCCCAACATTGTTCTGACCGCGTAAGGACCACCACCAACACTCCTAACCACCTCCCATGGCTCTAGAGCCTCAGGAACATTGGTGCCAATAAGAAGATCCACCCCCGAGTCGATCTCTGTGATCTTGAGGTGCTCAAGATGTGGCCATTTCCTCAAGTCTTCCTGCCTCGGGATGTTACCTTGATCTACAGGCATGCTCTCCTGCGTGTAGACTGCAGGTAGCTCACAGAAAACATCTGTGTCCAGCCCAGCTACCTCCAAGTCCAAAACAACCCTGCTACTGACCACCTTCTCCTGACCCATTGTCCTTAGGAGGATGTCAGTCTTCTTTCCTGAGAGGTTCAACCTGTCCATGAGCCCCTCCGTGCAGAATGAAGCGGAGCTCCCAGGATCAAGAAAAGCATAGGTCACCAACATCTGACCTTTCTTAGACTTCACTCGAACGGGAAGTATGGCAAGAGTGCAGTCAGTCTCTCCGGCCCCAGTAAGACCACCGGACTGCACTGTGATCGAATTGTTCTCGTCTGTCGTCTCCAACTCTTCTGGCGCTTGCACTGGACTCTGCTCCTCAGGGTAGATATGCAACATGGTGGGATGCCTCTTACCGCACACTTTGCACACCAGACGTGCATTGCATTCACGGCTTCTGTGCCCAATGCACATACATCCAAAGCACAACCCTTTCTCTCTCAAGAAGGACATCTTCTCTTCATGCGTCTTCCTTTCCAATAGACGACATGTGTCCAAGGAATGCCCAGCTCCACAAAGCAAGCATGTCTTGACGACAGATAAGCCAAGCTCTTTCTTCGGTCCAGTGTCAACCCTTTTGTCGACTGTAGCGACAGTAGTCGCAAAGCTACTTCTGTTTGCTCCTGCAAAGTACTGAGGCTTAGCAGGCTTCACTTCCTTCCTCGACACTGTGGGGGAGGAATCTTGGATATCCCCAAACAGTGGGTCGCTCGCAATCTTCACCTGCCATTCAATGAATTCAACGATGTCGCCAAACGTGGCTCTGCGATGGTTTGTCTCCTGCAAGCTACAAGCGACATCTCTCCACTTCTCCCTGAGTTTGTAGGGCAACTTCTTGACAACAGCCTGCATGTTAGCAGGAACATCCAACTCGTATGTAGATTCAAACTCCCCAAGAGCATTGAAGCAGGACCGCAGCAAGAAGCTGTAAGACTGAAGCGCATCGACATCCTCTGCCTTTATCACTGGCCACAAGAACACCTTGTTCATGTACGCAGAGGTGATCTTCAATGAGTTGCCGAAATGCTCTTGCAACAAGGATTTGGCTGTGGCATAGCCAGTTTCGGAGGACATATGCAGACAACTACGAACCATGTCTCTGGGCTTCCCTTTCGTGTACTGCTCGAGAAAGTACAAGCAGTCCTTGGCGCTGTGAGTTTTCTCTTCGATGCAGTGCTCAAAGGCTCTCATGAAGGTTTGGTACTCCAAAGGATCACCATCAAAGGTTTGCATGTCACGTCGTGGAAGAAAGAACAAAGACTGCTGTTTAGCAAGCAAAGAGGTGATCTTGTTTTGTTCCTTTAAGACAGAGATCAGCTGATCATGATTGACACCATCTTGGACTAAGGGTGCAGGCTGCCGCAACTGCGACTGAGGACGAACTTGAGGATCGGGCCATCCACTTTGCCACACTGTAGCTGCATCAGGCCTTGGCTGCGATTGCAACCCCAGACGAGTCATCTTAGGCTGAGCATCCAAAGAGAGAGGACGTGTCTGCTCAGGTTGAGCATCCAGGAACTGTGAACATGGCTGCTGCTCACCTGACATGTACTGAGATGGCTGCCATACTCGCTGCTGCCTCGTGTTCTTCACCAACATAGCTCGAGAATCAAACAAAGATGGACGTACGGCTGACTGCTTATGCCGTGCATCAAGTAGATGTGAACGTGACTGTGGCTCACCCATTACAACATGCTGAGAAGAGTGCCCCCCTGACGGAGGAACAAAGGTTTCAGCATCAGGATCCAATAGTTGAGAAAGCTTCTCTCTCCCTTTCTCAACGTAAGAATTCATCCCATCTGACCTACTGGCTGAAGAACCAGACACCTGAGAGGAGGAGGCCTTCAAGACGTTGAGCTTAGCTGCTGCTGCTGCTATCTCCGCCTCCAACTCTAGCTGCTCTTTCTTTCTTTTCAACTGTGCCTCTTGCTCTTCACGAGCCCTTCTGAGCTGTGCCTCTTGCTCTTCTAGATCCTGTATCTCTTTAAGCTTCTTCTGGCGAGCGAGAAGAGCTGCCACGTCTGCTTCTGCCATCAGGCGTGCGGATGCAGCAGAAGAAGTAGTGGACCTACACTTACTACCTGCAGTGCTTCTTTTCTTTGAATGCTCAACTGACACATTAGAGATACTATCATCTGGGTTAACATCAATGACTGAAGCTGCCGCCACACCCCCACGATCATCTGGAACACAGGAAGCATTTGGGTTATTCACTGCATTAGATGTTTCAACAAGATGTGGGGGTACCAAAGGTATAATAGCCTCTTCCTGTAACTGCGCTGTACTTTGAATGGAAAGATTTTGCGAGAGCCATTTGTTTGCATTTTCAGTGAAATTAACTTTGCGTTTTTGTATGTCTGAAAACCAATTGTTTTGTCTCTCTTGTTCCTCTGGGGGAAGCAATGGAATAACCGAATCATGGAGAAGGCTTGCTTCATCGTACAGTGCAGATACGTTATAAAGGTTGAACTGGACAGCATTTGCATTGTCAGAGCTTTGCATAAGGTCATTAATTGCTTTTACAAGTTGTTCAATCCTTTTAACCTTAGCTTTGCGTTCGTTTTGAAGTTGTTCAATTTTATTTGATAGTGCTTTCGCAGTGAGCGTTGATTGCCGTTTTGGCTCGTTTACACTGGCGGTAGAACCTGGTCTTGATGAACTAGACATTTTGAATTTGCATTAAAATGAATCAAAGTCGAAATCATTTGCATCCAAATCGAAGCCCAAAATACACCGCAACAGCCCTAGTAGAATGTGCGTGTATGTGTGTGAATGCGTGGCTATTGCTCCCCACTAAACTGCCTAACGACCCGTAAGCTAACGAATGCAGACCCTGTGTCTTCAGCATGTAACGATAGGTACTTATGTGCCTATATATCTCTATAAGAGACGGCACTCCTGGGCCACCCGTTCCGCGGGTTTTAGAATGCGGGCCGAACCCGTTCATGCACATGAAAAACAACAAACAGTAGCCTACAGCCAGAGCTATAGGCTAAAGCCACTTTGCCTATAGGGGAACAATAGAGTGTGTGTGTGCGTGCAACAAGTGTGTGTTTGGGGCGGGCCGCTATGCGATGTGTAGAACACAACGTGGACTCGAAAGCAAATGGATTAAACAATAGCTGAGTGCAACCTTAATGCCGCGGTGCACGTATGTGCGCGATTCATTGTTTGAACGCCGCGGGGAACCAGGTAGGTTAAACACCCAACACCAATAGCGATCCAGATCGATACAATTTGTTGACAATGTAGTGGCTGAAAATGATCCCCAATAGATCACTCATGCCGGCAGGCTAAGCCTGGGAGTAAAACAACTGTGTGACGCGCAACATTATACATTGACCCAATGATAAGAACGATTCGAACAAGGAAATAAGTTATGCTTGTGTTTACTGCTGATCAGTGCACCAAAATATTACAATGCAATTACAATTATTCAATGGGGTAAATACGATCGTAATAAATATGTGCAAAGATGCAACCAGTGACAATACTAAATAGGAATCAAACAATCAAAGTGCCAAGTGCTATAAAGTGCGGTCAACAAATTATGTAGCCTCCCAGCTCACCCTGCCTCCAGGAACCAAAGCCATCCATGGAGTGAGCTGGGAATGACCATGCACTTGTAAGCTATGGTGGCCACCCACACAGGCGCTTCAACCAATCAATGAAGCCCTATGGAGCGCGCACCTACACCAACCCAGTGAAACATATAATGTAAGCTATATAAAGTCATTTTGGCTCCTACACTCCTAATGTGCTGTTCAGTACCTTGCATGGTTTCCCCCGCCATCGGTGCGTGAATGGGTTAATGGAACACACAATCTATGTACTGTGCCTTGGATAAAGGCGCTAGATAAGTGCACATGGATATATGCACAGTAGCATAGGGTGTCAAATCATTTTAATTATAAGCACTTTAATTTGAGATATCTTGGGTTGTTTGCATGACATCATGTTTGCTGGGGCAGTTAGGGCATTTAGGGTGGCATCCCCCCCCCCCCCTATGTCTATATCCGGCCCTGCTGTGGTGGAGAAGGTGCAGAGAGCATCCAAACAACAATATGTCACAGAGCGGTGCAAAGGCTTTGCAGCTTCATGTGTAACGCCTGGGATTCGAACCTGGGTCTCCCGTGTGAAAGTCCAACATCTAAACTAGATCTAAGGGACATCCCCTTGGTCTGGGGGCAGATACTAGACTTTGGAGACCATCACGACAGAGGCTGTAGCCACCTGCTACACTCACCTACCTTTTGACCTCCTTCCACGGGGAAACCGGATCCAGGTCACGGCACCACTGTAACGCCTGGGATTCGAACCCGGGTCTCCCTTGTGAAAGTCCAACATCTTAACCACTAGACCAAAGGGACATCCCCTTGATCCGGGGTCAGATACTAGACATTGGAGGCTATCACAACAGAGGCTGTAGCCACCTGCTACATATGCACTGTTGGATTAATCGTTTCACTTGAGGCTTCTGTTCCAATCGTAACTTGCTACTGCTACAGACTACATCACCTCTCTGGCACAGCCATTCACAACACTGTTTTTCTTTTCATGTGAGAGGCTGGTGGTGAGAGATTACCTACTTGCCCCCGTTGGAGCCATCTGGCAATTTGCATACCATCAAAACAGATATATCAACTAACCCATACCTGGGCATTATGCGGCCTGGGGACCAAATGCGGCCCTTTGGCTGACTCTGACCGACCTGTGAAAGGATACTGTGGTTTATAACCAATGGTCCGGGGACCACCAGTGGTTCTTGAGAGAGTTCTAGTTAAGTATGGAAAATTGGTTAACCAGATGCAACTCTTTGAGAGCGTAAACATGAAACCAAAGCGTAAACATGTTTACCAAAGCGTAAACATGAAACCAAATGGACCCTTGCGGGTCCATTTGTTGGTTTCATGTTTACACTCTCAAGAGTTTAAATATTCATTCATTGTTCATTGTTCGTGAAATTCAGCCTGGTATTGTGGTAATATTGTCTGATATGACGATGAAGCTGATTCTAATTTCAAGTATCCCCATGCAGGGATTCCCAGACCCTATAGGTTGAGAACCACTTTTCTGGGCGACTGGTTGATTAAAGGGCCACTTCACCATCGTCATATAATAGGTCCTCACTATATGTACATGCAGGGGCGGATCTAGGCATGGGCAGGGGGGGCAATAGCCCCCTAAATGCTCTGACTGCCCCACCAAACATGACGGCATGCAAAACAACCCAAGATATTTCAAATTAAAGGTCTTATATTTAAAATATTTGAAACACTACTACTGCTACTAACTACAGCTGTGTCACCACTAAACCAACAGCATTTCATCATTGAAAACAGAAAACTCTCTGAGTCAGGCCTTTAGCTTTATGCATGCGTGTCTTTTGCAACTTCAACAACAACTGATTGTATTATTGACGCTTTACTTGCCTAATAAAAGTCCTGTAACCGACAATGGTATGGGTGTATGTGCGAAGCGACACAGGCGATGAACCCCCCCCCCCCCCCTTCCGTTTTCTCTTGCCCCTCCAATTGGGAAATGTTATATCCGCTCATGAACTTCACCATCATAATAGGTCCTCACTATATGTACATGATAAAACAACACCTTTTTTCAGTTCAGAAACCCGTCTTCCAGTGACATCACCGATGTTGGAATCCAAGCTAATAGAAACTGTGTACCTTCTATTGCTGAAAAGTTGCAATTATGGTGACCAGATGTCCCTCTTGGCGTGGGACAATCCCTCATTTCCAAAACCTTTAAGGTGTCCGACATATTGAGCTCATTGTGTCCAACATTGTGACTGACAGACTTCAGGGTTCAAATGCCCTAATAATACTATGGTTTGGCTTCTGTTTTCTGCCTCTTTTTTCCTGCTATAGATGTGTTTTTAATGGCCGATGATTCATGCTGCTGCATAACACACACACACACGCACGCACGCACGCACGCACGCACGCACGCACGCACGCACGCACGCACGCACGCACGCACGCACGCACACACACACACACACACACACACACACACACACACACACACACACACACACACACACACACACACACACACACACACATTAGTAGAACCTCATTGGTTCTACTAATGCCATGCTGTATAGTGACAGATTTCCCTGCCAGGTGTGATTTAGAAGTGAGTTGAATGATGCCTGAACATCACTTTGATGCACCACAACACCTACAGTACACTAGAGCAACACCAGCAGACCAACAAGTCATTTGGAATACATTATTATTACTAGACTAACGAGGGCCAGCCAGGAGCCTTTCCAAGTGTGTCTGTGTGTTTGTGTGTGTGTGTGTGTGTGTGGGGGGGGGGGGACTACAGAACTGTGACAAAGCTCTATAGACCTGCGCAGTGACGTCACAAACCCTGTTCGGAATCCGTTTCTGGAACAGGGGCGATGACGTCACTGCGCAGGTCTATAGCCCTCGCTATAGAGCTGAGCAGTCCCGCCACTCTCATGGTGTCACCCTTGGCCCAGAAATGATTTCCCCATTCATTTTGTTGCACAGGCTCACAATGCAACAAAAGATTGTGAGTTTACAGATGTAATTTCACCACACATCACACCCTTATTTGAAGTAACGTGTTATGTAACAGTGAATCTTCGTAGCAGGCAGTGGATGTAATACCCAGTCAATAACGCATCTAATTAGACATACTAGATAGCTGCTATCTTTAACCTTCAGTCTACATACAGTCTCAGTTTGATGGAATGATAAAAGTGATCCCTTGCTTCAGTCAGACTATTGATTTAGACACGCATAGACACAGCCGTGCTTGTGATACACTTACCCATACAGCTTAAGGCTGTATGCACTTCAAACAAATTGATATGCAATCACTCCATCGACTCCATCGTCAACTGTCTTCTCAGACATTATGGATCAGGTAATTAACTAGAAAAGTGTGTTCCTCAGTGTACAGGTCTCCAAGCTGGATATACAGCCTATACCATAGGTGTCAAACTCTGGCCCGCGTGCCAAATTTGGCCCGCTGTGTAATTTCCTTTGGCCCTTGAGGCAACATCAAATTAACATTAGAGCAGCCCAACGGTATTATAGCTGTGGTGCCGCTGTAACACTGCATTCACCGGTGATACTACAAATCCCATAATGCTCTGCTGTTTTTGCTGTCTGCTCTGTAATATACACCAGTGGTTTTCAATGTTTTTCATCCCAGGGCCCACCATTTATTCAGCATTTGAGACACAGACCACCACTTGAGGACATTTTAGCCCCACAGACCCCCCAAACTAAAGATTTCCTTTGCTTCTGTCCATGACCATTAATCTTAGTTGTGTAGATTTATGACTAATTCACATGATGAATATTTTAACTCTTGAGAGCGTAAAAATGAAACCAAATGGACCCTTGCGGGTCCATTTGGTTTCATTTTTACGTTCTCAAGAGTTACATCCGGTTAAACAATTTAGCTGGAGACCACCTGGAACCTAGCCCTGCAGCTTTGTTCAGTTTTAAAATTTGGTCCACTATGTATTTGAGTTTGATACCCCTGGCCTATACTAACCTTGATAGCCTTGCAGGACCAGCCTCATTTGCCGTTGCAACATTCGACTTATGAATGTTACCGGCAAATGAGTCTGGATAGGGGCTGCTAAGCGATAAGTGACCATGCAAGTGCTTAAAGCAGTGCTTTTCAACCAGTGGTCCGGGGACCACCAGTGGTCTTTGAGGGAGCTCCAATGTGGCCCCCAGGCTAAATGATGGACAGCTGGTTAATCAGATGTAACTTTTTGAGAGTGTAGAATGAACCCAAACTTAGCCTTGCGAGTCCATTTGGTTTCATATTTACACTCTCAAGAGTTAAAATATTCATCATGTGAATTAGCCCCAAGTCTACACAACTAGAGAATGTAGAAGATTAATGGTCATTTTGATCTGTATAGGTTTGACTGTTTTGTTTCCTAAATCCGGGATGCAATTGTGGACAAAAGCAAAATAAATCTTTAGTTTTGCATAAATAGTGGGGCCTGGTATCGAAAAGGTTGAAAACCACTGGCTTTAGCCAGGCACGCACGCACGCACGCACGCACGCACGCACGCACGCACCATCACACAGACACACACGCGCGAGCCTGTTCCCCTTTGTCGCATGCAGTGCACGATCTCGATCGACCTGTGCACATGGAATAGATCCGTGCAGGCTTTTGTCACCAGAGAGAGAGAGAGAGAGAGAGAGAGAGAGAGAGAGAGAGAGAGAAAGAGAGAGAGAGAGAGAGAGAGAGAGAGAGAGAGAGAGAGAGAGAGAGAGAGAGAGAGACTGAATGACTTCTGGTATCATTTGCTCTCTGGGAGGACATGGGGGACTGACTGCCATCTATTGATCCACAAGCTGCCTGGAAGGGAATGAATGCCTGCCGTCGGGCTGACTGACAGAGATGCAATCTGGACCTTTCACATCTAATCTGTCAGAATCCTCAGTTGTCCATTCAACGGGGTACCAAATGGAACCCTGTTATGGGTCTGTCCGTTTGTTTACGTTTTGTGCCCTCTCATCAGAGGTACGAATTGGATTAGCACTGAGGATTTGTATCGTGCACTTTTTTTGCTACAGAGTTCTCTAAGCTGAGCCAGACCTAATCAGCTGTTGGCAAAAACAATGCCTGTCAGCAGAATGGTCTGGAATAGCTCAATTGTATACAAACTTGTCTTACTCCAGAAAATTGGGGTGGCCAGTCAGGACACAGTATATGTAAACAAACATATTTGAATACCGTGTCCTGATTGGCCACCCCAATTTTCTGGAGTAGGAAATGGTTGCACAATTGAGCTATTCCAGACCGATCTCCACCCATTCCACCCATTTTCAACATTTAATATGTCATTAATATACGTTAGAGATGTTGTGTGGACATGATAAAAAAAGTTCCCCCAATTCTGTATTTCCTAAAAATGGAGGTCTGAAAAAATGATTAACATGGTGAAATACATCTGATGACATCACCAAGATGTATTTTACCATGTTAATGATTTTTCTTTCAGACCCCTTTTTCCTGAGAGGGTACAAATGGAACCAAATGGACCCGCTAGGGTCCATTTGGTTCACATTTGTATCCTCTCAGGAAATGTTTGAAAATGGGTGGAATTCCCCTTTAACTGCACCTACTGCAGTGTCCCTGCAAGTAGGGCTATTCTACATTTTTTTAATAGACATTGACAGGACCAGTTTTCCTGGTCCTCGGAATGAGGAATTATGGTAAAAAACAACAACAACAACAAAAAAAAACAGATTTTTCAGACGTTTGTGTATATACTGTCGACATTTGGTATAGTGTCACGCATGTGTCAGTGTGCAAGCATGCATGCTAAACTCACCAGGGTATCTCTTCCATTGACTGTAGGTCAATGAAGATGGAAGGGGAGTGTTACAGTGAAATATGCACAAACATGTCTGGCGATGTGATCCTATCAGTTGGTGGAGCCTCATAGAAATCCAATAGATCTGCAGGTCTCAGAGGAGCTCTCACAGCGACATTTGATTCATATCCCTTCATAGAGCGACACATCGTTCAGCAATATGACGTCAAGGACACCACAGTGAGTCACCACAGCTCTGCTAAATCGCTGTATGGTCTTGTGTATTTGCTTGATGGAAATATTGTGCAGAAAATGGCTAAAAATGCGATTTCGGCCTGTTTGTTTTTCTGGCCCAAATATTCCAAAAATGTATGCAATTCATGCATTCAAAAGTGCTGAATAAATGTTTCATGGACCGATAACATTGATTATAGCAGTGGTATTCAGCCTTTTTCATACCAGGGCCCACCATTTATTCAGCATTTGAGCCACAAACCACCATTTGAGGACATTTAGCCCCACAGACCCAAAACTAAAGATTTATTGTGCTTTTGACCAACAATTCCAGGCTGGATTTGGGAAACAATACAGTCAAACATAAAGATTTTACGCTCTCAAAGACTTACACCTGGTTCTGTCATTTAGCTGGCAACCACCTGAAACTCTTTCAAGGACTACTGGTTGAAAACCACTTGATTATAGGGCTGGGGCTCGAAGAAAAAGATTGAATTAATTAGATAAGGTAAGCAAAGCAATCTTCTCCAACAAAACATGTGCAACCCATATCCAACAAAAACAAGGGACTTGCTCCTATACATGCGACTCCTTGGACGGCTGAAATTCAAAAGTGGCCTCCATATAAATTAATCCCCTACTCAACCCCATTTCCCTCTCCTTGCATATTTGTCCAGTGAAAAAGGTTCTGTGGTGCAAAATCTATACGTTATTGAAATTAGTTATTCCTTTTAACCATGCCATTGTAATTAATTAAACAAGGGTAGGGAAAAGAATTAGTAGGCCTACTTACAACACACATATTACATATTCAGATTTGTTTCCTATATTTGGTATTTGGTTTAGCCACAAGGCATACTGTATAATGTTTTCAGAATGTTCCTGATCTTCATAGAAGTGTGTTTGTATGTCTTGAAATGTTCAAATGAATTGAAAACTTAGAACACTGATGTATATACTTTTATATCGTTTTCCTGGTTTCACACAAGCAGTTTTTGTATTAACTTGTGCCTTCATTTTAAATGTATACTCATTCTACATACTATGAACAAAATGAATGAATTAATCAAGGAATCAATCAAGACCATTGGATATTGAGACATTGTAGAGCTTTTCCCTCCCTGTGATGCAGCAGATAGACTCCTTCCTCCCCTGTTAACAGCTGATTATATTTGGGACACAGTGAAACAAATGTTTGCCTCGGATTATCCTGTGCAAATGATGACCTTTTGGTCATGGCACTGAGGGAGAAGCTCTAACCTTTAGATTTGAATAACATCTGGGCAGCACCGGCTAACATACTGTGGTACAAGAGTGTCACCTAGTGGACACTTATAAAATGACAAAAGCCAAACTGGATTATTTAGCTAAAGGCAGCATAGGGTTATGGTTTTCAATGCATTTAATGGTCATTTGAAAAGGAGCAGCAGGGGACGCAGTAGAGTCCAAATCCAGGGACACAATACTGGAAATAGGCTAATGACAAGAAGAGTGAAACTGCACCAGAACAGAGCAGTAACATTAGGGCCGGATTTAGGGTGTGCAATTCCAAAGTTTTTACAACGTATATGAAGCAGTGGTTTTCAACCTTTTTGACACCAGGCCCCACTATTTATTCTGCATTTTATTTTGAGCCACGGAGGACCACCATTTGAGGACATTTTTAGCCCGACAGACCCCAAAACTAAAAGGTTTCTTTTGCTTTTGTCCACAATTCCAGACTGGATTTTGGGGAACCAAACAGTCAAACATACAGATCAAAATGATCATTAATCTTCTACATTCTCTAGTTGTGTAGACTTGGGCTAATTCTTGAGAGCTTTTTACACTCTCAAAGAGTTACATCTGGTTAACCAACTTTCCACCATTTAGCCTGGGGACCACCTGGAACTCTCTCAAGGCCTCTCTCAAAACCACTGCTCGAATCCACTCCAGTATAGAAAGCACAAAGTGTGCTTCATTAATCGTGCATTTATAATTCATATTCGTGTCATTTGTCAGACGTCAGTCAGCCGTTATGCATGCAGCCTATACCGTTCCAACAAATGGGAGGAGCGTTCTAATCAAGCTGACTCGAGTCGGAGGAATTCCTTCCGAACCCCATGGGGCCCTGTGTTCGTTCTCGTGTGATAATAACCCATTTATGGGCTAATTTCACAATTCATCTTGGCGATAATTGCCTCCATCAATATAAACCAAACGCAGGCCTCATTTGTAGAACACACAGAGTTATAGCAGTCTCTACATGCCAAAAATGAGGCTCTTATCGGATGATTAATAGGGGCTATGGCTATGATACATTTGACTCACTCACTCTGGGCAACAATATAGGCCATATCATTTTTGGGGGGTGGAAGTTGCCTGATTTGGGTAGAAGTGCCACTCAAGGAAATGAGTTTGGCGTCACTACAAATCTGTTTACATCTCTGTGAATGAAACAAGTATTGTGATTGTGATTGGTCGAGTAAAAAAGGCTTACAGCAGGGGTTTTCAACAGGTGGTCCTGGGACCACCAGTGGTCCCTGAGAGGGTTCCAGGTGGTCCCCAGGCTAATTTGGTTAAACAGATGTAAAAATGAAACCAAAAATGAAACCAAATGGACCCTTTCGGGTCCATTTGGTTTCATTTTTACACTCTCAAGAGTTAAAATATTCATCATCTGAATTAGCCCCAAGTCTACACAACTAGAAGATGAAAGAAATCTTTAGTTTTGGGGTCTCTGGGGCTAAAATGTCCTCAAACGGTGGTCCGTGGCTCAAAAGCTGAATAAATGGTGGTCCCTGGTGTCGAAAAGGTTGAAAACCCTTGGCTTACAGGCTTACAGGCTTACATCCGCACTGCGAGATGAAAGCCTGCACACAGGGTAGGCCTACCATAAAACAGCTATGAAAAGGCGGTTAGGCGGGGCATCCGGTTTGTTAACTTCCCCTGGAAGTTGCCGGAAGTTGCTATTTTTCAGCCAATCATGGCGCGGTGCTCCCGAAAATGTATACCCTGCAGAAACATTTTATTTCTCCCTTTGTGCTCGCAAAGCTGTTGTAAAGGTTTGAAAGATGGAATCGTGTGCACTTTGCACACTTCTATCACTGCTTTGTTCGTTGAAATCATTATTTCTGAAAATAAGAGTGAACAAGTCAAGTCGCTAGTGAGGACTGAACAGGGTTGTTTCACCTGGGGATTGTAAACACAGTAACTTCCGCAACTTCCGCAAGTCCCATGCACTCATAGTCTAAGAAGCGCATCCTTTGCCCAGGGTGGCCTGAATCAGATCTGAGACACATTGACCCTGGAATCTGATTCATTGTCTCCACCGTAAGGTAGTGACTATAATTCGTACCCTGAGGGCAGTTTAAATGATATGCACACCGCCAATGCTAAATTGCTGCCCTGAGGGCAGCCAGTAAATGCTGCCCTGAGGGCAGCTTAAATGATATGCATAGTCCAATGCCATGTACTGCACTGGAGTCCTGCTGTCAATGCAAGTGGATGGACGAGAGTGGTTTGTTTGGAACCATGTTAGTTATGTTGGTTCCAAACATGCACTTTTCAGCCAATAGGCGCCAACAGGTGTGCTTTTCAGCCAATAGGCGTCTCTGTTCAGCCATAGCATTGGGAGTCAACGGCAGTGTCGCTACTCTCCCTAATCATCGTACTCTAATTACCTCAAACTCTTGCTTATTGGACAGGCACCAATAAAGGCCAATGAAATTAAACGCTGCCTTCAGAACACATTCTGATGCGTATATACGAATCACATCTACAGTACCTCTGGCAGGGAGCCCGACAGGGTACTTCCACTGGCCCAAAGGATTGTCCAAAGCGCTTTGTGCTGCTGATCAACACAGTTCATTACAGAATAGCACAGCGTTTTCACTACATTCCCCCCCTGAAGCCATTCCTGCATTTACAATGGAATGCCATCATGACTCTTTGCTATTCTAATTGGTCCCCTCCTCGCCATTTCTCATCCTAGACACCGGCGGCGGCGGCGTGCCACCACCTCATTCTTCCAGCAGTAATGTTCCCCCGACGCCACACGGCCAGGGACGGATATAACATTTCCCAATTGGGGGGAAGCAGGATAAAATGGTATGGGTGCGGCTTCATCGCCCGTGGCGCGAAGCGACACGGGCGATGAAGCCGCACCCATACCATTTTTGGTTACAGGACTTTTATTCGGCAATTAAGCATCAATAATAGGCTACAATAATAACATCAGTTGTTGTTGTTGAACATGGTTGCAACAGACACGCAGCATGCATAAAGCTAAAGGTCTGACTCAGAGAGTTTTCTGTTTTCAATGATGATGTAGTTAGTTAGTAGCTTAATTTGAAATATCTTGGCTTGTTTTGCATGCCATCGTGTTTGGTGGGGCAGATTGGAGGGGGTATTGCCCCCCCATGCCCATGCCTAGATCCACCCCTGAACACGACGCCTGCAGGCCTGTTGGAAATGACTTCCCTTATGTGTGCAATGATTACTGAATCTGCAAGGCGTGAATGGCAGTTACTGTGTGTGTGTGTGTGTGTGTGTGTGTGTGTGTGTGTGTGTGTGTGTGTGTGTGTGTGTGTGTGTGTGTGTGTGTGTGTGTGTGTGTGTGTGTGTGTGTGCGTGCGTGTGTGGTGGACCAATCAACATAAGAGGCCATACATAATATTGTTTCTGTCGGTGGGGAAACCTCATATGTGCAAAACTAAACTGTTCAGTATCTAAGAATAGCAAAAGTAAAGAGATATACAAGCTAACATTATGAGATTGTGCATCTATAGCTCTGGCCCCAGTCCCACATCACCCACACTGTATATAATGTATTTTTATCCAGAAAAATAAAATCTCCTTAAAGGGATAGTTCAGATTTTTTGGAACTTGAGTTGTATGAAATACTGTCCATTAATGAAGTGGTGTCAACTGTATTAATTGATGTCCAGAGTCCTGTGGTGGGAGTTCTGCTCTGGTTTTGGTCAATATTAAGTAGTTCTGGTCATTTTGAGGGGTCACTGGAGCCATGCAGTAAAAATAAATTAACTTCTTTCTCCACTACACCATCAAGAGACTACCGGTATACTGTACTTTGTATATCGCCTTTTCGGGACCCACCTAAATTAAACAGTTTATTATGACTTATCTATATCATTCTTAGCTGTGTGTGGCTGTGTGTGTGTGTGTGTGTGTGTGTGTGTGTGTGTGTGTGTGTGTGTGTGTGTGTGTGTGTGTGTGTGTGTGTGTGTGTGTGTGTGTGTGTGTGTGTGTGTGTGTGTGTGTGTGTGTGTGTGTTTTCATTGTTGTAATACAACAAAAGGCCAGCAGAGGGGGCCCAAGTATTGTTCTTGTAATGCTGTGCAATAAATGCTTTTTATTTATTCGTTTTTGTTGTAGGCTACTTCATAAACCACATGATTCTAAAGCTTGTCATGCTAAGAACCCTCCAAACACTGTTAATAATATACATGTCATGTGATATTACAATAAGTGATGCTATAAAACAGCAGGTCTACAAGGGCATAACGCATTGTGGTGCAATGAATTGCCCCCTCTGGAGTGCGTGTGGAAATATAGTGGGATTACTTGAGTTATTTTAACAGACTTAAAAACACATCTATAGCAGGAAAAGAGACAACAGAAAGCCAACTATTAGGGCATTTGAACACTGGTGTCTGTCAGTCACAGTGTGGTACAGACAGACAGACAGACAGACAGACAGACAGACAGACAGACAGACAGACAGACAGACAGACAGACAGACAGAGACCCAACACCTGAAAAGTCTTGGAAACAAGGGACTGTCCTCAGAACCAAGATAAAGTTGTGTGGAAGTGTGAAGGTGAAGGAGCGATTTGTCATGCTGAGGCTGTTGGATAATGGATTCAAGATAATGGCTGGTCTCTGCATTCGTCCCAACCTCCAGGATGTTTAATTAGATCAAAGAACTGATAAATGAAGTTGTGACTTTCAAATGAGCTTCTAGTAAGGGTTGGAGGTGGTGAGAGATCCCTATCTATGCTGATAATAATGCTAGGGGACTGTTGTTGTTGTAGAAAGATTTCACTTGTTTGGCCCACAACAGTGAAGAAAATGTATCTCTCTGGCAGCTGGTTCCTTTTGCTGGTTCTTATCAAAATGAGAAATTGTAAAATATAAACACTTGTTTTTCTTTTTCACACTTTTACATCACATCCCTGGGCATTATGTGGCCATACCTAGCCGCGATGCAACTCTAGATTCTTTTATAATTGGGCTGAATCTAGAGTTGCAATTCAGTCCACCGACTCCCCCATAACAAGAATTACATCTTTGATTTGCTTGTGTAGTATTACGCAGAAGCGGGGATCGAACCCGGGACTCCCACTCGCCAGTCCAACGCACAACAAGTCGCGCCAATAGGGCTGAGCCCGATTGGCGGGGCTGTTGTGGCTGGCTCATGGCTGGGTGCTACACCTGGGATGGGAGTAGCACTAGGAGTATGCAGAAATCCAGCTTTAATGACTTTAAAACACTTTATTTTTTACTTTAGTTGTTCTAGTACAACACAAACATTACAGAGACAGTAGCCGTGACTGAACAAGACTTTTAAACAGTTGTTGTTTTGCATACGTACCTAAAATAGCTCTTATTTGCGCCGTTCTTGTTGAAAACCATGTATTCCCAACTGCAGTTATAGGACTCAGAGAGGCTCTGTATAGTCACGTGACGACTGGCTGTTCCGCTCTGGTTTCTGACCCCTCAATATCCAAACTCTCCCACTGAAAGGCTCTGGCCTTCACATGTCAGGTTGGTGATGCTAAGGCCGTGAGCACATTACAACTTCCAAAAGACGCAGACACACTTTTATCTCATAATAATAATCTTCATCCTTGATGGTCATACGGTTTAAGGGAGAAAATCACAGGCATTGCATGAAACAAACAAAGCAAAATACAATACAGTACAATACAAAATACATAGTTTACAACCCCCATTTTACTGGACTCAAGGGAAAGAATTGAGGCTATTGCTGCCCCACCTTCGTATCTATACTGGTTGTGTGTTGAGCTTTGTGGTAGGAATCACCGTTCAACGATTTGCATGCATAATATGCTCAGACTATACTTTGAATAATTAAAAGGGTTAGAAGAGACCTAACCGGTGGTGTGACAGGCCGGATTTAGCCAGCCCGACTAAGGTGGGCACAAAGAATGGCAGGGTGGGCAAGTCCAAAGTGGGCAACTCCAAAGTTTTTCATATGAATCAGTGGTTTTCGATCTTTTTGACACCAGCATTTGAGCCACGGACCACCATTTGATTATGTTTTAGCCCCACAGACCCCAAAAACTAAAGATTTATTTTGATTTTGTCCACAATACCAGACTGGATTTGAGAAACAAAACAGTCAAACATACAGATCAAAATGAGCATTAATCTTCCACATTCTCTAGTTGTGTAAACTTAGGCTAATTCTGTTGATTAATATTTTAACTCTTGAGAGTGTAAAAATGAAACCAAATGGACCCGCAAGGGTCCATTTGGTTTCATTTTTACGCTCTCAAAGAGTTACATCCGTATAACCAACTTTCCACAACTTTCTCAATGATGAAAACCACTGATATTACCTTTCATTGGGTGGGCAGGATGCACATTTGGGTGGGCCCTGCCCACCCTGGCCCCCCTCTAGATCCGGCCCTGGTGACAGGCACTTTCCCATGCTCTGCAGACAGATCCTTCACCTCCTCTCCCTTAAAGGAATGCACCTCCTCTCCCTTAGAGACTTGTATTCTGTATTTTTTGTTGAGTTCTGCATCAATAGACACATCAGGACATTGGTAAAGGAAGGATGCAGCAAAGCTTAATACACCCATGCATGAATAAAAGGATACAATGCAACTAATCCTGTTAAATTAGGGCTATAGACACGGGGGGATGTACAATGGGCATGCATGCCATTCCCTCAACAAGGCTGAGAAGAACAAAGATGCAGAGAATGAGAGGGGGGTCTCCATGTATGCCACTTGAGAATGTGCAGGCTGTGCTATGTGAAGTGCTGAACTGCCTACAAGGTCAGTGCGCAATTAGCTAATTAATGATTGGTCTCCTGCCCAAGGACTGACTGGCTGTTTTGTTTTTCTTTGTTTAGGATGAATCAGTGTTGCCAACTGCCAAAATCCAAAATGCACTAGTGTCACTTCCAAAATGCACTAGAAAGCGCAGAATAAATAGTGCGCCAGGGCCCACTATTTATTCTGCATTTTTAGCCATGGAGGACCACCATTTGATGTTTAGTCTATTTGAGTTTAGTTTCTCGTACTAATTTTGAAGAGATAACTGGCAAAATGTTGGTCAAAATAGCAATTCTTCTACATGTTCTTAATGTGTGGGATTCTTGTAATTCAAATGTTTAAATATAATTTAACTCTTGAGAGCGTAAAATGAAACCAAATGGACCCGTAAGTGTCCATTTGGTTTCATTTTTACGCTCTCAAGAGTTACAGATCTATAAGGGTCCATTTGGTTGTCAATGGTCCTTTCTAGGAAGGAAGGAGGACTCTATCATAGGAGGAAAAATGGTGAAAAACAAGGATTTTACCTATGGCGCCTGTCAACCAATTTCGCCCCAACTCACCAGAAACGCTATCTATTCAGCAGTTTAATGGAGAGAGGTACAAATGAGTGTTTCTACCTGTTTTACACACCATTTGTGTGTTGAACTGTAATACAGAGCACTGCTAGCAGCCAGGCTGCATTTGTATAATTTTCCAGCAGAGGGCAGCACACATTGTGGTACTGTACATTCAAAGGCCATAATACAGTAGGTAACTGAAGATGGTTTTGAGGCATTCATTGCCCTCTCCTTTTTAATCTTAGACATCTAGCACTGTCAACGAAACATTTCTACAACTGTTTTACACTTACAATATGAGGTGCAGATTTTAGTGTGTCACTAAAGTGTTGTGTCTTGATTGGGGGTGCTTTGACTCATATTAAGCTTTAAATGCAGAGGGGCGACATATTTGCATATTATAACCACATCTGGGCATAAGGCAAGTATAATTCAACACACCTGCGGCCTAAAAGCTTGGGGACCTAGCTGACCTCTAAATACATTTTCTCTCAAGATAGTAACATTCCACTTTAGGAACCACTGTTCTAGTATAGAGCTCTCAGGGCTCCATTTTCGTTACCACTGAACTCCTTATCCCTTAAATTCTTTGCCTTTTTAAACTATATAAAAAAACATCTTTCAGTAGTTCAAATGGCCAATCTACAAGCTCACAACGTGTCAATAGATTGACATGTTGAAATATTCCAAAAGGTTATTGCAAAATAGTAAAAACGAAATAAGGGATTTGGGATAAGGCGTTTAGCAACGAAAATGGAGCCCGACATGAAAGCCAGACATGAAACCAAATGGACCCTTGTGGGTCCAATTTGGTTTCATGTTTACACCCTCAATGGGTTAAAATATCCATCGTCTGTTTATGCTCTCAAAGAGTTACATCTGGTTAACCAACATTCTATCATTTAGTTGGGGACCACCTGGAACCCTCTCAACGACCACTGCCGGTCCCCAGACCACCGGTTGAAAACCACTGGACTAGACCCATTACACACGGCTGTACTTGCAATGGGACTAGGTTTGCTGTGTTGAATGAAATCCTGGCTGGCAGAAGTCCATGTTGATGTGCAGGGAGATGAGAGCTGTCTCCCCCCTGAGAGTGAGACTCTAGGCTGGGCTTGAGGAAGGCCAACAGGACATGGGAGTGTCTCCTGGTTGTGTCCCAGTTATGTTTGTCAAGGGCTGAGATAGATAGATAGGGTTTCACGTGGGGTGTGGTGGGGGTCGGGTGGGGGTCGGGTGGGGGTGGGGGTCGCGGTTGGAGTGGGATGGGATAGAGGGTGTAGAGCTGATTGATTGATTGATTGAATATTTTATTAGACAATAAATAGCAAAACAGTACATAGTACAGTTGGGTAAGTATTGATCTAATAGGATCACCAAAAAAAGACCTTGCGGCCTTATTTCCATTTGGGTCCTGTACAGTCAATACAATAGTAGTAAACAAAAAGAGAAAAGGAAATCAAAACACAGCATTTAGTCATAAATAAATAAATGTTGCTTCAGGAGTGCAAATAAACAATGTACCGTACATGGTGTATCGGAAGAAAAAGTTCATGACGCGTCGGGAATGCAAAAAGCAAGGAGACAATAACAATAAGAAGGTTATTGAGGCCAGTTTTGAGTTGCAGTCGAGTGTAAGTGGCATTTAAGAGAGGCCTTGAAAGAGGCAAGAGATTCACATGTTTTTAAGGTTACTGGGAGGGCGTTCCACATCTTGGTTGCATGAGCGCGAAAGGAATTAAGGCCCTTATTAGTGCCATATTTCGGTAGGACATAGTTGGTTGCACTCCCTCTAGTGTTGTGAGAATGAGCTTCATTTACACATAGAAAATAGTTAGAAAGGTAGGTGGGTATATTTATAGAGTATCGAATCTTGTGAACTTGGCACAGAGCAAGATACTGCACTCTGTCTTCCACTCTCAGCCAACCCAGGCTATCAAAGTGAGAAGGGGTGAGGTGGGTGCGAGGATTGAGGTGAAGTAAGAGCCTGACCAGTTTGTTTTGGGAGGTCTGTAACCTTAATTTTATTGCTTTTGAGGTACTGTAGTACCAGGAGGTACATGCATAGTCGAAGAAGCCCTGTACGAGGGCTCCCGTTAGGGTCTTCAGGGTGTTTTTGTTGACGAGTGGAGAGATCCTGTATAGAAATCTAGTTCTTTGGTTCACCTTTTTGATTACGTTAGAGGCCATTTTATCACCAGATAGCTTTTCTTCTAGGATGGACCCTAGATATTTGATTTCGTTTTTTCGAGTCATAGTTTTGTCGCCTACTCTGACCGAGAAATTCCCAGCCTTACTAAGGTTATTATTTGACCCAAATAGGATGGACTCTGTTTTGCCCAAGTGAATAGATAGTTTGTTGTCTGCAAGCCACGTGCAGATTCTACTGAGTTCAGTGCTAAGGGCCCTTTCCACCTGCAGTTTAGACTTGTCAGAGACCAGCAGTGCCGAGTCATCTGCAAAGAGGAACAGGTCGCAGTCACAGGCTGATGCCATGTCGTTGACGTAAATTAGAAAGAGTAAAGGCCCGAGTATGCTTCCCTGTGGGACGCCACAATTCACCGGGAGGAAGGGGGACAGTGTTCCGTTTATCTCTACTGACTGTTCTCTACCTTCCAGGTATGATTGCATCCAGTCCGCTGAGGTGCTGTCAAAACCAATTGCTTTTAGCTTGTTGATCAGGATGGTATGGTTTACTGTGTCAAAAGCCTTTTGAAGGTCTAACATGACCATGCCGCAGTACTTTCCGGCGTCCACGTCATGTTTGATGTGGTCACTTAGGTAGAGTAGACATGAGTCAGTGGAGTGAGATGTTCTAAATCCAGATTGGTATTTGTACAGTAATTTCTTTGAAGAGAGGTATTTATCGATCTGTTCATATACTATTTTTTCCACCACTTTTGAGATGGAATTTAGGATGGAGATGGGGCGGTAGTTAGCGGGGTCCAGTCTGCTTCCTTTCTTGTGAAGGGGGATTATTTTGGCTAGTTTGAAATCATGAGGGACTTGGCCCTGTGTGATGGATAGGTTAATAATATGCGTGATAAATGGGACTATGGTGTTGGCGGAATCTATGAGAAGTTTGGGGGAAATGTTATCATAACCGGTGGCCTTGTGGAGTTGGAGGGCATTCAGTTTTTTGCTAACCTCCTCATTGGTTACAGTTTTCAGTTTAAAATCGTCAATACAGACCCCCTTGTTTTGGTAGTACGTTTTGATGTGCTCGGAATCAAAGCGTCCAGAGTGGGGGGGCAGGTTGTTAACCAGTGATGTTGCAATGTTGGTGAAAAAGATGTTAAGGTGGTTGGCTACGTCCTGTTTGTCTGTTATGAGTTTTTCATCTACTTTGATGTTAATATTTGAATCCTTAGTTTTCAGTTTCTGTCCGTAACCTAGTTGGTTGTTGAGGAGTTTCCATAGTTCACGGGGATCGTTTTTGTTTTCCTCTGTTTTTTCACTGATGAAGTTTTTTTTGGCAAATTTGATCTTGGCGGTTACAATGTTCCTTAGTTTATTTCGTTGAGATTTTAAAATTTCCAGTTGAGACTGGAAATTTATGTCATTGCGGTTAGATTCTGTGGTCTTGTATTTTAGTAGCTCGGCACATTTTTTGTCTCTATTTTTCATTGCGGTGAGGATGTCAGCGCTCATCCATGGCTCAGAGTATGATTTAACTCTAGTGGTTCGCAGGGGGGCCATGGAGTCAATAACTGAGGAGAAATTGGTTTGGAAGTAGGACCAAGCTTCATCAACGTTTGAGCTTGTGAGCACATTGGACCAGTCCAGGTTAGATAGTTCTTGGTTAAAGATTTCACTGGAGTAATTTTTAAAGTTTCTGGACGTGGTGGTTTTATGGTGGTCATATTTAGGTTTATTTTTTTTACGGGTACAGAAAATCATATAGTGGTCACTTAGTCCGCAGATAATAACGCCTTTGTTGGTGATTCTTGATTCGTCTGAGGTAAGTATGAGATCTATAGTGGATTGGGTGAGGTTGCTGACTCTTGTGGGTTTGGTGATTAGTTGTGTGACATTAAACAGGTTGCAAAATCTACACAGAGATTTAAAAGCCAGAGACGCTTTGCCTTGTGGCCCTGTGTCGGAGTTGAAATCACCAATTGTGATTTTTTCGGTGCCTACTTCACCCATAAGGCTTTCCTCCAGCAGATCATAAAAATCTTGCTGGTCAGGAGGTCTATAAATGGTGCCCACTAATATAGGTTTGGCATTTTTCAGAATTAATTCAATCCAGATTGTTTCGATCCCATCATGTTGAAGGTCAGTACGATTAATGAAATTGGTATCGTTCATAATGTACATACAAACTCCTCCTCCATGTCTGTTTCTATCTTTTCTGACAATGGTGTAACCATCAATTTCGATCTCGGGGTCACTAATTGAATCATCGAGTTTCGTTTCGCTGAGACAGAGTATATTTGCTCTGCTTTTGCGGAAAATCTCTCGGATTTCCTCCAGTTTGGGATATAAGCTATTGATATTAAGGTGGAAAATGTGGATGCCCCTGGTATTTGTGATGGAATTGATGTTAGATAGTGAGTAATAGTCTGTGGTTAGGTCGGTGGATGTTAGGTGCAGAGGGGAGGGGGGGGTTGCTCCAGTTGCATTTTTATAGACAGATTGTGTTGTAAGGGGAGAAGCAAGGTTATTTGGGGTAATTGTCACTGGATGGAGATTATTTGGATTGAGATTGTTTGTGTTGATGTATTTTGTTCTGCGTCTAATAATAGTGGGGATGGACAGAGGAACAAAAGAAGAAACGGGCCCTCCCGCCCTCCGGGGGGCGCTGTGGTGACTGTGAGGGCTGTGTTTGTGGTTGGATGGGTAGGGTGAGTGGGATTGTGGCTCGTCGGAGGTGGAAGCAGCATGGTCGGATCCAGCTGTAGAAAATAGCAGTCAATGATTATTATCGGGTGGCGTGGAATTAAACATTTTTGGCAGCGATTGTGGAGCAACAGAGGCACGGAGATTTTGGACAAGGCTATCACATCCCAGTTTATTAAGATGAAGGCCGTCGGTGGAGTAGAGCGATGGACGTTGCCAAAATAGATGGAAGTTTGGGATAAAGTGGATGTTGTGGAAATGACATGCAAAGCGGAGCCAGTGATGCAGTGACAGCAGCCGACTGTAATGCACGTCGCCGCCGCGGAAGGCAAGCGTCGGCAGTGGACCCGAAATATATACGGACCTACCGCTACTGCATAGGAGATCGAAAAGAAGGGAGAAATTGACTCGTGTTAGCTCTGAGGAGCGATCATTGGCGCCTACGTGGATAATTATTTTGGTGACTGATGAGGGGAGAGAGGCCAGTAGATCAGGCATTTTGGCCAGGAGAACAGCTGTAGTTGCGCCTGGAAAACATCGGAGTATTGTGTTTTTCATTTTGATTTTTTTAATTAGGGAGTCGCCAATGAGCAGCGATGATGGGGGGGGAGGGGAGGGGGACGCGGACGTGGAGGGCAGATGTGATGATAGTACTTTAACTTTTTTCTTCCCTGGCCATTCCCAGGTGTTGGAAAGAGTTGGTGGCGATGTAAGCGTGGGGGGTGGCGGCGCGGGGCTCCTGTCCCGTATGATGGGGGTTTCTCTGGTAGTGGGGGGGGAGGGGGCAGGCTTCTTCGGTGGGTGAAAGCCTGAGGGACCCTCTGATCGGCGCTTCACAGCCGCTATAAGCAGCGATTGGCGTTTTTTTTTCTGGCTGATGGCTGTGGACGAGCCTGCTGGGAGAGATGGAGTCGGCCGAGCCTGTGGTCCATTGCACGGCGGGCCCAGCGGAGGGAACTCGTCAGTGTCCAGGACGCTAAAAGAGTTTCGAGTAGGCAGAGGGGAGTGCACAGGTGGCGGCGCACGGGAAGGAGGTCTCCCGTGTTTGCCCCTGGACGTGGTTATCCATGGGCCTGGCGTGGAGCTGGCTGATGGGGGCCGGGGGTCCGACCCATCGCCAGTGGCGAGGACAGTCAAATCCAGCTCTTCCTTGGCGGTGGGGGGGGCAGGGCTGTCAACCTGAGCTGCGGGTATAGTGTCCTCTAAATCCCGCAGCCTGGGGGACAGCCTAGGGGGCCAGTGGGCGTAGTCGAGACCACTGGCCGGGACTGTGTCATCCAGGTCGCCGGCCCGATCACTGCTGCCCCCCTTGGCAGGGCCGACAGTAATGCCGTTATCGGTTGCATCAGCGGGGAGGACCGGGGCGGCGGGATCGTGGCAGAAGGAGTACAGGGAGTCGAGGAGAACTTCATCATCCTGAATCTGATGGAGTATGGATATCCTTCCTTCAAGAACGGACACCTTCTTCTTCAACTGTAGACAGCTATCGCAGCCCGGTGACGAGGTGAGTGCCGTCATGGTGGTGGAAGTGGTGATGGTAGCTGGGGGGAAGAACAGACTGTGGCCAGTAAAATGGAAATTGACAGTAAATGGGCACAACAGGCAAGAAGGCTAGGTAGGATGATGCAGGTGAGCAGTGCAGTGGTTTGGTATTCCACGTACCCGCGAGGGCCACTGAAAGTGGCCCGCTGCGGAGAGTAGTCTCAGATAAGGGTAGCAGTGTTGGTACACAGAGATCCAGAAATAAACCTACCGGCAAGGGCCACACTAATGGTGACCCGGTGCGGTGGTTGAGCTCAGCGCGGGGGAAGACAGGCTGGTCGTCCGTCCCTTGGTAGCTGGAGCCGTGGTTGATGTTGTGGAGGTCCGGGGGTTGCGGTTTGGCTAGGCTGTCTAGTAGTAGGCTAGTAGCCTAGCTGTCAACCTGCTGCTAGCAGCTGTCAAACCAGCGCTGTGGGAAAACGCCGGTTGCTGTCCCTGGGCGTGTGGGATTTAGATAGCTAAAACGAGCGATCGGTGTGACTGATCGCTAAAATCATAAAACCGGATTAAAATATACGTGTTACTTTGCACATATGGCAGAGGTGGTACTAAAAAGTGACATAGAAAGAGATAAAAACACGATAAAAGTAGACACACGCGGAGCGGTCACACACACGTCTGTCTCGCTCAGATCCTCAGACCACCGACTGAGGATCCTCAACACACGCACACCAAGGCGGCAGTCCCGCCGCCTTGTGACGTTGCCCCTGTTCCAGAAATGGATGCCCCATTAATTTTTCTCATAGACTTTTCGAAAATAATTTATATGAAGACGACTACACCACACATAAAGCCAACTCGGGTTGTGACAAATCATGACAACGACCAAACAATCTGTTGGTACAATCAAATAATTTCTAAGAAGAAAAATGAAACAAAAAGTCTTGTATCCTGCCGTTTTTTTCTTCTTCTTCTAATTAGATATTGTATGGTAATATTGTGTGTGTTGTGATGATTTGTCACAACCCAAGTTGTCTTGTTGTCTGTGGTGCAATCGTCTTTGTATAGAGCATTTTCTAAAAGTCTATGAGGAAAATGAAGGAGGATTCATTTCTGGAACACGGGGCGACGTCGCGAGGGGGCAGGACTGCTCAGCTCTATAGCTGCGAAGGACCTTTAGCTGTATGGGGGGAACTGAATAGCTCAGGAAGTGTAGAATAATTCAAAACAGAGACTTGAACAAAGGGAGGGCCTCGGAATGGATTGACTTTAAACGGTGTCGTGTATCCATACATCCAGGGAGCTGTTTGTGGAAAATATATGACAGCGTGTCCAGTGTTCACTGTATCTGCTTAACGTGGAACATGTGCTTCACTGTAACCGTGGGGTCTCTTATAACATAGACCATAGACTCTGTTGGGTGGAAAGTATAACCTCATTACGTTCAAAGCTCTTGCTTTTTCAGCATTTGAATTCAAAAGTAAGAGCGGATCTACAGGATGAAAGCCTGGTACAAAGGGACCTGTTTTAACCCTGCATATCTGCGATTTAAAGGGGAAAATAACATGAAATTCAACTTTTTATTTGTGTGTGTGTGTGTGTGTGTTTCTTCCGTGGGTGTTTTCTAGCCCCACATATGATCTAATTTGAACAATCAGTCTTTCATGTCTCATAGGAGCTTTAATGTAAATTGCTCTCAGGAACAGCTTGTTTCATTTTTGCCTCGTAATGGTGTCATCAATGCACATTTACATTTGGTGCATTTATATAGCACCTTTATCCAAGGCGCTTTACATAGCTTGTGCATCACATTCACCGATTCACACACACACACACACACACACACACACACACACACACACACTCACACACACACTCACACACACACACACTCACACACACACACACACACACACACACATTCATACACTGATGGCAGTGGAAACCATGCAAGGTACCTACTAGCACATCAGGAGCAATTAGGGGTTCAACTCTGCGGGAGCCCGGGATCGAACCGGCAACCTTGCGGTTACCCCTGATCCAATGCACCCTCCTCTCCTTCAGTCTTCAGTTCCACATTTGTATTTCCACTTTGTTTATGTCCAACATTGTACATTTTCCAAGCTGATATGGAATTTAAACAAGCCTGGTTTTATCTAGCATCAGTATTATAATGACTCTATACTATAAAATATCCTCCATATCAGCGCCCCCACCACCTCAGGACATTGTGGTACTGCAGCTAAACTTTTCATAAAGAAATGACAAGGACTGACCTCAGTCTGAATTGTCATTTCGTTTCACTTCATCATTCAGACTGAAGTCCCTCTCTACCACAGCAGTTTCTAGGGTGAGCTTTGTTCAAACGTCAGTGTTCACGGTAATTGGTTCATATGAACCGATCAGAATATTGGGAAAGCAGACAACGTTGTGAATGAATTGAGTGACAGGCTGTTGGCCAATCAGCTGCTGGGATTGGATTTCCAACCGGCACAACTGGCCCCAAAGGCAGGGAAGCCAGTCCTTGAATCACAGGGGGAAAATAAGCTAGTATTTTAGCTCATCAGTTTTTAAGGTGCTGATTCAGGGCTGACCCAGGCTAGCTCAAACCATTAGAAATAAGTTTGAGGGACACAATACAATAGATACAATACTGAGTCTCGTGTTTTGTTTTGTTTATTTTATTTGGTGGTAATTAGTAATATAAATATATATATGTTTATGTAAGGAACATATTAGTATATATATTTATATGAGGTATGGTATTGTAATATAGATATGTATTTATATGGTACCTATAATTTATATATTTATATGAGGTAATGTTATGGAATGTATATTTGTATTATATATATAGAATATCATGGATATCTCTTATGTATATATATACACATATGCATAGTGCTAGCTGTAGTGAACTCCTGTCTAGATAACGCGTGTCTTGATTGGTGTTCTCTGTTGTCATCTCGCCCAGCTGCAGGTC
This sequence comes from Benthosema pterotum, assembly GCA_039105355.1. Classification (NCBI taxonomy): domain Eukaryota; kingdom Metazoa; phylum Chordata; class Actinopteri; order Myctophiformes; family Myctophidae; genus Benthosema; species Benthosema pterotum. The sequence goes on along the minus strand of CM076971.1, from coordinate 13,100,927 downwards.
CTGCGTCATCATCGGGGGCTGGCTGAGGATAGTGGACCTGATCACTCCTCTGTCCTCCATTGGCCGTTGGTCTCAGCCAGCCCCTACAAAGAGGACCTGACAGGCTGTGGCAGGTGGGGGAACGGCGTTCAGTCCTTCCCTCGACCCGCGGCACGACTAGTGTTTGATTGATAGCATACCAGTGTTTTGTGTTAGCCTTTTGTTCTCTTTGTTTGTTAGTTTCAGTTATTGTCTTTTGTTTTCTGTTTATCTAAATCCCATCATGATTGTAAATATCTATTGAGCCTATTTGAATTATAAAATATAAATACCATAAAATATTTATTATTATATAGAATATAAAATAAATATTTGGATTTATACTCTTGGTGTCCGTCTACCCTTTATGTTCGGTCCAATAAACCCCTAGACATATATGGGGCCGTAACATAATTGGGCGCTCGTCCGGTCGCAAACAAATAACAGTTAAAAAGGTTTTCAGTTATCTGGTATGCTGTTTTGATTTCGATTTTGATTTAGTTCTGGGAAGTGCTAAATTCATTCGTTTGTTTTTTTTCGGTTGCTAGTTTGGCCTGGTGGGTCGGGTGGTGGTTTTGCGCTGCTGTGAGGGTAAGTGCATTGCTCGCTATTGTTTGTTTGAGGGCTAGACTTTGCAGACCGTTTATGGCATTTAATCTATGGCATCTAATTTTGTGGCATCTAATACTGATAGTGTTGAAAATAGCCTGACGCTTGAGCAATTGGAACAGTGTAACTACTGGCAATTGTACTCTATTGCTAAAAACTATCACGTTCCTCTTCCGCGGGGTGCAAAGAAAAGACCAAAACTTTTCGGGGCAATAGTTAGGAGGCTGACAAAACGTGGGGTCATTAGAATGACTTCAGATTCCGAGTCTGACAGTGACAAAGAAGAGAGGATTAAAACAAATGAGGAAGTGACCGAGCTAGCTGCTAGGATGGACGGCTCAGGAGGCGGAGAGCCGGTGGAGGCTCTTGCTCCGGGTGGTTCACAAGCTGGGGGGACCTTACATTCCTCATCCGAGGTGGGGGTAGGGGGGGTCCGCGTTCGAGAGCTCGAATTACAACGTGAGATAGAAATGTTTCGGCTAAAGAGCGAGGAGGTTAAGCTTAGACAACAGGAGAGGCAACTAGAGCTCGCTCATCTCCAGCTCTCCAGGACTCGCCCCGAGGTGGTCGATGACAGCGTCGTTCCTGCCCCCCAGCAGCCACCGCAGCCGCAGCAGCATGTGAATCTCGAGGTTCACGGTCATGGTCATGAGGTGTCTGATATGTCTACTACGGGTGGCGGTGCAGCGCCATCCTTTGATGTCAGCAGACAGATAGCCCTGGTCCCCGCGTTTAAGGAAGGTGAGTTAGACAATTACTTTTTTGCCTTTGAGAGAATTGCAAGAGCAGTTAATTGGCCAAAAGAGTTTTGGAGTCTTTTACTTCAATGCAAATTAACAGGGCGGGCGCAGGATGTTTGTAATGCACTGTCAGTGGAGGATAGCCTGGATTATGACAAAGTAAAGGCGGCTATTTTGGTGGGTTACGCTAAAGTGCCTGCTTATTATAGGCAGCAGTTTCGGTTTGCTGAAAAGTCTAGTGCTCAAACCTTTGTGGAGTTTGGTCGTGAGAAGGCCATGCTGTTTGATAAATGGTTAAAAGCGAGCGGTGTACATACTTTCGAGCAGCTGAAGGAACTTATGCTAATGGAGGAGTTCAAAGCATGCATACCAGAACGTATTGTGATTTATCTGGAGGAACAAAAAGTTGATTCGGTAGCTAAAGCTTCTATTAGAGCCGATGAGTTTGAATTGACACACAGGGCGAGTGGGGCTTCTGGTCACCGTGAGTCGAGTGGGCTTGACAAACACAAGCCGCAAAAAGGCAAAGTGGCAAAGCCTAATAATAGTCCACAAACAGGCGCCGGTGGTGCGCAGGACATGCGGGCTTGTTTTTATTGCCACGAGGTGGGCCACTTGGTCTCACGGTGTCCAAAAGTACCACAAAAATCGCAGAAGGAGGGCCATGCGGGTCCTAAAAAACCTAAAGGGGTGGGTTTTGTGCGTTCTGTGCCTTTGTGTCCTCTCCAGTCAACCGCGGCGGCGGCGGGCCGGGATGATACAACGGCATGCTTTGAGCCATTCATGTTGGAAGGATCAGTTTCTCTGTCAGATGGGGAGGAGGGACAAGTGCCTGTCACAATTTTACGTGACACGGGCGCCTCCCAATCCCTCATTTTACAGAGCGTGCTGCCCTTCTCCGAGGAGACGTTTTGTGGATCTGATGCATTGTTGCTGGGGGTCGAAATGTATTCCTCTCGTGCGCCACTGCATTCGGTCTATTTGCGTTCTCCTTTAGTTTCTGGTTTTGTGCAAATCGGTCTGCGGGAGAGTTTGCCGATCGAGGGCGTGGCGTTGATCTTAGGAAACGACATTGCAGGGGAAAAAGTGTTTCCCTCACTCGAAGTGGTTGAAAAGCCTACTTCTGCGTCGGTGCGCGCAGAGCCCTCCACTGTATTCCCAGCTTGTGCGGTGACTCGAGCGCAAGCGAGAAAGTTTGGGAACGTCACGTTGAGTGACAGTTTCCTCGGTGCCGAGGAACCGGCAGTGGGTGGTTCTGTGCGCAGGCGGCGGAGAAAGGCGAAAGAGCGTTTTCTGCCCGTGAAAGCCGACTTTGATTTGAGCATCGACAGGGACACATTTGCAGACGCACAGCTGCGCGATCCTTTGCTTGCTGCGTGTTGGGAAGCGGCTAATAATAAGGATCAGGCCGTGCCCAGCGCGTACAGGCAGGAGGACGGCATGCTGGTGCGCAGATGGTTCCCGGCCGCTGCTGGCGACTTGGGGTGGAATGTTGTGAGTCAGATTGTTGTGCCCCAGTGTTTTCGAGCACAGGTGCTTAGTTTGGCTCACGATAACATTGCTGGCCACTTGGGTGTACGGAAAACGTACGAGCGTATCCTACAGTACTTTTGGTGGCCCGGTTTGAAGTCATCTGTGGTGGAATATTGTCGTACCTGTCATGCGTGTCAGGTGGTGGGCAAGCCAAACCAGATGATTCCACCCGCGCCACTCAAACCTATCCCCGCGATGGGGGATCCCTTCGAGCATATTATGATCGACTGTGTTGGACCGTTGCCAAAAACTAAATCTGGTAATCAATACATTCTGACTGTCATGTGCGTGGCAACGCGCTATGCAGAGGCATTCCCGCTGCGCACAATCAAAGTGAAGTCTATTGTGAAAGCGCTTACTAGTTTTTTTTCTACCTTTGGCTTTTGTCGCTATCTTCAAAGTGATTGTGGGTCCAACTTCATGTCGACCATATTTGCTCAGGTTATGTCTGTGCTGGGTATCGAACACCGCCGGTCCAGTCCATTTCATCCGGAAAGTAATGGCGCGATCGAACGATTTCATTCTTGCCTAAAGTCCATGATGAAAACATTTTGTCACGAAACGGCACGTTCATGGGACGAGGGTTTGCCTTTTCTCATGCTCGCGATTCGGGAATGCGTGCAGGAATCATTGGGCTTTAGTCCTGCAGAGCTTGTATTTGGGCATACCGTTCGGGGGCCGTTGCGCGCACTAAAAGAGGGTTTAGTGGCCAAGGCTAATTTGCCTGTCACTAATGTGCTTGATTATGTTGCGACGTTTCGAGAACGGTTGCACAAAACCAGGGAGCTTGCGACCAAGTTCTTATGTGAGGCTCAGGGGAAAATGAAAGAGAGATTTGACAGAAAGGCTGTACAGCGCGAGTTTGCAGTTGGAGACCAAGTTTTGGTACTGCTGCCGCTGCAGGGTTCCGCCTTTCGTGCCAAATTCAGTGGGCCTTATGTTGTGGAAAAAAAATTGAGTGACACAGATTACATCATTCTTACTCCGGATCGTAAGAAAAAATCAAGGGTGTGCCACATAAACATGCTTAAGTCATATCTGACGCGTTCAGATACGGCTGAAGCGCCAGCAGTTGTTGCGTGTTCTGTTGCGCGCGCGGTACCGTCTCTCTATTCCCCCGAGATTGATGGCCTGCGCGTTAAAACTATTGGGTCACGTTTGGCTAATTCCGACATTTTGACTGATTTGGATGGGTATCTAAAGCATTTAGAGCAAGAATCGCGAGCGGACATTATTGATGTAATCAATGATAACTTGAGTCTGTTTTCAGACACGCCAACTCGTACCCCAGCTTTTTCTCACGACGTAGTGGTGACTGATCAACATCCACCGATTAAGCAGCACGCTTATCGTGTGAACCCCACTAAACGGGCTTTGTTAAAGAAAGAAGTTGACTATCTGTTAGAGAACGGGCTGGCGGTTCCGAGTAAAAGTGCGTGGGCGAGCCCATGCATTTTAGTGCCAAAACAGGACGGTTCCATGCGTTTTTGCACGGATTACCGTAAAGTTAATAATGTCACTAAAGCGGATTCTTATCCCCTACCTAGGATGGTTGATCTAATAGATCGGGTGGGTTCGGCTAAATTTGTGACCAAACTGGATATGCTCAAAGGGTACTGGCAGATTGGGTTGACAGACCGTGCGTCAGAAATAAGCGCTTTCGTGACACCAGACGGGCTGTACCAATATACTGTAATGCCTTTTGGCTTGAGGAATGCGCCCGCTACATTTCAAAGAATGATGAATGAAGTGCTCAGGGGCGTGGACAACTGCTCTGTTTATTTGGACGATTTGGTGCTTTTTAATAATTCTTTTGAATCTCATTTGAAGACATTAAAAGAAGTGTTTGATCGCTTGAAAAAAGCTAACTTGACTTTAAACTTATCAAAGTGTGAATTCGGCCGCGCAACCGTTGTTTACCTTGGCAAGGAAGTGGGCCAGGGTAAAGTGCGGGCCGTTAATGATAAAATACAAGCAGTGCTCGACTATACTAGACCTAAAACTAGGCGTGAGCTCCGCCGGTTTCTAGGTATGGCTGGTTATTATCGGGGATTTTGTAAGAATTTTGCTGCAGTCACTGCACCCCTTACAACCTTAACTAGTGAGAAGCGACCATACAAGTGGACTCCTGCCTGTGACCAAGCATTCCAGTCCTGTAAAGCGCTCCTTTGCAGTACGCCTGTCCTGGCAGCTCCGGACTTTGCCAGGCCATTCAAGCTGGAGGTGGATGCTAGTGCGGGAGGAGCTGGGGCTGCTCTCCTACAGGAGGACGAGGATGAGGTGGACCATCCCATTTGCTATTTCTCGAAGAAATTCAATCCTGCACAGTGCAACTACAGTACGGTAGAGAAGGAAGCATTAGCGTTATTGATGGCTTTGCAATATTTCGAGGTGTATGTTGGTTCCAGTCCTTTACCAGTGCTTGTGTTTACTGACCACAACCCTCTTGTATTCCTAAGGCAAATGCAGAATTCTAACCAGAGACTGATGCGGTGGTCTCTCCTGCTCCAGGACTTTAATGTGGAGATCCGACATAAGAAAGGGTTGGATAACATCTTGGCAGATGCCCTGTCCAGGGTGTAAGGTTTGCTCTTTCCTGTAAGAAGTGGTTATCTGGGGGTGATAACCTCTTTTTAGGGGTGAGGGTGTCACGGGACTGAGTCTCGTGTTTTGTTTTGTTTATTTTATTTGGTGGTAATTAGTAATATAAATATATATATGTTTATGTAAGGAACATATTAGTATATATATTTATATGAGGTATGGTATTGTAATATAGATATGTATTTATATGGTACCTATAATTTATATATCTATATGAGGTAATGTTATGGAATGTATATTTGTATTATATATATAGAATATCATGGATATCTCTTATGTATATATATACACATATGCATAGTGCTAGCTGTAGTGAACTCCTGTCTAGATAACGCGTGTCTTGATTGGTGTTCCCTCTGTTGTCATCTCGCCCAGCTGCAGGTCCTGCGTCATCATCGGGGGCTGGCTGAGGATAGTGGACCTGATCACTCCTCTGTCCTCCATTGGCCGTTGGTCTCAGCCAGCCCCTACAAAGAGGACCTGACAGGCTGTGGCAGGGGGGGGGAACGGCGTTCAGTCCTTCCCTCGACCCGCGGCACGACTAGTGTTTGATTGATAGCATACCAGTGTTTTGTGTTAGCCTTTTGTTCTCTTTGTTTGTTAGTTTCAGTTATTGTCTTTTGTTTTCTGTTTATCTAAATCCCATTGATTGTAAATACATATTGAGCCTATTTTATTATTATAAAATATAAATACCATAAAATATTTATTATTATATAGAATATAAAATAAATATTTGGATTTATACTCTTGGTGTCCGTCTACCCTTTATGTTCGGTCCAATAAACCCCTAGACATAAGTTTGAGGGACACAATACAATACATACAATATGATGTTAAGTATTAAAAAAATGTTATTTGCGCTTTAAAAAGAAAAGAAGTTCCTGCGATAACAACAATGTTTAAACCTGTGTGTTCTGGTGCATTGGCACAGGGATTCCTGGGTACTTTCCATGGGAAAACAAATAGCAATCCAACCTGGACTGTGCAGCATCCAGCGCTGATTGAATCAAGTTGATTTTCATTACATCAAACAGTGTTATTATGGAACACCTCTCCTGCAGGTTTGCCTTCTTTGATAACAATACTCTGTGTTGACAACTCTTGGCAACAGTATGTTGTCAACTGTAATGAATTCTCTGTTGCAACAGATTGTCGTATAAACACCCATAATCTCATTGTTATTCTGATGGACGATCCCTGGAGATTGAGAATTTATATGTAGTCTACTGCTCTCTCTCTGTCAGGATGCCAGGATGCATCATAACAGGTGGTATGGGTGCAAGTCGCACCCATACCATTTTCAGTTACAGGACTTTTTTTATAGGCAAGTGAAGCATCAATAATAACATCAGTTGTTGTTGAAGTTGCAACAGACACGCAGCATGCATAAGGCTAAAGGGCATTGCCCCCCCCATGCCCATGCCTAGATCCGCCCCTGTGTGGGAATCCATTTCTGGAGTGGGGGGGCGACATCACGAGGGGGCGGGGCTGCTGTTGGTCAATGGTAGATGGCCACAGCACTTGCATGCGCTCTGCACTCTGCTTGCTGAAGTAATAAATATGTTTCTGTCTGACAGCAACGATATGTATGGTGTGTCACCCATGCAACCATAATGGAGCAGTGAAACATGTGTATGTTCATATAGTGGTTCCGCTCCGGGTGAAGATTTTATACTGCGGTCTTTTCCAAAACGTTAAAGTTTATGGGGGCTTTGAAAGCCGCACCAGAGACGTACATTATATGGTGTGCAAGTGCGCTTGCGTACACACAAGAATACACACGCACACAGTCGCAGATGTGTTCAACACACCCGCACATGTTGCACGCACACACACCATACCAAATGGACCCTTACGGGTCCATTTGGTAAGGGGAAAATCTCCTGTAAAATTATGAATTGTTTTTAAACTAAATAACATATCATTGTGTGTTTTAAATGTTCAATTCTAGTTATAGAGGATTAGTATAATGCATTTATCCAACTTCCAAGGCTTATTAGCCTGGTATCCTTTTAAAGCATGCGTGGTGGTCGGCCCCTTCCCTCATGGTCGCCCCCATCCCCTCATGGCGCCCTAGGCAACTGCCTAGTCTGCCTAATGGCAAAAACGCCACTGGCAGAGACTCCTATGTTGACGGATAACGCGGCCATCAATTACTGGTCCATTGTGAGCTTGCAGATCTGCTCTTTTGTATCAATTTGGAAACACCATAATGATTATAAAGTACTGATTTCATAGCTAAAGCCAGACTGACTCAGCTGTTGGCAAAACATTGCCTGTCAGCAGATTAAATAGCTCAATTGTACACCCATTTCCTACTCTAGAGAACTGGGATGGCCAATCATGACACAGTATTAAAATATGCTTGCATACTGTGTCCTCATTGGCCCAAAACCATCCTGGAATTTTGGACAAAAACAAGTCTTTCGTTTTGGGTCTGTGGGGCTAAAATGTCATCAAATGCTGAATGAATAGTGGGCCCTGGTATCAAAAAGTTTGAAAATCACTGCTTTAACAGAAAGTTCCGATGTGTCAGATTTTTTAATGTAAAAAAAAATATATTGTGTATTTTTTCCAGCACTGCCAGAGATGCAATGCTGGCCTTAAGCCAGGTCACGTCTCTCTCTCTCTGTCTCTCTCTCTGTCTCTCTCTCTCTCTCTCTCTCTCTCTCTCTCTCTCTCTCTCTCTCTCTCTCTCTCTCTCTCTCTCTCTCTCTATCTCTCTCTCTCTCTCTCTCTCTCTCTCTCTCTCTCTCTCTCCGCCCCCTCAAACTTTTTGGTTCTTGGATCGGGGCTTCAGTCCTCATAAACAAACAGCTGTGAATCACTTGAGCAGCTTAACAGTCTTCAAATAAACACTTTCCTCTCATCCCACGGCGCGGTGCAGCTTTACACACATCCTATATCGATCTACACCACCACACACGTCCTCACACAAGTGTCAATGAAACTCCCCCTGAGGTGTCGGCGTTTTGAGCGTTTCCAGGGTTAAAATGACGCCGGGGAGTCAGCAGTGTGCAGAAGGTTCACGTAAATACAGTTGCTGCGGGTGTAACGCCCAAGATTCGAACCCGGGTCTCCCACGTGAAAGTCCAACATCTTAACTACTAGACCAAAGGGACATCCCCCTGGTCTGGGGGCAGATACTAGACTTTGGAGGCCATCACGACAGAGGCTGTAGCCACCTTAGAGTATATATTAAATAGAGAGGGCACCCGAGATCCCCTCTCATCCACTTGCATTGAGTTGCTCACTCAGCGCATGAGGCGATTTCACTGAAAATGGGGCCGAGAACATGAACGCGGGCGACCTCATGCACGATCGGCGCGCGTGCGTGTGCGTGCGTCAGAGCGGAGAGCTATGGAGGGGGCGGAGCCTATTCCGCGTTCATGTTACTGGCCCCATGCTCTCAAACTGCATTCTCAACTATGTCACTATGTCCATTTCGCCTCAAGATTTCCTCAGGGTGCTCTCTCTATAATTATTTACTCTGAGGTAGCCACCTGCTACACTCACCTCCCTTTTGACCTCCTTCCACGGGTAAACCCGATCCGGGTCACGGCACCACTGTAACACCCGGGATTCGAACCCGGGTCTCCCACGTGAAAGTCCAACATCTTAACCACTAGACCAAGAGGACATCCCCCTGGTCCGGGGGCAGACCAGGTACCTGCTAGGCCCATGGCTCTTTAACAGACAGGTAACATGCACTCACCGCAGGAATAATAGGTCCCGGGTTCGACCCCCGGGCCGTGGCACTGTTGTGTATGGGTTCTGTATCCTAAATGCTGGTCCCCAACCATTTTTTTTTTCACCTAAAATAATCTTGCATAGGGCCACCTCCAACTCCTAGAACTGGCACTCTACAAACATCTTCAACCCCTAGAACTGACACTCTACAAACATCTTTAAAATGCTAACAGTTTTGTGATTATTTATTTGACCCTGAAGTCTTACTGTACTTAATGCATCAGACGCAGAAGCTCACAGTGCATCACAGAGCAATGACTCTACAATAATAAATCAGCATAATGGTCCTGTCTGAGAGAAAACGCCTAGAGTACCAAAATCATATTTGTGTTGTTGGTTCAAAAATATATCGAGTATATATCAAAGAGAAGCATTAAAAGGGCTTTGACGGAACGCCCACTGACTGCAGGAAAGTTCCGTTTGCACCAGCGACGGCAGTTCGACGATTTTATACCCGCCACGGCCGTTTTGCATAACATTTGTGGCGGTTTCAAAAATGTCAAAGAGGGGGTGCTGTGAATTTGTATTTTTTATTATTGATGCTTTACTTGACTAATAAAAGTCCTGTAACCGAAGATGGTATGGGTGCGGCTTCGCGCCACGGGCGATGAAGCCGCCCCCATACCATTTTCTCTTGCCCCCCCAAATGGGACATGTTACATCCGCCCCAGTCTCTGTCCCTCTTTCCTGTCTGTGTTCACTGGGACTCAGCAAAGGCACAAAACACAAAAACAAATATATATATATATATATATATATATATATATATATATATATATATATATATATATATATATATATATATATATATATATATATATATATATATATATATATATATATACATATATATATATATATATTTTTTTTTAAAGCTGCTTTGACAAAAACCTCCTAGGTTCACCTTCAGCATGATGTTTTTTCGTATCCTGAAAAGTGAATATTTTAGAGTTTAATATGGCAGGTCGTTCAGGTTTCTTCCAGAGAGTATAAATAATGACTATAACCACGGGTGCACATAAGTGGTGCTCCGGTGCTCAGGAGCACCAAAAATCCTACAATGAGCTGTCAATCCAGGGGTGGAAAGCTCCTTTGAGCACCACACAGCAGGGGCTCATAATGACTGCCCGCCAGTAAAAAAAGCCTTGAAAATGAAATAATTCTAAAGTCTAAAATACTACTAGTATTTTTAATGGATGTAGAATGCAGGTAGTAAGTAGTACTACAATTAGGCTAGCCACTATTGCAACGCCCAAACTATCGCCCTGTACTGTAATACTGTACATTGATCAGGCTGTACGGAGTGGGAATAAGGGGTCCCAGGGCCTGGCGATGAGGGTCGCCGCGTTTTTAGAGCAC
>CM076971.1:13010311-13085311 GCA_039105355.1 Benthosema pterotum | reverse complement strand
ACATCATCAGCGAATAGCGCCACCTTGTGGACAGCCCCTCCTCCGTCTGGAATACCCTGTATCTGTGCATCTTGACGTATTGCTACAGCCAGACATTCTATACTAATTGCAAAGAGGATCGGGGATAATGAATCTCCCTGTTTTACGCCTCTTTCCACTTTGAAAAAGTCCGAGCAATGACCATTAACCCTAATTCTAGACTTGGAGTCTCTATATAGCAGACTGACCCAAGAGACAAATTCCTCTTTGAAGCCCATTTCCTTCATAGTCTCTTCTAAGAACAGTCTGTCCAGCTGGTCGAAGGCCTTGATTCCATCAAGGGAGAGAAACATTGATGGGACTTTATCCTTCGCTGCTAGAGATTGTAAATTCAGAGCCCTTCTAATATTATTGGTCCCTTGGCGGTCACATAAAAATCCAGTCTGCTGATAACCTATTAATTGTTTTATACATTTCTGTATTCTATTTGCCAAAATGGAAGTTAGGATTTTATAATCTACGCATAAAAGGCTGATTGGGCGATAGCTAGAGCATTGGGTGGGGTCCTTTCCCTCTTTGTGCAACACTGTAATAATGGCTTCTGACCATGTTTTTGGGAGATCACCTGATTCTAAAACATAGTTATATAGTTTGCATAGTATAGGAGTCAGCTCATTTACAAAGACTTTGTAATATTCTCCCGAATAACCATCTACCCCGGCGTTTTGCTGTTCTTTAATTTGGAAATAGTTTCTCTGACTTCGTCTTCCTTAATATGTTCTATCAGTTTGGATGCCTCACCCTCAGCTAATTTATTTAATTTAAGGGGTCTCAAGAATTCAATAATTTTTTCCTTCTTGAATTCTTGATCTTCTCCCTTATATAGTTGTTCATAAAATTTAGCGAAAGCTTCAGAAATCTGTTTAGGCTGCGTTTCAACAAGATTGGTTTCTGGGTGTCTTATTTTGGCCACAGTGCGGCCTGACTGGGCCTTCCGAAGTTGAAAAGCCAACAGTCTACTCGCCCTATTTCCCATTTCGTAATATTTCCTGTTAATATACCTGAGTGACCCTTCTGCTTTATATGTCAATAACCTGTCTAATTGTGATCTGATTTCTTTCAATTCTTTCAATATTTTCTCATCTCCAAATTGTTTATGCTCTTTCTCTAGAGCTTTTATTTTGTTTTCCAAATCTTGTTGCTTCGCCAGCCTTTGCTTCTTCATTCTAGCTCCAATAGAAATCAGTTTTCCCCTAATTGTGGCCTTACCCGCTTCCCAAACTACTGAGGGTGAAACATTCCCGTCATCATTGATGGCGAAATATTCAGAAATAGTGCCCACTATTTCCTCCTTAATACTAGCATCTGATAGTAGTGAGGGGTTGAGCCTCCAATACCTTAAGCGATTAAGTAGCCCGAAATTGACTTTCATTATAACTGGTGCATGGTCCGAAATGGTAATTTGTCCTATTGTACATTCTTTTACTCTATAAAGGTCTGTTTTTGGCACACAAAAGTAGTCCAGCCTCGAATAATTACCATGTACTTGGGACATAAAGGTAAAGTCTCTTTCGTTAGGGTGGAGGTGTCGCCACGCATCCACCAAGCCAAGTTCCTTCATCATATTTGTTAAGGCCCAGGCTTTTCTCGATAAGGGTTTTGTTGATGAGGGTAATTTATCCCATTTATTACTCAAATTGCAGTTTTGGTCCCCCCCCATAATTAAGAGCCCCTCCCCTTTCTCCGCAACCAAGTTGGCAATTTTTTTGATGAACAAAGGGCAGTCCTCATTTGGGGCGTACACGTTCAGGATGGTCACCTTTATACCCCCTAATGACCCCACCACCATAACATATCTACCTTCCTTATCCTTAAAAGTTTGTTCATTGGTATAGTATACAGATTTGCTAAAGAGGATAGCCACCCCTCTCTTCTTACCACCCCCGTATGATGCTCCATAAACCTGATCAACCCACTCTCTTTTAAGTTTTAAGTGTTCAGCTTCAGACAAATGAGTTTCTTGTATTAAAGCCACTGAGCATTGTAGCTTCTTCAATTGGCCAAGTACCTTTTTCCTTTTTATTGGGTTGTTGAGTCCTTTTATGTTGTAACTAATGAAATTCAAATCTGCCATATTTTGAATTCCATAGTAGTATATCCCTGCCTAATGTCTTCCAAGCCCCATCTTGCCATGTAAATACAAAGAATAATTTGAACTGTAGAAATATTATACCCCAAACGTCTGTCGAGAAAAAGAAAAATGTAAACACACCAACAAATGCCCCCATAAGATGCTCCATCCCACACCCAAAAACGCAAATTAACCCTCCCTGGAGCACCGAGGAAAGAGAGTATGTGCTCTCTAAGATTGCACTAAGTGCAGTTGCCCTACTGGGTGCAGTTGCAACGTTGAGCCCCTTGATGTCGCCCTTACGCTGCTTAACTTGCACTACTCTAAGAGCTTGTGTGGAGTTCCTTCTCCACTCCCGCTGAAACAAAAAATAAAACACTGGGATGCCTGGACCCCCCCCCCCCCCCCCCCCCCCCCCCCCCCCCCCCCCCACCCACACACACCCAGCAGGTAGTTAAATTATTCTACCGACCCTAGAATACCATGTCCCCTTTTTTGATTGGTTGAAACAGATTAATTTCGGTATTTTCAACAAGATAGGAAACCAACCTACTCTTTTTTCCTTTTTTTTTTACCCTTTTACCTTTAAATGAATGAAATATATTTATTTCTCTTTTTTTATCCCTTTTACCTTTGAATGAATGAAATATATTTATTTCTCTTTATTATGCCTATATTATATACTGTACATATACACATAGTTTTTATATGCCCACCGTATACACACACTCTACAGTATATTGCTGTTATTATATTATTCTTATTAATAGACAAATTTACTTCCCTATTCCCTATTTGTATCCGCTGTCCCAGATCCCCCCCCCCCCCCCCCCCCCCCAAAGCATTCCCCTTAATGTATATGATAACCGTTGCCTTATTTCTTCTTTTAAGTCTTTTTTTATGCTAACAATTGGTCCCTTGTAGTCCCTACATCCCTTACTGACCTCACGAACGTATATAGATACGTTACAAATTGACTTTACTAGTCCGCTTGGTCACTTTCTTCTTGAATGATGGATCTGATGTCATCGAGATTTAGTCGCCCGTTTCTTCTTGTGGTCGTGACGTCCTGTTGAGACATCTGTCGGCTTCTTCTTTTTCCTCCTTGCGTCTTCCATCTGCCCCGTGTCAGTTCTCTGTCAAGCAGGTCTTCCTCCTCTGTTTCCACATCGATCCCCAGCTGCTTCAGTGTCTCTTTGGCATCTAATAAGGACTCGAAAACCTTGTCTCCGGTGTCCTGACAGATCTTTATTTGGGCTGGGTATACAGTGCGGGCTTTGATATTCTTGTCTTTTAGCTTCTTGATCACCTCCCACACTGCCTTTCTCTTCTTTTGTAGAATCTGCGAGTAGTCGTGGTCGAACACCACTCTCTTTCCCTCGTACTCGATGTTTCCCTGTGACCATGCTTGCTGTAGAATTGTTTGTTTTACCCCATAGTCCAGGAATCGAACAATTATGGACCTCGGAGTTGCTGTTGGGTCTTTTGGTTTAGACACCGTGGCTCTGTGTGCCCTCACGATTCGTACAGGCAGCTCCTCCTCCAGTACCAAAGTAGTGTTGAGGAATTCCTGTATGAAGCCCGACATATCATTCTTCTCTGCTCCTTCTCTGATACCAAACAAGCGGATGTTATTGCGTCTCGACATATTCTCCATTTGGTCACACTTGGCAGCTAGGCTAGCCTCCTTTTTTAGCAAATAGGCCAGAGCTCTGTCGTGTAGCATACTTCTATCTTCTGTGTCACTCACTCTTTGCTCCACCGCCACAACCCTCTGGTCTAATGCATCCATTCGTTGTTTTATTTCGGCCATGGACGCCTCCAGTCTGCCCAGAGAGGTCTTCGTATCTCTATGGAAGTCACTGTTTTCCTCGCGTAGCCTCCGCAGCTCCGTTAGCATCTCTGACTCTACGTTAGCTCCACTAGCCATGGCTTGTTGTGATGCAGTTAGCTTTAGCTGCGTTTGCTTCAGCTGTCTCGTGTTTGGTCTTACTCCTGAATCTTCTGCGCTTCCTTTGCTGGAATTCTTTGTAGTCGTCGCTTTCATCGTTCTCTGGCAACCATTTCCCTACGTTCTCATGTTCCTTTGTTAGCTTTTAATGAGTTATAAGGCTATTTAGTAAAAAGTTTCAGCGGAGCTGGTCGTTCACACGACTGCTCCAGTCATGACGTCACCGGAACTCCCCTAGCAGGATTTTTCTTTTTTCAATGATGAAATGATGTTGGTTTAGTGGTGCCACAATTGTGGTTAGTAAGTAGCAGTAGTAGAGTTTCAAATCATTTTAAAAGGATCCCTGTCTGATAAGATAAACATTGCTTAAAACATTATACTTTCCCTATATAACTAAAATAAATAAATAAAAACACCAATGGCATCTTATTTCCTTCATAAATAGAGAATATTTCACTCAACAGGAACTGCTCCTGGCGCAGGATGATGATGTCACATGTGATCTAGCTCTATGGAATATATGGATGAACATGCTCTGTGACATCATCATCCTGCGACCGGAGCACCTCCTATTGAGTGAACGATTCTCTATTTATGAAAGAAATAAAGTATTGAAGGTGTTTTTATCTGCATGTTTTAGTTAGAAGGCAAGTATAGTGTTTTAAGGCATATTTGTCTTATTATGCAGGGATCCTTTTAAGGGCATTTAGTGGGGCATTGCTCCCCCCCAATGCCCATGCGTAGATCCAGCCCTGACTGGCTGCCATAAAGAAGCATTATTGCATGTGGGATCTATAAAGCTGCAGGATTTTTTTTAATCATGTTGTCAATTAGATTAATCGTATTGGGTGGGTATTTTTCGCAGAGGTGGAGAGGAAGTATAAGGTTGGGGGGATTTTTTTTTTGTATATTTATTTTTTCCTGACAGGTTTTCACAGGATGATTTACTCTGTTAGGGTCTCCATGGTCTGACCCAGAGGAAATGACCATTAGTGGCTCATATGAAGGATGGGGTGCACCAAGATGGCGGCGGTGGCGGTGGGTGGTTTGGCAGGCTCCACTCACCTGCCAACATTTTTTGGTTACACTGCCCTTAGTGCCATCCGTTATTTTTTTACATTACTATCAGGGCTTTTTGACAACATACCGCACAACCCCAACTGGAAAAGATGCGGAAATAAAAGCAAAAGCAAACACAATCGTCTCCACGGGGTTCTGTGCCTCGGCGTCTGCAGCCTATTACTGCTGCTGCCTGTCCTAACCACCTGTAGCACACCTGGGACTGTGGCTAGTAAAGAGCATCAATGTGTGGAAAACAGCCGCGATCCACTTGGCATTCTATTAATAACAAAACCAAAACACACTTTTCTTGGATATGGATATGCTGTCGTCTTTGCACGGGTTCTCAAGGATGGCCGGGCTCAGATCATCGAGCCAACACACACTACAACCAAACGAACGAGCGGTAGCTGGCACACAGCCAAACTGTTCCTGCTGCTGGTACTATTAGCCGGGGACGTCCAACTAAATCCCGGCCCCTCCACGCAACAGGACGGCTACACAACGAACAACAGCCCGCCGGCGAAGTTATTAACAACATCTACAGCACCAGAAATCCTCCACCCGACAGCAATACCATCTTTAACAAACCCGCACCTCACCGGAGAGACTGTTGCCCCATTGGCGTTGGGTGGCGTCTGTCCTTTTACAGCCACGACGGACGCAGCCCTCGGGGGTCGACTGGCCAAAGAGGAGAAGGGTTGTTTGGCAGGAGTATGGACGGAGGAGCATTCCATCGTTGCTGGAGTCAGTTCGCCGGGCCGACGGGGGTCCACAGGTGGCGTAGAGCTGGCGCAACCACCAACGCTACTCCACGGGGATACGACGGACGACGCAACGCCGCATCACTCAGAACACACGGCTGTTCCGACGGCAGCGGAGCCTGTCCGGCCCCGGGCCGCTACTATTGTCACTCGGGTGAGTCCCGAGGCTGCACGTGCATTATCAACAACAGACAGTATACAATGCGATTCGTCTGGGACAGTAGCGCAGTGTAAACAGAGACGGCACCCCGCGAGTGTCAAACAACAACTATCCATTGAATCACGGCATCGCGCAGCATTGAAACAAAGACAGTGCAAATTCTTTCAAACTGTCAATCATGCACAGGTTATATGGAACCCACATTCCAAACCTAAAGGACTACTAGGAGGTCAATTAAACGTCAGAAGTCTGTTACCCAAAATAGATCAGATAAGGAAAGTGTTGATTGAATCTAACCTGGATTTCATGTGTATAACCGAGAGTTGGCTGAATGGCAATGTCTCCACCGACCGAGTTAGTATATCTGGATACACGTGTTTCAGAAAAGACAGGACTACAGGTAAAGCAGGGGGGGGTGTTGTAATTTATATTAGGGAAAGTATTAAATGTCTAGAGCTTGAACTGCATGTAAATTTGGAGTGCCTGGGACTCAATGTAATACTGTCCCCCAGCATGAATTTTAATATAGTTGCACTTTATAATCCCCCTTCTCATGATGCTGATTTCTATAATGAACTGAAAAGTCTTCTCTCTGCTTGTGATAAATGTAATGAGACAATATTTCTGGGTGACTATAATGTAAATTGGGCAGATAAAAAAGGCAAAGCAAAACTGAAATCTGTAATGGAGAAATATAAATATAAGCAGCTGGTGGATAAACCTACCCGCATCACCAGGAAGAGTGAAACGCTTATTGATCTTGTTTTTACAAATAGGCCAGAAAGAGTAACAAAAACATACAATCTTATAACGGGACTCTCAGATCATAATATGACCCTAATTGTAAGAAAACTAACATGTAAACGTCTGGTTCACCACTGTAAAATGGATAGCCGAACCTCAACTACAGGAATCCCTAGGGCAAAGATGGTTAACTTTGAACAGGATTTACTAGAAACCAACTGGGATGAGGTAACTAGAGAACCGGACCTAAATAAAAGTGTGAATAATTTCACCTCAATTTTGGGCAATTTAATGAACAAATACACCAAAACATGGAATAGCAGGCCAAAAAAATATTCTCTCCCTTGGTTTAATAATGATATTTTCCAACTCACTAAAAAACGAGACATGGCCCTAAAAAAATCCCTAAAAACAAAAAATATTACTGACCATCTTCTCTTCACAGGCCTGAGGAACAAAGTGCTGTCTGAGCTAAGGAAGGCTAGGAGTAACTACTTCCACAGGCTTATTGAAGAGGCCAACGGTAACAGCTCTAAGTTATGGCAGCATATTAACAGAGTAACAGACTCAAGCAGGCACAAGCATGCCAAAATAAACTGTCTGAAAGTAGACAATGACATTGTTGATAATAATGTGGCTATGGCAAATGCATTCAACAATTTCTTCATAAAATCGGTAGAGGAATTGTCTAATAACTTTTCAATCAGTGAGTCACGTCCCTTAGAAGAGACTGACAAGGTCCATCCTGACAATTTTCAAATCAAAGAGGTACCTTGTGATACAGTCAAAAAATGTATCACAAATATGAGTACATCTATGTCCAAGGACATTCACAGTTTATACTGTGAACTAATAAAAAGAAATCAGACCTGCTTGCTTGAGCCTATTACCTACTTGGTTAATCAATCAATAAAAACAAATACGTTCCCAGAGAGCTGGAAAACAGCAATAATAGTCCCAATCCATAAGTCAGGAGACAAGGATTTGGCTAGCAATTATAGACCCATTGCACTTCTACCTGTAGTCTCAAAAATATTGGAAAAAATTGTGGCCATGCAATTAACAGAATATTTAGAGTCTAGACAACTACTGCACCCACAGCAGTTTGGGTTCAGGCCTAAACATTCCACAGAGACAGCTAACTGCTATTTACTTGACAGGTTCAAAGGTCTACTGGTGGGGGGACATGTTGTGGGGACGGTGTTTCTGGACCTGAAAAAGGCCTTTGACACCGTCAATCATGGAGTCCTGCTATCTAAATTAAGACACTTCAATATATCTGCAGGATCTTTACAGTGGTTTAGGTCATATTTAGGAGGGCGACATCAGTGTGTTAGGGTCAACGGGGAGAAATCCACTCTGCTCCCTAATAATATGGGGTACCTCAAGGTTCGGTGCTCGGGCCACTGTTGTTCACCATGTACATTAACGACCTCCCAAATATCTGTCCAGGCGTCAGTTGCCAGATGTATGCTGATGACACTGCCATATATACATCGGCTAAAACAGCTAGCATGGCAGCTGCGCTTCTGACAAAGGAACTGGAGAAAATCTCAAATTGGCTAGAGTCCTCACAATTAACACTAAATGTAAAAAAAACAGTCTCAATGTGTATCGCCCTCCGCAGTAGGCCTGCTGCAGATACTTTTGAAGTGCACATTAAAAATGAAACCCTTATGGAAATGAGTGAAGTAAAATATCTTGGAATAATCTTGGACAAAAATCTAAAATTTGATAAACAGGTTAAACACATATGCAAGAAGGTAAAACCTAATCTAAACTGTTTCCGCCATATCAGAAGGGATTTATCAGCTAAAACAGCACTGCTATACATGCATGCTATGATTTTCTCACATCTATCATACAGCATAACAACATGGTCACAATCCTCTCAAACAGTCCTGAAACCCATTACATCAGTATACAAACAGGCTATAAAAATTATGGATCAAAAGCCGATGAGATGGCACCTTTGTGGCGTTTTAAAAAAGCACAACCTTTTTACTTTTGAAAATTTTGTGTTCTTTTCTAACACCAAACTTGTTTTTAAATGTTTACACGGTCATGTTTCACCACTGTTCTCTGGACTGATAGTTAGACTCCCGAGCTCAGGTAGAGCAAATACACGAGCCTCAACAAGTGGTAACTGTATTGTTCCCAGATGTACCAACTCATCTGGGCAGTCTGCCTTTTCAGTAAAGGGAGCAAACCAGTGGAACTCTTTGCCCACGGCTCTGAAATTAGAAACTGATGATAATGTGTTTTACAGAGAACTCAAATACTGGCTTAAATCAAATCAAATTTGCTCACATGTATAGCTCTTGGCTCGTCACCAGAGAACTGTGTTTGCTTCTGTAACAAAGATTATGTAATTTTGTTGAATATATTGGATTTTTTTTTTTTTTTTTTTTTTTTTTTTTGTACTGATTGGATGTATTTTAAATTGGATGTATTTTGCAATTGGATGTATTTTAAATTATATATTGTCCTCTTTTAGAAAAGTCTCCTATGGACCAGTGGTGTAAATTAGCACTTGTGCTAACTCACTGTAAAACAAGACATCTACTTTCTGTGCTTCTGTGCAAAGAGCAATGTATTTGTTATGTCCATATCAAATAAAATAAAACATAAAACATAAACATAAATATAGAACCCACTCTAGCTTGGTGTGCTTTGGATGGTGTCCAGGATTTAGTAGGTTTCCCCTGATGTTAAGTGTGTGTGTGTGTGTGTGTGTGTGTGTGTGTGTGTGTGTGTGTGTGTGTGTGTGTGTGTGTGTGTGTGTGTGTGTGTGGGTGTGTGTGTGTGTGTGTGTGTGTGCGTGTGTGTGCGCACGCGTGCGTGTGTGTGTGTGTGTGTGTGTGTGTGTGTGTGTGTGTGTGTGTGTGTGTGTGTGTGTGTGTGTGTGTGTGTGTGTGTGTGTGTGTGTGTGTGTGTGTGTGCACTGGCATGTCTGTGGTTTCACTTTGAAGTTGACTGAATGGATACTGAAACAACAGATATCCATTGGTTAAAACATTGGTTTTGAACCTTTTTGATACCAGGGCCCACTATTTATTCAGAATTTGACCACCATTTGATGACAATTTTGGCCTCACAGATCCCAAAGCTAAAGATTTATTTCGTTTTTGTCTTTGTTTTTGGAAACAAAACAGGCAAACATACAGCTCAATGCCCATTCTTCTACAATCTCTAATTGTGTAGATTTGGTCTACTTCAGATGATGGTTTCATTTTTACACTCTCAAAGAGTTACATCTGGTTAGCACACTTTCCATCATTTAGCCTTAGGACCACCTGAAACCCTCTCAAGCACCACTGGTGGTCCCCGGACCACTGGTTGAAAACCCCTGGGTTAAAAGATGAGAGGAAAACACCATGAAGCATTCATGTCAAGGAGCTCACGTGGGTTTAGAATACTCTGACCTACTATTGAAGATGGTGTATAACTCCACGTCCACCAGAATACGAAAGAATACGAATGTCCGTGATCATTATGGCCATACCTAATAATGCATGCCAAAAAATGGGATTTTTTTTTCACTTTTGTGTATTAAAACAACAAAAAATTGATTTTTAAATACTTGATGAAAACAAAAACATCCTGTGTGATGACGTGTCGACTATCACATCAATAAAAGCCAATAGAGATCGTCCTCCACATTCACAGGAGGCTTTGATTACAGTCAGAAAGACTCCTTTTTAATTCCATTCTGGCATCCAGACAGTGTATTATTCAGTTTAAACTTAGTCATCAGTTTGAATATACAGTATATCTGAACACATTATATGGTAGCCTACAAATAAGCCACATACTGTATAGTAGTAGTACATGTATAGCAGTCAGGGGGCAGCACTGAGCAATTATTGTAAACAAACAGTCCATGCGTGGCGTGAAGAAGATGGCAGTACCATGTTTTGGAAGTGGTAGCATGTAGCTAATGGCTAGTTCATCGATACCATTCCCGTTTGCATTGGTTACTGCTAAAGGGGTTTAATCCAGTGATTTTGGACGGCTGCACCCCCCGGTCAACCACAGCAGCAACCGAGCTGCGCGGGACGCTCTCCTCGTAGCTGTAGCCAGCATCGCCAGTGAGATGAGGAAGTCGCGAACGGGGCTAGCTTCAGATCAGCGTTTCAGGCTGAAACTTCAAAGTAAAATGCCCAGCCTTTAAAGTTAGGAGTCAATGAACCTTACCCTTGCCCTCATGGGAACAGGATTCCCACCGGTCCAGTCCGCTGCACGGTGAATGAAGTCAACCTGTGTGGTTGGGGTTTAGAGGAATCTGCCAAGGCCAGCCTGCCCCTCTCCCCTCCACCCCCACCTCCCCTCCATTGTGTGCTCTGGTGTCTGGTTGTGCCACTCAAGCGGCGAGGTCGTGTAAACAAAGGAGCACCTGGACACGACATCAAACAATGGCTCTGTTTTTAAGTCACAGCGTGTGACGGCATGCGTGGCCGCTATCTGGAGCTGGTCAAGGCTATAGGATACTGTACCGTATGTGTGTTTGTGTGCCTTGTGGCTGGCCAGATTGGTGGCTATTGACGGGTTTTCCAAGTCAATCAGTGATCAAGTGGGTGGATAAAATTCTTTGTTGCTATACATTCATTGCCAGCATGCGGAATAACAAACCTCACATCACCTCCACTCTATTGGCTGTATGAAACTACCCCCCCTTCCCCCCCGCCCACCCTTGAAAGTTGAAAGCAAAAGTTTCAACTTTTGTTGAACACAAAAGTTCAGGACCGTCTGCTGGGCAAAGCAGGTGTCTGTCTGTCTGCAAGTGTCAGGGAAACGGCTGCAGCATCAAAGTGGAAGCATCACAGAAGGGAAAAAGGCAAAAAAAATATATATATAAAAACGTTAAAAAGTTGCTTATAATAACTAGTAAACGCCCAGTAAATGTACCATATCATGATGGTTTAGGACTTTTGGGGTTATTTTGTTATTGATGCAAAAAAATAAACCCGTTGTTAATAACAGTGACAAGGACCGTCTGTGCCACTGTCATTCACTGTAGTGTTAACCGTTTGTGTGTGTGTGTGTGTGTGTGTGTGTGTGTGTGTGTGTGTGTGTGTGTGTGTGTGTGTGTGTGTGTGTGTGTGTGTGTGTGTGTGTGTGTGTGTGTGTGTGTGTGTGTGTGTGTGTGTGTGTATGGGGAGGGTGAGCCTGTTCATGGTCATGTGGTTGCCCAAGCTCAGGGGTCCCCATAACTCAGGCCAGGGGCCCCTGAGCCCAGGCCCAACAGGCCCGTTGGATAATGGTGTGTGTGTGTGTGTGTGTGTGTGTGTGTGTGTGTGTGTGTGTGTGTGTGTGTGTGTGTGTGTGTGTGTGTGTGTGTGTGTGTGTGTGTGTGTGTGTGTGTGTGTGCGCGCAAGCAGTTTCTTGCAGCTGTCATTTCCGTGGCTTTGGGAGCAGACGCATAAAGATCAGACGAGATAATATTATTAAGGAGAGAGAGTGGAGTAGTGTGTGTGTGTGTGTGTGTGTGTGTGTGTGTGTGTGTGTGTGTGTGTGTGTGTGTGTGTGTGTGTGTGTGTGCGCGTGTGTGCGTGCATGTGTGTGTGTCTTCCTCTGGCTGCATGGCCATGCCATCGTCGTCGCCGTCGAGTAAAAGAAATGTGAAGCACTTTGCTCAGGGCGAATATGAAGGAGCCACACATGGGGTCATCAGATCACACAGACTCATACCGCCGGGTCCATTCCAGCCCAGCCTGGACGATGGAAAGCAGTCATCTGTGAAGACAGCACAGCAGCACACTGTACCGAGTGTACCGTACTGCTATCTGTTCTTACAGTCCACCATGGAGACAGAGACAGGACTTCTTCAACACTGTACCAAGCAGGCCCTGATCTAACCTGTCCCACTTGAGGGGGGGCAGAAGAAAAGGTGCTGGGGGGAATTCATTGACTACTCCACTAAGCATCGCCATGCAACAAAAAATGAATACACACAGAGTTAAAGGTAACAGAGGCAACTTTTTAGCCAAAAACCAAATAGATATATAGCTATATTTTTTTGCCTTTTATTTATACTTTGATGCTGCAGCTGTTTCCCTCCAGATAGACACTTGGTTTCACCCTGCAGTCAGTCCAGAACCTGGCTCAGGAAAGGCGGTGCTAATTTGTGACGGGGAGGAGGGTTGTGTGGGGGTGAGGCAGCGTTTTAGGCAATCACAGCACAGCAGTCTCCTGCAGATTCATAATGAGCCAATAGAGTGGAGGTGAGGCGGGGTTAGATTATGTTTTTAAACAGATCTGTTTACACAGTTTGTGCCTCTAGTACCTTTAAATCTCGCAAAACTCTCAAGATGCAAAGACAACTACTTTGCCCAGTTACTTATGTAATGTTGTAGGATGAAGACATATATTTTTAACTAACTTTAACTAATGTCTATATTTTTTGAAACCTTATAGCCTAACAAATCAGAACATGTCTGACAATATTTTTGTTTAAAAAAGGCTAAAATTAATGTCTCAATATCTCGCCTCCTCGCTGACCTAAAATCAAGATGGCAGTGGGTTAAATCTACATTTTTGGGGTCAAGAAGGAATCCAATGGAGCTGATTATACTGCAGTCAGGCCATTTAGGGGGGCATTGCTAATGCATATGCCTATACAGCCCGGCCCTGGCCCTGGTAGGACGAAGCTGTGGGTTCTACTTCTTTTTAACCCTGAAATGTCCACATCACTCGTATCTTGTATTATTCCCGGCAGGCAGGCAGGCAGGCAGGCAGGCAGTGTGTCGTGTCTGCGGCGGTCCGGTGTGCGCATGCAGCGATCAGTCAGGCAGTGAGAGAGCATGCGGGGCGAGCGACGGGCGTATATATAGATATATAGCGAGAGCTGGAAGCACTCAGAACGTCTTGTAGAGCTCTCTGTCGCTGTGCTGTGTTGTGTTGCAGTGAATTATTCAGTTATGCCATAACGTGGCCCACATGACCCTTCCTAGTTCCCAGTCATCATGTGCTCTCTGTATGCTGTGTGCGTGTGTGCGTGTGTGTGTGTGTGTGTGTGTGTGTGTGTGTGTGTGTGTGTGTGTGTGTGTGTGTGTGTGTGTGTGTGTGTGTGTGTGTGTGTGTGTGTGTGTGCGTGTGTGTGTGTGTGTGTGTGTGTGTGTGTGTGTGTCCTTCCTCTTGATTTTCCCTTTGCTCTCATGTCCCTACTTTCCTTCCCTTTCTTTACTTTTCTTATGATTTTGAGCAACCTTTTTTTTTTTTGTTTGTTTTTTTGGAAGACAGGGGAAGGTTGTATAGGCTACAGAAGTATTAATTGTATTTTGTTTACAATGGTCTATGCTAGTGAATGATCAGACACTTTGGTAAAACAAAAAAATGTATACATAATCCCCCCAACCACCCCACACCCCCTCTCCTCTTTGTACATTTCTCTTTCCCTTTTTACCTCCACTACGATTTGCTGCTTCTGGCTTTACTTATGTAGTTGTTTTGTATGTATTAATGTATTTGA
This sequence comes from Benthosema pterotum, assembly GCA_039105355.1. NCBI lineage: Eukaryota > Metazoa > Chordata > Actinopteri > Myctophiformes > Myctophidae > Benthosema > Benthosema pterotum. The sequence goes on along the minus strand of CM076971.1, from coordinate 13,071,052 downwards.
ATGTCTTAATGAAATGAACAAGTTGGCCACTATTGTGTATAAGTGTATTCTTAACTAGTGTGTCCAATCAGCTTTTTCATATTTAATGTAGTTGTATTTGAATTGTACTGTAATTCTCCAAGCTGTTATCAGTTTTGTAGCAGTGTAACTCTCATTTCTATTAATAAAAAAATAAATTAATTCAAACTCATGTTGAGTAGGTATATTTGGGGTAGGTATGTGTCTCTGATGTTTTGGTATAAAGCAGGGGTTTTCTACAGGTGGTCCAGGGACCACCTGTGGTCCTTGAGAAGGTTCCAGGTGGTCCCCAGGCTAAATGATGGAAAGTTGGTTAACCAGATGTAACTCTTGAGAGTGTAAAAATGAAACCAAATGGACCCTGCGGGTCCATTTGGTTTCATTTTTACACTCTCAAGAGTTAAAATATTCTTCAGCTGAATTAGCAACACTTAAGAAGTAAGTAAGAAGTTTACACTGTTTTGTTGGCAAAATACAGCCTGGAATTGTGGACAAAACCAAAAGAATTCTTTAATTTTAGGTCTTTGGGGTGAAAATGTAATGAAATGGTGGTCCGTGGCTCAAATGCTGAATAAATGGTGGTCCCTGGGATGAAAAAGGTTGAAAACCCCTGGTATAAGGGGCAGGTGGTTATATGTCACCTGTTAGAAAGAGGGAAGGGAGGGAGGGAGGGTGTTGCCACCAGAGCTCAGCTGCCTGTAATGTGGCTCAACCTGTTGAGTGGCAGCCAGACAGGGAGTGTTTATAGTTCTTTGTACTCACATCCTGGTTGGAGAACCTGCTTCTTTGTCTACTAGATTAGACCACAACCAGCAACAAGACCAGTCTGTCTGTCCAGTAGGTGTAGTACTGCTGCTGCTGCTTTAGCCTATAATCACCTGCAGAGTGCATCTGAAGTACAGATGTTAAGTACAATATACTCTCCTTGTTTCTAAAATTGTGTCATGATATTCTATGATATGCAAAGGGTTTTATATAAATGTCATATATATGCGAAATCATAAAAGTGGCAGCTTTCCTGGGTTCGATTCCCGCTAGGAAAACCGCTGTGGGTGCTACATCATCAGTGCCCATACCCGAGGCAGTGGTTGGTGAAAGAGCCTTTCTGTGTGGAGTTTGCATGTTTTCCCCGTATCCCCTAGGGTAGATACCCTCACAAAAACATACAGTAATCCTTGGGCTCTACACTGCCTCCCCCTGGCCAGCAGGGGCGCCTGATGGAGGGGACAGGAACTGGTTGGAATAACAAGTTTCTTCTACACGCTACGTTCAACCAGGGAAACAACCCCAACCTCACATTAGGATTGGTACTGGGTGAGAAATGGGATACAAAATCATGGGATAAATTTAAAAAAAGGAAGTTGCAGCTTTCAATACTATGGATCTTATATATGTTATGTACGTCAAATATAATTCTTATAAATGACAAAATTATATATGTTTTAAATATGTTTCACTTATGATGATATGATGATTACATGATAGGTGTGCAATTTCAACAGTTAGCATATACGTTGTACAGTATGTATATACAATTATCCATATGGGTTGTGCAATACATTTTCAGGCATCTAGTTAATAGAGGGATTGATACGGAGAGAGTGAGGTTTGGGGTGAGCAGGGTGGGGGTGTGGTCCGTGCTATATCAAAGTTATGGAGGGAACTAAGCATTTGCAGCATCGCGAAGCAGCAGATATTTTATAGCATCGGGGAGCGCTGCTGCCAAGCATCCAGAATGTGCTGACGTGATTTGAGGCAGAGTTAAATAATATGCTGAATAAAGTGTATATAACTCATTGGAAGCCCCCGTTGGCTTCCTGGCACCCGTTTAAGGCCCACAGTCAGACCCAACCTCCCCCCAAACACACACACACGCACGCACGCACACACACACACGCGCACGCACGCACGCACGCACGCACGCACACACACACACACACACCCTTCGCAAAGAAAAACAGTGTTCATTTCACCACTTAAACTCTGCCGAAACTACATGAAAACTAAGATATCCTGACTATAACTATATGATAACCAAATATAGTGACAGTTTTATCAACAGTTCTATCAACAACAACAGCAACAACAGCAACAACAACAGGGGGTAGCAGTGGCTCAGGATTGTAACCACAAGGTTCGACACTCTAGGGCCTAGAGTGTCGAAGCGACACGGGCGATGAAGTCGCCCACATACCATTTTCTCTTGCACCCCCCCCGGTTGGGAAATATTATATCCGCCCCTGCGCTTAAAGTGCCTATTGAAACCCTAATTGCTTCTGATGTGCTGGTTGCGCCTTGCATGTTTTCTGTTGTTGTTGTGTGTGTGTGTGTGTGTGTGTGTGTGTGTGTGTGTGTGTGTGTGTGTGTGTGTGTGTGTGTGTGTGTGTGTGTGTGTGTGTGTGTGTGTGTGTGTGTGTTGTGTCTGTGTGTGTGTGTGTGTGTGTGTGTGTGTGTGTGTGTGTGTGTGTGTGTGTGTGTGTGTGTGTGTGTGTGTGTGTGTGCGCGCGCGCACACATGTAACCCAGGTTAAAACTGGTTAAAATGGTGATTCAGCCATGTTGGTTTGTCACCATTCTGCTGCATTGGTTTGTCCCTTTTTGATTTGTCCCTTTTTGACTGTCCCTTTTGACTGTCCCTTTTCGGGCCAAGTTGTCACTAGTGACAGTTCACAGTTCAGCTCACCACTCACTCACAGCCACGGCCCCAGATAGCGGCTCCAGGCTTGAAGCTGCCACGCTGGTGGCCAAGTTTGGTACTGCAGGTGGGTGGAATTCATGCACGAACGCCCCGAGAGCACGCACGCTCTTTTGCTTTGTGCACGTGGACAGGGCAGTTTGTTTTTAAGTTGTTTTCTGAATAAACCAGCGGTCCTCATGTCATATACTACCTCTCAAAACACAACGTATGTATTATATGACAGATAATAAGCTCAATGCAAACCCACAAGCTTGTTTTTTGAAGCTTTTTGATGTTTTTTTCCTTTGCTCGTGCGCGATGGCGCTCGTTCATGGTTCCCATAATCCCTTGCGTCGGGCGCGTTCATGGAGAAATACTTCCGCATTTGGGCACCAAATTTTGGTGCTCAAATGCGGAAATAGGCGCACTTCCGGCGGTCTTCCGGGTGCTTCAAAGCGCCAATGAGCAACTTGTATTGAAATGAATAACAAGGGGGCGGGGCTATCGCTCCAGTCCGGCCTCTGTTATTTTATTACTCTATGCTCACAGCTCACTAATCATTCACACCAGGCTGCAATCATACACACCACACCCCCAGTATATAGCAGGCACTCTGCCTCAGTCAGTGAGGTGCACATCACTGGCTGGGGACAGGTCTGTATCCTTCTCTCTCAAACATTTTCCCCAAACATTTCATTCCAAAACAATATACTAACACAGATTACCACCATTTTAGATCCCAATGCAAACTCCCCCTGGTGAATACACTGAAACTGAATGAGCTGTGAACTTGAACTGAATTGGTGAGTTTTGTTTTGAAACATTGTTTGATCTGTTTTGTTTGAAGCTGTTTTGTTTGGAATTGTTTGTTTTGATTTAATAGTATAATATTGACATTATTTGTAAATGGTGATTTGATTTGTTATGTTATTTGAATTTGTAGATCAGCTAGTTTGATTATTATTATTTTGAGATATTTAATTTTGGCCTTTTTGTGTTCAGGCCAGGCTTTTCCACTTAACCCTACGACTGCCGAACATGATGATGATGATGATGAACTGAACACAATGGCGAGCTAATCCAATCGAACCTATTGCTCTGTTCTGTCCTCCCGGATGGTAGGACCCCCCCATATCCAATCACACACACACACACACACACACACACACACTCACTTGACTCTTGACTCTGACCTTGGATGAACTTTGGACATTTGACTCAACCCTATGAACTTGGGACACTATGTTGGTTTAATTTAATTAATTAATTTGCATTTGTTTATTTGTCTGTTTTTGGTTTTCATTTCTTTTCAATTAATTCAATAATAATTCAATTAAGTATACTTTACAGTGTCTTTGGTCCTTTATGGTTCATTATAATTTCCTTTTACAAACAACCTACTTCTGTCGCAGTACTAGTCCTAATCATACATTTTCTCACAAATATATGCTACAAAATTGTGGCGAGCCAGCCAGGAGAAGGTATTTGAATTTCATAAAGGTTAACGCAATTAACACAATTTAAAAATGGAGGTATTTGAAACTATTAAAATCCCAAATGCAGTTTTGGTAAATGGATTAACGGAAACAGAGGAATATGAAGAGGTTCTGGATCTTCTCAAACGGTATGGTTCCATTAATAGGACTGAAATAATCCAGGACACTGACTCGCAATATAATCACTTCCTGGTTGTGGAATTTGTCTCAGGGTCTGCAATGTTAACTCTGGAGAAGATTTTGCCACATACACATGTTACCACGGAAACCAGTTTCATCATTCAAAACCTGTCTGATTTGTACACAAAGGGTATAGGCAGTACAAAAACCCAGTCGTACTTGGATGATTTAAAAGCCTTGGCTCGGGCAAGTGGAAAGGACTACAATGACGTTCTCAACGACATGATGTCTCAAATTGGAGAATCCATCGCTAATCTCAAGCCATCTGAATCTGAGGAATCTGAGGAACTAGCAGAGCAACTGAAGACTTCTCCACAAACACCTTTCAAACCCACTTCAATGGGTGCGGCTCATGCAAGTCCCTCCATAGCTCCTGATGACTTTAACCCGCCTGAAATACAGCGCTATGTTGTTGAGCACATTGTCAAGAGCGAGGACAATGCTCGCAATGCTTCCTCTCAAAGATTGAGAGTCTTTTCAGGCAAGATTCCCATACCCTCTCATGAGGTCGACTATGATGCTTGGCGCTTTAGCATTGATTTAATCCTGAAAGATCCTGCTGTGTCTGATATTCTGAGATCTAGAAAAATCCTTGAAAGCCTTCTTTCCCCAGCTGCAGATATGGTTAAGCATTTGAGTCCCGATACTTTACCTGCTGTCTATCTGCAACTGCTTGACTCTGCTTTCGGTACAGTCCAAGATGGCGACGAACTGTATGCCAAATTCATGGATACTGTTCAAGATGCTGCAGAGAAACCATCTGCTTACTTACAACGTCTTCATGTAGCGTTGAACCTTACCGTTAAGCGAGGTGGTATTCCTGCCACAGAAATGAACAAGCATCTGCTAAATCAATTCTGCAGAGGGTGCTGGGACAATTCACTTCTTTCAGAGCTGCAACTGAAACATAAGAAAGCAAATCCCCCGTCCTTTTCTGAGCTACTGTTGCTTTTGCGCACAGAAGAGGATCGCGAAGCAGCAAAATCTATGCGCATGAAACGGCATCTGGGCACTGGGAAACAAAAAGTGGCATCTAACTGGCAGGTTGCCCACAGTGACAAGGATGACAGTGATGAGGAGGAAGGAATGAGTGCTACATTGAAAGCTCTCACAAAACAAATGGCAGAGATTCAAAAGCAATTAGCTGCTCTAACCTCAAACCAACAGAGAGCTAAAGGCTCGTTCTCTCAAAAGTCCGCTAGCAACAATAAGCCTCACAATAAAAACTCAAATGCACCTGCTAAACAGCCTGTTCAATCCTCACAGTCCAAATCACTGAGTACCAAACCAAAACCCGGATACTGTTTCCGCTGTGGAGAGGACGGTCACATAAAACCTCAATGCACAAATGACCCAAACCCTGGACTAGTGGCCGAGAAAAGGAAACAATTCAATTCCAAGTGTCAAAAATGGGAGAAACAACACTCGGAGGATGAGTTAAACTAAAACCAGTTCCTGTTGTGGGACGAACGGGGACTGTGGCGACTAAATGTCCTAACACTAAACGCAAACGATGTGCTAAACTAAAAATGTCAAGTGCAAAGAGCTCATTCTCTAAGCTTCCAAAAGGGCTGGTTGGTTCCAGATGTACAGCAGTAGTCAACATTGCTGGCATTGATTTCAATTGTCTTATGGATACCGGTTCTCAAGTAACCACGGTTCCAATGTCCTTTTACAAGCAGAACCTTGCTGATCAACCAGTCAAACCTATTTGCGAACTATTAGAGGTTGAGGGTGCAGCTGGACAGTCTGTCCCGTACTTGGGATATGTCGAACTGGTCGTTCGGTTCCCAAAGGATTTTGTGGGAACAGACATTGATGTACCCACTCTTGCACTTGTAGTACCTGAAGTACACCAAACTCCACCTCCTGTTCTCATAGGAACCAATACGCTTGATATCCTCTATGAGAAGTACTTTGGTGGTGAGACACCCCACCATCAACCAGACCAGTATGGCTACCGAGTGGTACTCAAAACACTTGAGTTACGGCGACAACAACAGAACCAAGACGGAAGTGTCGGCGTTGTGAGAATGCTCAGTAAAACACCTACCGTCATTCCTGCATGCCAGAGTGTCATTCTTGAGGGCTCTGCTAAGGTCCATAGTCCATCTGCTGATCGCTGGGTGACGGTAGAGCACCCCACCCAGTCATACTTACCTGGCGGCCTATGTGTTAAAAGTTGCCTCAGTGCTCTTCCTTCTAATGCACCTTACAAAGTCCCTGTGATGGTCACAAATGAAACTGATCAAGACATTTCCATTCCCCCGTTCTGTGTCATTGCAGAACTTGGCGCTTTCCACTGCATTCTTTCACAACACACTGTGACAACTTCTCCAGTCTTGCACCAACCAGAGCTGAACATCAACTTTGCTGATTCTCCACTGTCTACAGAGTGGAAAGAGCGTATAACCAACAAGCTCAGTGCAATACCAGAGGTCTTTGCTCTTCATGATTTAGACTTTGGGTGTACAGATAAAGTGAAGCATCGCATTAAACTCCATGATGAAACTCCTTTCAAACATCGGGCCAGGCCTATTCATCCTCAGGACATCGAGGCAGTGCGCAAGCATCTTAATGACTTGCTGGAGGCCGGTGTTATTAGAGAGTCAGACTCACCTTTTTCTTCACCCATTGTGGTTGTGCGAAAACGCAACAATGATGTACGGTTGTGCATAGATTATCGAAAGCTCAATCTTCAAACGGTGAAGGACGCCTATGCACTACCTAATCTTGAAGAGACCTTTTCAGCACTAACAGGCTCCAAATGGTTCTCGGTGCTTGATTTAAAATCTGGATACTACCAGATCGCTATGGATGAAGCTGACAAGAGTAAAACCGCCTTTGTCACACCACTTGGATTCTGGGAGTTTAACCGAATGCCACAAGGAGTGACTAATGCACCTAGTACATTCCAACGGTTGATGGAAAAATGCATGGGAGACTTACATCTAAGAGAAGTTCTTGTCTTTCTGGACGATCTCATCATTTACTCGGATACTCTGGAAGAACATGAAATCCGATTACTCAGAGTACTCAATCGTCTCAAAGAATATGGGTTGAAATTGTCCCCTGAAAAGTGCAAATTCTTCCAGTCCTCAGTCCGATACTTGGGACATGTTGTGTCTGAGAATGGAGTGGAAACAGACCCCGAAAAAGTGAATGCTCTAAAATCCTGGCCAATTCCTAAAAACCTGAAAGAGTTGAGATCCTTTTTAGGGTTCTCTGGCTACTATCGTCGCTTCATCAAGGGGTACGCCGACATAGCAAAGCCACTCAATGAACTTACCCGAGGGTACCCACCATCACGCAAACCCCCAAAGGGCAAGGGAACCAGTGACAAATATCACAATCCACATCAGCCTTTTGGAGATCGCTGGACACCTAACTGTCAAAACGCTTTTGAGAAACTCATAGAAACACTTACCACTGCCCCTGTTCTTGGTTTTGCAGACCCCAAGAAGCCGTACATCTTGCATACTGACGCCAGTACAACTGGACTCGGAGCTGCATTATACCAGGAGCAGGATGGGAAGCTGAGAGCCATTGCGTTTGCCAGTCGCGGTCTGTCCAACAGTGAATCCAGATATCCAGCTCATAAACTAGAGTTTCTTGCACTCAAATGGAGTGTAACTGAAAAGTTCCACGATTACTTGTATGGGCGTGATTTTACTGTAGTCACAGACAGTAACCCCCTTACCTATATACTTACCTCTGCGAAGTTGGACGCAACCAGCTACAGATGGTTGGCTGCTTTGTCTACATTCTCTTTCAAGCTTCAGTACCGGGCTGGCAATCAAAATCTTGACGCTGATGGTCTCTCAAGGCGACCACACGAACTGTATCTGGATGAGGGCCAGTCTGAGAAGGAGAAGGACCGCATTAGCCGGTTTGCCCAACAACATCTGGCTGACGGCTCTCTTGAGGATGTCTCCTCTGATGTCGTCACCGCCATCTGTCAGAGTGGGTTGGTCAGAACACTCAATGACCCCCATGACCTTACTCTTGTTGAGTCTCTGGCAGTTTCTGCTGATGCAATTCCTGACAGTTATGTTACAGAAGATCAACATGGCTTACCTGTCATTCCTTCTCTGTCCCATCTCGATCTTAAAGAGAAGCAGAGGTCTGATCCATGCCTTCGTGAGGTCATTTTCCAACTAGAGACGGGAGAAAAAGTCTCTCCAACAGTAAGGAACGAGCTTCCTGATCTTCCTCTTCTACTCAGAGAGTTGAATAGGTTGGAGTTGCAAAACGATATCCTGTATCGAAGGAGACAAGACAACGATCAAATCTCATATCAACTTGTTCTACCTGAAGAGCTGCGTGCAACTGTCTTGCAGAGCTTACATAATGACATGGGTCATATGGGCATAGAGAGAACGCTCGATCTTGTCCGCACAAGGTTCTATTGGCCCAGAATGTCAGCAGCTGTAGAGCATAAAATCAAGACATGTGATCGATGCATACGCAGAAAAGCTCTTCCTGAAAAAGCAGCGCCCTTGGTGAACATAAGAGCAACACGTCCACTTGAGTTGGTGTGCATGGATTTCCTTAGCCTTGAGCCCGATACAAGCAACACCAAGGATATCCTTGTACTTACCGACCATTTCACCAAGTTTGCCATTGCTATTCCCACTCCCAATCAAAAAGCTAAAACAGTCGCAAAATGCTTGTGGGATAACTTCATTGTATATTATGGCATACCGGAGCGCTTGCACACAGATCAGGGAGCTGATTTTGAATCCAAGCTGATTAAAGAGCTATGTGAAATTTCAGGCATCCAAAAATGTCACACAACTCCGTACCACCCCCGTGGCAACCCCGTTGAAAGGTTTAATCGGACATTGCTTAACATGTTGGGAACCCTAGAAAACAAGCAAAAATCAAAATGGCGAGAATATGTGAAGCCCTTAGTTCATGCATACAATTGCACCCGCAATGAGGTAACCGGGTTCACTCCGTATGAACTTGGTTCATACGGGACGTTCGATGTTTGGACGTTCACCACGACTGCCAGTTGATCTAGCTTTCAACTTACCTGTAAAAGGAGATAAGCCATGTTGGTGATTCAGCCATGTTGGTTTGTCACCATTTGGCTGCATTGGTTTGTCCCTTTTTGACTGTCCCTTTTGACTGTCCCTTTTCGGGCCAAGTTGTCACTAGTGACGGTTCACAGTTCAGCTCACCACTCACTCACAGCTCACTAATCATTCACACCAGGCTGCAATCATACACACCACACCCCCAGTATATAGCAGGCACTCTGCCTCAGTCAGTGAGGTGCACATCACTGGCTGGGGACAGGTCTGTATCCTTCTCTCTCAAACATTTTCCCCAAACATTTCATTCCAAAACAATATACTAACACAGATTACCACCATTTTAGATCCCAATGCAAACTCCCCCTGGTGAATACACTGAAACTGAATGAGCTGTGAACTTGAACTGAATTGGTGAGTTTTGTTTTGAAACATTGTTTGATCTGTTTTGTTTGAAGCTGTTTCGTTTGGAATTGTTTGTTTTGATTTAATAGTATAATATTGACATTATTTGTAAATGGTGATTTGATTTGTTATGTTATTTGGATTTGTAGATCAGCTAGTTTGATTATTATTATTTTGAGATATTTAATTTTGGCCTTTTTGTGTTCAGGCCAGGCTTTTCCACTTAACCCTACGACTGCCGAACATGATGATGATGAACTGAACACAATGGCGAGCTAATCCAATCGAACCTATTGCTCTGTTCTGTCCTCCCGGATGGTAGGACCCCCCCATATCCAATCACACACACACACACACACACACACACACACACACTTGACTCTTGACTCTGACCTTGGATGAACTTTGGACATTTGACTCAACCCTATGAACTTGGGACACTATGTTGGTTTAATTTAATTAATTAATTTGCATTTGTTTATTTGTCTGTTTTTGGTTTTCATTTCTTTTCAATTAATTCAATAATAATTCAATTAAGTATACTTTACAGTGTCTTTGGTCCTTTATGGTTCATTATAATTTCCTTTTACAAACAACCTACTTCTGTCGCAGTACTAGTCCTAATCATACATTTTCTCACAAATATATGCTACACACACGCACGCACAAATGTGATGCACAATTTATGTAAAGTGCCTTCGATAGGTGCACTATATAAATGCACCATTTACCATTTATGATTAAATGTTTTGGAAGAAGATCCACTAGACAAAGTCGTATCATTTCTCATTTGATGCCTGGTTGCACTCAGATGTTGCACTATTCTATGGAAATGGAAATGGTTACATTGTTAGCATGTAGATTGGCTATTTCCAGCCAAAATCATCATAGCATGCTAAATTACATTAGACCAGGGGTGCCCACACCTTTTTTACTTGAGAGCTACTTGAGAGCTCAAAATGACCGGCTCAACAAGATCTACACATGAGGAAAAAAATCAATTTCAAGGCCCCCCAAGAAAGTTTGACTTTGAAATAGTGGTGATGGTGTTACTTACTGTTATAGTGTTTAAGAATAATGCACTTATAATGAAAAATAGAGTGGGAGAATTGGAAGGTTTTCTTGTATATGCTATGACTGATGTTTGAAAACAGTATTTGGGGTTTGAGTTGACAGTTCGTGATGTTGAATTTAGTCTCTTGCACACAAAGCTAATAACTTTCACGTTTTTGTCCACAATTGGGAGAGAACTGGCAAAACGTTGGTCAGAATAACAATTATTCTCCATTTTCTAATTGTGTGGACTCTTGAAATTACATAATTCAGGTGTTTAAATATAATGTAACTCTTGAGAGCATTTAAATGAAACCAAATGGACCCTTAGGGGTCCATTTGGATAATTTTGCATGGCATGTGTGATCTACTGGTAGATCACGATCTACCTTTTGGGCAGCCCTGCATTAAACTGAATCTGCTGTAGATGGTCAAAAGACTAGATCGATAGACTAAAATATCACAGATGACTAAATGGAATTTGAACATTTATAAAACTAACAGAAAACTATATGAGAGGTTAATGAGCAAGGCTGGACAGCAGCCAGAGGTCATGTTGGTTGCAGGTTTGATTCCAGGCCAGCACTGTGTTGATGTACAGGGCCAGGTGGCATCGCCTTCAGGCCGTCATGCTGGTGTTAGTCAGTGTCTTGCACTATTGTAGGATATGGCATAGACGTGCATACATAGACGTCAAGGGGGGGTTGAGCACCCCCTAGTGGCCCTCTCTGGACCAACATGCCCTTTTTAAAAGAGCAAAAAGATGCTGAAATGCTGTTTTCTATGCGTTTTTAACCCTCCAAAACTCAATTTTCCGCCCTCCTGGTTACATTTGAGCACCTGCCCTTGAAAGTCTCTGTGCACCATTGTAGGATATGGCATATGTTGTTCTATTAAAATATAAATTATAAATATAAAACTAGAATGCACTTTTGCAATTGCAAAGTGTGGTTGCCCCGATGATGATGTAATGGTGACATGATGATGTAGTAAAAAAAAATAGAAAGTTTTACATCATCATACATCGACTTCCTTGCTCAGCCAATCAAATCATTTCGATTCGGTTTTAGCAGTGAGCCCAGTTTCTCTGATGTCATTGACACTACATCCTGGACTACAATTCCCACAATTAGTGGTACACTGCAGGAGCTGTCTTACAACATGTAATCCAAGGAGAAGGAAGTGCAGCCAAGTCTGCCGCGGCTGCGCCATGACACCTCGGGTGGCAAAACTCATACCGGAAGCTAGGACAAATACATGGCAGTGGATGGCAGCATGCCAGATTTCTTGCAAACAGACATGATTTATGAACGATTGCGACCATTGCCATATAATCGGTTCAGGAATATAAAAGAAAACAGGTCACAGGTTGTTGTCTGAGTGAGTTGACTGCTTGCCACCCAGCGTGATGAATCTGCCGATTCTATTGGCCAGGTAGAGAAAATGACGTTGGCTTAATTTCCTTCCCTTTTAGAACTTCCTTGATGTAGTCCAGGAAGTAGTGTCGATGACATCAGAGGCACTGGGTTCACTGCTAAAACCTAAAATATCTAAAACCACACATTACATACATAAAGACCACCAAGAACGTGTTCTAAAGGCATTAAAATGGTGAAATGTCCCCTTGTAACGTACTGTTACTGACAAGTGGAGGAATCTGTTAAACTACATCCACTACATCCAACTACATCCTGCCTATTAAAAAAATAAATAAACGCTATTGGTTACAATATGTTAAGATAATCTAATGGCCTGTTTTTGTGCTGAGCCATTCGTCCCTAATCTTCCAGAGCAACACTGAGCTTTTCCAGTGGTGATGCTTTATAGTTAAAAGGGATTTTTTACCTCCTCTCTCTCTCTCTCTCTCTCTCTCTCTCTCTCTCTCTCTCTCTCTCTCTCTCTCTCTCTCTCTCTCGCATGTGCATACTCTTTACAGTTATTATGACGAAAGAGGGAGGCATTACCAGGCCTGTGGAGGTATAAAGCTGATTAAAATCATTGTCTAATGTAGGAAAAAAAACAAGCCCACGTTTACAGTATGCAGAGCCTGGCTGTGTGAATGGAGGAGCACATGTTTTGGAAGCAAAGGCTTGTTTACAGTGGTGTGGACTCAAGTACATTAAAATGTTGTACATGCAGAGCTTGGTTAATATGGTATTTATATGATATGATGTCCTCTGTGGCCTACAGTACAGGATGCATGCAGGGGTAACATGTCCCATTTGGGGGGGGGGGGGGGGGGGGGGGGGGGGGGCAACAGAACATGTTGGAGGGGCAAGAGAAAATGGTATGGGGGCGGCTTAAAGTCGCACCCATACCATTTTCGGTTACAGGACTTTTATTAGTCAAGTATCAATAATAATATCAGTTGTTGTTGAAGTTGCAACAGACACACAGCATGCATAAAGCTAAAGGTCTGACTCAGAGAGTTTTCTGTTTTCAATGATGAAATGCTGTTGGTTTAGTGGTGCCACAGCTGTAGTTAGTTAGTAGCAGTAGCAGTTTTTCAAATCATTTTAAATATAAGCACTTTAATTTAAAATATCTTAGGTAGTCAGGGCATTTAGGGGGACATTGCCCCCCCATGCCCATGCTTAGATCCGCCCCTGCCACAAAGCCTTCTGGATAAAGAGAGAGAGAGAGGGTTTTCAGTTGTGGGGACTTTGGTAAAAAGGTCATCTGTATTAGTGCGCTGACAGCCGTGGACCACCGTGTCACATTGCGCTGTCACCTCCAGTCCTCCTCGCTCTCCAACACACACAGGTGACGCTGTGACAGCGTGACAGACAGCTCATTAAAGACCCCACCGCACCCAATGCAATTACACCTGCCTTCATTCATTCATTCTCTTTTTAAAAACGTCTTCCTTCGCTTCTTTCGCTTTCACAAAAAGTTTGAATTAATGGACAGTACAGGCCACACCACAGTGGTCTTCTCATCTCAGGCATGGGCATGGGGGGGGCAATGCTCCCCTAAATGCCCTGACTGCTCCACCAAACATGATGGCATGCAAAACAACCCACATTTCAAAGATATTTCAAATCAAATCTTTTTATTGATTTTCAAGTTTTCATAAATAGAATATATTAAATGTTGGAGCCACAAAATATAAACAAAACAGAGGAGGACATAAAAATACACAATTTGTGACACTTAATTTAAACATTACAAAAGGAAAAGGAAAATAAAAATAAAAACCAACCCCAAAACAATCCCATACCACCCTCCCCCCCACCCACAGTCCCACGGATGGCTAGAAATAGCTAAACAAGTAGAGCAGCAACAATAGATTTTGTTGTGGTTTGTTGTGGACTTCGGCGTAGGTCAGGCACCGATACAACGCACTACGCGGTTTGTGTGTTGTGGTAGAATGTCATGAATGGGTCCCATGTCTTATGAAATTTTCTCGCGGAACCAGCAATAGAAAACCTAAGCATCTCCAATTTGAGACAGGACATAATGTCATGGAGCCACTGTTGATGAATGGGCGGGGCAGCATCCTTCCATTTAAGCAAAACGGCACGTCTTGCGAGTAATAAGGCAAAGTCGACCATGCGACATTCTGTGCTTGTTAAGGGGAGATTATCCTTACCGGCAGTGCCCAGGAGAGCTATTAAAGGGTCCGGCTCCAGATCCCTGTCCAGTAGACAACCCACATTTCAAAGATATTTCAAATTAAAGCGCTTATATTTAAAATGATTTGAAACACTACTACTGCTACTAACTAACTACAATTTTGGCACCACTAAACCAACACCATTTCATTTCATGTTTACACTATCAAGAGTTAAAACATTCATCATTTCACTTAGCCCAAGTCTACACGACTAGAGAATGTAGAAGATTAATGGACATTTTGATCTGTACGTTTGACTGTTTTGTTTCCGAAATGCAGCCTGGACCTGTGGACTAAAGCAAAAAATCTTTAGTTTTGGGGTCTGTGGGGCTAAAATGTCGTCAAATGGTGGTCCGTTGCTGAATAAATAGTGGGCCCTGGAATCAAAAAGGTTGAAAGCCACTGTTCTACATGGTGCAGGACAATTGTATGTTTCTACTTCTGTATACTGTTGCTCTGTATTGTTGAGTAACCTTTACACTGCTGCGTCGCTTCTGGGCGACTGAATTGCCCCTGTGGGATAAATAAAGGTATCTGTCCATCATCTATCTAAAGTCTCCTACTCTGTGACATTTCAACACGTTGACTGTGGGCCAGGAGGCAAACCAGTGACCTTCTGATTACACGGCTCCCTGCAACGTTCTGTTTATTTTTAAAACAATGGCAGCGCATTTTCATTCAAGGTTCAAGGTTCAAGGTTTTTTATTTGTCACTCCAGTGTATGTCAGGACATGTACAGGGATGAAATAACGTTTCCATTTTTCCACAGTGCAAAGGACAATAGACAGTGCAATAAGACAATAGTAAAGACAGTAGACAGTGCAAAGACAATACCCAGATAGCAAAATTCATTGATTCAATGTTGAATTTTGGTTAGATAACCAAAATTCAACGTTGAATCAATACATTTTGCTATCTGGGAAGACAAAATATAGACGAGAAAAACAATAGTGCAGCAGACCAGTAAAGTGCTAACTGTACACCTAACTTGAGCTGAAGGTGCTAGATTCATTGTAGATGTAGATTGATTTAAAAATGTAGATTGAGTTTGTACTTCTGCCCTCTGGGAGAAGGTACAAGGAACCAAAGTTGGAAGTACATCAGGTTTTAAAAAAATGTTTGTATCTCCATCAATTAAAATGTTGAACGAAGCTTTGAAACATCAGTGAATGTCATAGGGCAGATTATTCACACTGTGTGCACCATGTAATGTTGTCTCCTTCTGTTTTGTATTTTGTTTGTCATTTTTGTTTTATGTATGGCTGTTGCAGGGTGAAAGCCCAAGACAATAAAGTTTACTTTGACCTTGAAAACCTCAAAGCCAAAAAGACGAAATGCAATTCAAACGACCTGTGCCTTCTTGTGCAATAAACCAATATTGATTCAATTATTCATTTTGATGATGTTTGATAATGAGGCAAGGTTTTTGGTTAATGCAAATACACTACATGTTGTGAGCTAATGTCAGAGTTCGTCGGAAGCACTCCCAAACTTCAGCGCTCAATGTTTTTGTTATATACTGTATATATTATTAGTTTACATTGTAAGATTATTATTGCTATGATGTAACCTCGAGGTTATTTATTTAAATGTACTAGTCCTATACCCGTTGTGAAATATATGATCTGGAAATGATGTGTAGATTGATTGGGAGGGAATTGTTGATGTTGGAAAGTTGGGTTGAACTTGGGCACAAAAGTAATGTTATAGACCTATAGGCCTACATACCTACATATAAAGTAGCCTGTGCTCAGTCACACAGCCTGGTAGGCTACTCCCTAATATATTTTGTGAGTCGCACAGATGAAAGGCTAGGGTAAATTGTGTGTGTGTGTGTGTGTGTGTGTGTGTGTGTGTGTGTGTGTGTGTGTGTGTGTGTGTGTGTGTGTGTGTGTGTGTGTGTGTGTGTGTGTGTGTTTTAGCTCTGGCTGGGGAAACGCATGGCTCAAGCAACCGTTGATGTGAGCTTGTAGACAGGCTATTTGGGGCGTGTTCGGAACTTCAGAACTGCGCCCTAATGCACTGGTGTGCCCTGTTGCGTTTCATTTATACGTGGTGTATTTGGGGCATTTGGTGCTCCTCGTTCGTTTATCCACACTGGTGTGTTCGGTGCACGCGCTGAGCAACCCTACGCTGGAGACGGGGTTGGCCGGTGGCATGATTGCGTCAAAGCTATGTCTTGAGCGCTCCCGTTCAATAAAAAGCAATGCAATTGATGTGAGCTAAGACGCTAGGCTATGGCTAAGCACTGTACTGTGGTCCCCTAACTTTTCTGTGTAAAAGTTTTGAGAGAAGTGGATGCCATGGTCGCCGCGCGTAATGAATATCCAAACGTGTAGATTTCAGTGGTAGTAGAAATAAGTCGTAGCCTCGTAGCTGACCGCACTCACCGCAGTAGCTTGTTATATCATCACGCCGTGTGGCAGGCGGAGCAGCGAGGACAGAGAACGCAAGGGGAGGTGATCCCGTGTTGCACGACAAACTGTGACCACAAATAAATGTGTGTCCGTGTCACGTGATCTGCGCGGCGATGAGCTTTTAATGCAAATCTATTAAATTAAAATGATTGGTAAAATATTTGGTGTTTGTACGTAGTGCACATTGGTGCTGGTTAACAGGGCTGTGCTACGCGAGGCTCATCAAGGCTGTCCGTGCGCCGTGGCATGTGTGGGCGATCCCCATTGCATAGTGCATTTGCGCAGGTAACAGACAGACAGACAGACAGACACACATTCCTAGAATTATTTAGAGAGATATCGAGTTTAATCAGCAACATGCTTATAGGCCCATCCTTGTTCCTGATTGGAGGAAGGCCCCTCTTATCCTGATTGGATGAGAGGCTTTTCTCCCAAAGTCCCCGAACTGAAACTATAGGCTTTTGTGACCCCAGGGGCTCACTGGGGACAGGGAGGAACTCCTTATATGGCCACCAACACTCTATTGACCAAAAACGAAGGGGGAAAAATGAATTAAGTGAAATCACTTACTATTTAAACCTTTAATTCAAAGAATGTTTGCCCCAGATTCAGGAGCCAAACAGTTAACGTTTAAAGTGTTAAGGCTGTCAGAGTTGGTTGTTGTCAACAGAGCCATTGGTTAACGGTTGATGGAGATCATTGCTAATAGCAGTTTATGGTAAACAAATTCCCTCCTCGTTATCCAGGCTGTCAAAACACACTGACACAGCGGCAGTAAACACACAGTTTAATGGCAGTCTAATGGCAGCGCCACTATGATGGGCTCTCAGCACTGTCTGGGGATACAAATTGTCTCAAACAAGACTGACATCGATTAAATCATCACTGTTGGCCAGAAAACCTCTTATGTCCATGTGTAGCCTCTGTCCTGTTGGCCTCCAAAGTCTACTACTGTATGTACCCCTGGGTCAATTAAAAGGGATGTCTACTTGTGGTTAAGATGTTGGACTTTTGTGTGGGAGACCCAAGTTTGAATCCCGGGCGTTACACATATTCTTTCGTCATGCCCCTACTGGATCATATACAGTAATAGAGGGGTATTCAACAGGTGGTTTGCCCCCCCCCCCCCCCCATGCCTATGCCTAGATCCGGCCCTGATATGTGCCATGCGCCTGGACCACTTGTCCAGCCTGCGCCCCCATCCCTAAACTTCTACAGACTCTACCGAATGACTGAATTCCAAACATTGCTGACCCCCAATAACCTCCCTGACCTGACAGAGACCCTGTGCTCTGTGCAGAACATATTCTATAGCTGTGGGTCTGTTTTAGGTCTGACAGCTGCCAGCCTGCCATCACACAGCCATCACACAGCATAAGCAGGGCTGAGGCAAGTAGGGGTAATGGGGGGGCTTGAGCACCCCCCTTTTTCAGACACAGCCCCCTTGGACAGGAGGAGGAAAATACTAGTTATTTTAATCAAAACAGGTTCCTGTTGATAGGCCTTATACATATGCTCTATCGTTGTATAAGAGGCTAAGGTACCTGTGTCAGTTAGCTTATGCATGTGGAGAGGGAAGGTAAAAGCCACTTTTCCGTGTGTAAATGCATGAAAATGTGCATGCACAATGCGCATTCACACACATTTTGCGTTTGTGCGCATCTTGCAGGTGAACGTCCAGCACCACCTATTGTCAATATTTTCCTGCGGCCATGAGCATAAGAGCCAGAAGACTAGCAGTTAGCACAGTCATTGTTTCTCGTGAGCAATTTAAAGGTAATAGAGGCAACTTTAATGTGTACAAACACTGTGTTTGTAAACAGATTTGTTTAAAACCAGAATCTAACTCCACTTCACCTCCACTCTATTGGCTCATTATGAAATTGCTGGAGACTGCTGCTGTGCTGTGATTGGCTAAAACGCTGCCTTACCCAACACAACCCCCTGCCCCCCTTCCAAATTAGCACCGCCTTTCCTAAATTTATTTGTGTGTTTTAGCTGCTTAGTTTGGTAAGTTTTAGTCTTAGCCGTATGTTTTAGTTGTAGCATATATGTCTTGTCTAGTTCCTGTCTAGCTGGCTGTTTAACTTTCACTACTTTCCACTTATAATTATACCTGGTTGTACCTTCACCCCACTTTATGCTGTTACAGTTGCTTTAATGCAAAATGTGGCTCCAGATAGATTTTGAATTTAATTTTGGGTCGAAAATGGCTCTTTCAACATCTTGGGTTGCCGACCCCTGCTCTAGTCTGTTGCACTACGTCCAGTGTTGTAGTGGTACTTTTAGAAGTGGGGGGACGCCTCTTAAGACACGTGCACGCACACATGCATGTGCATTCGTGTGCACCTGCACAACGCAGACAGACACACTATTAAAACATGCATATTGAATAATATATTGAGAAAGATGGTTTACAATGCTTAATTGTATCCATAAAAGTAAATGACAAGTCAAAAAAACAATTTTTGCCCCCAAAAATATTTTAGATGTGAGAGAAGTGGGGGGACTCCATCCCCCCGCGTCCCCCCTCCACTACACCCCTGACTACGTCACTTACTGTTTCTTGTATTGTTTGTATTTGTCCTTTTTCTTTGCACTGTCTATTGTCTTATTGCACTGGGGAACAATGGAAACGTTATTTCATCCCTGGATATGTCCTGACATACACTGGAATGACAAATAAAGAACCTTGAACCTTGATGTGCATGCTTGTGGCAACACTGTAAAAGGAATTTTAGTCGAGTGACTGAAATAAATGTCTCCGGTATGATGTGCTTCGTGACTTCATTGGTTCTCAAATGTTTTCATGAGAAGGACCCGCAAATTGATACGTGTTTTGGCCACAAACCACCCATCTGAATCTGTTTTTTGGGGCCAGGGACTCCCAGAAGATTCCAGATTATTATTCAGAGCACTTTCAAGTGTTCAGAAAGAATCCTTAGCAGATGTAAAAAGCTCACAGCGTGAACACGAAATGACATGCTGTGAGACCCACTTTGAGAAGCCATACTACCCATACTATAAGGATTAAAGTACTAGTAGTCATATTATTTAATGAGCCTGAACCCCTGGGTGAGAGAACAAAATGATCTATTGGAGTCCCAAACTACAATCTTATTATTTAAAACACTATATTTGCAAAAATGTATATCTCGTGTTTTCTTCTGTGACCCATATACCACCCTTTCTGGTTGACTTGTGCCCACTACTTACAGTTAAAAGAGCATGTTTTTTACTGTGTAAACAGGGAGGTTTGGAGTGTAGGACTTTGATGAATGACTCGGCGTCTCAATCGCACAGCTGAAGCCACGCAGCGTGTTGTAATGTCGACTACAAAGTGCAGAGAAAAGCCATGTAAACATCAAAGTGCAGTCTAAGCCCCAGATATAAAGCTCAGAGGAAGAGAGAGGGCTGGTTGAACACCAGCCACGGCCCACGCCATGCCTGCCAGTCAGAGCTATTAATCACAGGCCGTCAACTTACTGCAACACCACCACTATATACTCCATACACTTCTACACTTGCAGATGGCAACAAAACAGTGACAGCGCACTGCCAGAACGGTTATGTATCCAGTAATCTATGTATAATTCAGAGCTCCACAACTCCCATTATGTTTAGAGTTGTTATCAGGGCCGGATCTAGGCATGAGCATGACTGAATGCCATGACTGCCCCACTAAACATGATGGCATGCAAAACAACCCACATTTGAAAGATATCTCAAATTAAAGTGCTTACATTTAAAGGTAGGGGAAGTGATTTCACTTTTGTCAGATATCACCCAAAAAATGTTTTTTTTTTTTTTTTTTTCCCTGTTAAAGTGCTCTATTATAAGGTGTGCAGACCATACAGGTATATGGAGTTTCCCCCTTCCCCATGTTAGCAGAGGAGCTAAAAAAAAGTTCCCCAGGTGGAGGGTGAATTCTCCTCCAATCAGGATCGAGCAGCAGGTTCACATAGTGTAGCTATACTCTTGGGCACCCCTAGTGCACCAGGCTGGTACTACACCATGAATTTCAAATCACTTACCCTACCTTTAAAATGATTAAAAACACTACTACTGCTATTAAGTAACTACAGCTGTGGCACCACTAAACCAACAGCATTTTGAAAACAGAAAACTCTCTGAGCCAGACCTTTAGCTTTATGCATGCTGTGTGTCTGTTGCAACTTCAATAATAACTGATGTGTATTGATCTTTACTTGCCTAATAAAAGTCCTGTATAACCGAAAATGGTATGGGGGCGGCTTCGCCCGTGTCGCGAACCACCATGGGCGATGCACGGGTGATGAAGCCGCCCCCATACCGTTTTCACCCCCCCCCCCCCCGCCCCCCCCACCCACTGTTACATACGGGCCTGGTTGTTATTAGGAATGTAAACAAGACACACACCGGAAGGAGGGCTGAGCAACAGTCAGCAAACTGACGTCAGCTTTTTACATGTGGATATTTGGGTTAAGTATGAGAACCGGGACATTTCTAACTTGTTGAGTGCTAAACACATTATTACATTATTTCTTGTTCAGCTTTGCCACTCTGCATGTTCTGTATGCGCTGCTGCTGTCATATATAAATACTTCTTGGGGAAGTCAACGCTCTGAGAAAGGCTAAAGTTTCTGACAAGGAATTACAAGCTGAAAGACCTTTCATGTGGCTTTTGTTTCTACTCTCAGATTTGCTGTAGTCGCAGCCCCACATACAGTACATTATAAGTATGTCCATATGGCCTACAGCATACAGTATGTGTACGTGTACACAGTATATGTATGCGTACCGTTCTACGTCTAAGCACTACAACCCTTATTTTGGTGCTACAAAATAAGGCAAGAAAACGGATTGCAGAAAAAAAGGTCGGGGGCCGGATCTAGAGGGTGGGACAGGGCCCACCCAAACGTGCATCCTGCCCACCCAATGAAATGTAATATCAGTGGTTTTTAAGCGCAAATCGTTTTGATTGGGGTCTTCAGATTCATTCAGCTGGTCTGCGTGGGTTAAGTATGACTGGTAGTGATAACTGACAATCCGAGGAGGAGTAGGAGTAGGAGGAGGTTTTTTGGCTTAAAAGCACACTCACCGTTTCCCGTCCATCCCATCCAGGCCAATGTCTGTCCTCCTGTGGGACCGGCCGACAGTACTTTGAATGTTATTTTTAGGTTGGGAAAAGCTCATCTGCTGTTCCCTAGGTGAGAGAGGCCCAGCCCATCGGATCCCATCAGTGTGTGTGTGTGTGTGTGTGTGTGTGTGCGTGCGTGCGTGCATTTGTCACGTGTGTGCGTGTGGTGTCCGGCTAGTCCCCGGCCTGCACGCCCTGTCTAAAGTCAGTACAACTCTGTCTGCCCTGCCTTATCTGACAGTCAAATTTTAGACTGTGTAAATAAGGAGAACCTTTCTGGGTCCATTGTGAGTGGTGCAGCCACTCCATTATGGAGCTTTGTTCCTTCTGGCCGTATTCCTGGGAGCATGGAATTCCCCCCTGCCAGGAGTTGCACCACTCACCTCACACAGGTGTGATTTCTTTTACACTCTGGTTATAACAGCTCAACTAGGACACCCTGCACTTGTGTTTGCATTGTGTTCTGCCTCTCTTCCATCTGTCCAGGGTCGGTTCTAGGAATAAACATTGTAAGCGGTTGCATAGGGCCTCAACCACTAAGGGGACTACATCAGGGAGAATATATCCCATACATGTGGCCCCACTTTCACTTAAAGGTAATAGAGGCAGTTTTTAGCCAAAATCAAAATAGATGTATAACATATTTTCCCTTTTCCCCTTTAAGTTGATTCTGCTTTGATGCTGCAGCAGTTTCCCTGCAGATAGACACTTGCTTCGCCTCTTGATTTTGATCTCCAAGTGCCATGTTCATCACATCCTTTTCTGTTGTGACAATGCGTGAGGGGCCACATAACCTGACCTTGCATAGGGCCACTTTATCGTCCTTGACTCAGTGGTTCTCAAAATTCTTCATCATTAGCATATCCAACCTTCTCCGACCAATCAAACTCAGTTTCTTCTATGTGACGGTAGAATCTGTTCGCCTGTATGGCAGCGAATGCTGGACCCTGAAGCCAACCCTGCAGAAGTCTCTAGACGGCTGCTACACCAAAATGCTCAACGTCAGCGAGAGAGCACATGTTGGGATATACAGTACAAGGTGAGCGACAAGCTAGCAGCCAGGAGAATGCGACTTGCAGGACACTGCCAAAGACATCAAGAGCTGCCAGCCAGCAATCTGGTGTTGTGGGAACCAACACACGGGCACCGGGTCACAAGGACGTCCCATACTAACATTATGTTTATGTGCTCAAGAAAGATGCAGGAGTGCAGAACACCAGTGAGTTGGCCGGATGTATGGAGAACCGGGATGACTGGAGGCGATGATGGAAGGCTCGTCTGAGGACCAGGGCCGGATCTAGAGGGGGGCAGGGGTGGGCAGAGCCCACCCAAACGTGCATCCTGCCCACCCAATGAAAGGTTTTCAACCAGTGGTCCAGGAACCACCAGTGTTCCTTGAGAGGGTTCCAAGTGGTCCCCAGCTAAATTGGATGTTGGTTAACCAACATGTTGGTTACACTCTCAAGAGTTAAAATATTCGTCAGGTGAATTAGCCCCAGTCTACACAACTAGAGAATGTAGAAGATAAATGGTAAATGGTTTGATATGTATGTTTGCCTGTTATGTTTCTCAAATCCAGCCTAGTATTGTGGGAAAAAAAGCAAAAGAAATCTTTAGTTTTGGGGTCTGTGGGGATAAAATGTCCTCAAATGGTGGTCCGTGGCTCAAATGCTGAATAAATAGTAGCTGGTCAAAGGTTGAAAACCACTGCTTCATATGAGTTGCCCACGCTGGCATTCTTCCAACCCAGGGCTGGCTAAATCCGGCCCTGCTGAGGACGACCCAGGTTATTATGTGGAGATTTTTGAAAATAGCAGATATAGAAGCTCACTGTAAGCTTGCACTGCGTATTCTGATTCTGATTCTATTCTCAGTTCTCACGGGTATGATATTTCTCCTGTCGTCAAACTCTGCGATGTGTTTTATATTGGGGATGATTATATTGATGGGTTGTGTGATGATGACAGCGGCAGGGCAGTGCTGCCAACCAGCACTGCATGGTCTCTGGCTGTGTCATCACTCAGGGAGAGTAATGAATGAACTCTATAATATCAACCCATTACAAGGAGGCTTTATTTTATATTTTTTAACCCTCCTCCACACAACATGTTATGAATACGATACGCAGAACGGATCCATATGACGCAGTGTGTTGTTTGACTAGTCCACATGCTTATCTGATCTCCATTCCTCTCCCTCTCTCTCTCAGTATGCCTCTCCCTCTTCCTCTCTCTCTCTCACACACACACACACACGCACACACACACACACACACACACTCACACGCATGCACGCACGCATTCATGCACGCACACACACACACACACACACACACACACACAGATAGCCTAGGAATTCTTATTGGCCACATGAAAGGGGATGTCCAGAGAGAGAGAGAGAGAGAGAGAGAGAGAGAGAGAGAGAGGCTATACTTCAAATACTGCAAATAGTACTAATGTTAACTTTCAAGGGTTTGCACCAGGCTAGCTTTTACTTTCGATTCTATAACTATTTCTGACTGAATATGCACAATGTTTAATATAGGCAACTTTATAGTGTACAAACTCTGTGTTTGTAAACAGATTCGAATCCAACTTCACCTCACCTCCACCTCTATTGGCTCAGTATGAAACTACTGGAGACTGCTTCACTGTGATTGGCTAAAACAAACCCCCCATACACACACACACACGCACACACACACACACACACACACACACACACACACACACCACACACACACACACACACACACACACACACACACACACAGAGACACAGACACACACACACGCACACACACACACACTAGCACGGCCTTGTCCTGGACCGTCTGCAGGGCAAAGCAAGTGTCTGTCTGTAGGGAAACAGCTGCAGCATCAAAATAGAAGTGACATAGAGGGGGGAAAGGCAATTTAACACAGACTTTGTCACACTTTTTACCAGTATTTATTTCATTGTAAATGTTGAGAGAGGGAGGGAGAGAGACAGAGAGAAAGAGACAGAGAGAGAGACCAGTCCAACCTGTAGTGTTGCAGTCCTCACGTCTTGACAGACAGGCAGATCACACAGACATGCTCGATACAATGACACCCACTGTAACCTTACCTGACTAGGCTGTCACCGCCTCAACTACATTCCACGTTAAACCATTAACAACAACAAGATGTGTGAGTGGATGTGTGTGAGGTGAGTTGTCTGACTATACCAGGGGTCAGCAACTTAAGGAGCCGCGGCTCTAGAACACAGCCCTAGTGGCTCAGTGGCTGTAGCATTATTACATACACACACTGGGGTGAACCACACCAAAATAATATAAACATTTCAGTCACCCAAAACGCATTGCGCTGTCTGACAGTTGCCAGTTAAAGTAGCACTTGGCCATGTCAAAAAAAAGCCCAGCAGTTATCAGAGGTGGAGCTTTCAATCTGAACCACCCATTTTCAAAGGTTTACTCAGTTTATTGTGTCATTAATATACCTTACATATGTTGTGTGGACTAGAAATAGAGTTCTGTAAAACTCCTTTATTTTTTTATTTTTTTTAGAAACTCCATTTCTGAAGAAAGGGTGTGTTTCACCATATTCATGTTTTTTCTTTGAGGACCTTTTTTTCTGAGAGTGTGTAAATGGAACCAAATGGACCCGCCAGGGTCCATTTGGTTCACATTTGCACACTCTCAGGAAAAAAATAAAAATAAAATGCAGCTCCAGACAGATTTTGAATTTAATTTTGGGTCGAAAATGGCTCTTTCAACATCTTGGGTTGCCGACCCCTGGACTATGCAACACCTTCCTCCATCATTACCAGAGAAATTCAAAATGTGGTGTCAGGGAAATTCGAGTCACGCAGCCCCTATCCAGAATCAGTTGCATTCATTCAGCCGTTGCAACATTCATAAGTTGAATGTTGCAACGGCTAAATGAGGCTGGTCCTTCCAGGCTATAGAAGTTCACAGGATCTACTGAATGTAAAGGAGGCGACACACCGCACTGCACTTATACACTGTATACTGCCTCAATATGGAAGTTTGTCACATTCTAGATCCTGTAATATTTTGTGGCCAGGTGTCATTTCCTGGGGTTTATCAAGGACTATCTAAAAAGGACAGGATGCCAAGACATGGCTTCCTGTCCTCATGGGAGGAAACAGACATGCGCAGTACAGACAAGGAAGTTTGACGCTTGGCAAACCATCCAAGAGACCAATGGCATGCATGGTTTGCATGGTCAAACTTCCTGGAATGCACTGCGCATGTCTGTTTCCTCCCATGAGGACAGGAAGCCATGTCTTGGCGTCCTGTCCTTATTAGATAGTCCTTGGGGTTTATTAGGACTGTATACAGTGGTTTTCAACCTTTTTGATACCACGGCCCACTATTTACTCAGCATTTGAGCTACGGACCACCATTTGATGATATTTTAGCCCCACAGACCCCAAAACCAAAAAAAATATTTTCCTTTTGTCCACAAAATGGATTTGGGAAACAAAACAGTCAGACATACAGATCAAAATGACCATTAATCTTCTACATTCTCACTTGGGCTAATTCAGATGGTGAATATTTTAACTCTAGTTACATCTTTAACTCGAGTTACATCTGCATGGTTTAACAACTTTTCATCTGGTTAACCAACTTAGCTGGGGACCACCTGGAACCATCTCAAGGACCACTGGTGGTCTCCGGACCACTGGTTGAAAACCACTGCTGTAGTAGAAAAAAATCAGGCTCTTTAACATTCTGTAAAAGAAAACCAGAAACTTCTCATATCTGCAAGCTCAAAATGCAGCAAATTTGGATTTTGAATCCCATCTGGGTATAGGCCTAGAGTAGAATATATAGGGCATAAAATAAATTTTTTTTTTTTTTTTTTTTTTTTTGCAGCTTTTAAATCAATACTGGTGATTGAACTGGGGCTCTGGGAGTGAACTGACTTAACATGTGATCTTCAAAGTATGGTCTATATACTATAGGGCCCCTTTCTCAGCCCCAGGGTGCTTACCTTATATCTGAGTGTGCAAATAAGGGTGCATGATTTGGTTGCATTGTCAACGTTGCCACGTCTGCTCATTATAAGCAACTTGGGGCTTGTTTTGTTCCAGTACGATTGTTTGTAAGTATTGGTAGCTTGTGCGTTGGTCTTGCAAAATTTGACAACACTGTCCATTCTCAGAGTTAAGGCAATATTTGTATTAAAAAGCACTGTGGCAGTCGTTCTCAACCATACCAGGGCCCACTATTTATTCTGAATTTTAGCCACAGGCTACCGTTTGATGTTGAGTTTACTTTCTCAGACCCAAAACCAAGGATTTTCAAGTTTTTGTCCACAATTTAAGAGATAAACTGGCAAAATGTTGATCAAAATAACAATTCTTCTACATCTTCAAATTGTGTACATTGTTGCAAATTAAGCAATTCAGTTGTTTAAATAGAAGTTGAGAGCTCTTGAGAGCTTAAATGACCAACTTGTTTACCAACTGCATCATTTAGCTGGGGACCACCTGGAATCCTCTCAGGGACCACTGGATCATTGTTTGAAAACCACTGCACTGTGTCCTGACATTCCTGCTGTGCTCTTTAGGACCCTGCAGTGTTGAAAGGTGTAGTCAGTCAGTCAGTCAGTCAGTCCACAACAGTCCACAACAGGATTCCCCTGGATGGGAGACCGAGGAAGTACGCATGCGCAGGCATCAGCAAAGCAAGCAACACGCACGCGCGCGAACACACACACCCTCGCGCGCGCGCACGCACACACATCCCAACGAACGGAGAGAGAGAGAGAGAGAGAGAGAGCGCGAGCGAGAGAGCGACAGCGCGAGGGAACCGGAGAGAGAGAGAGAGAGAGAGAGAGAGAGCGACAGCGCGAGGGAACCGGAGAGAGAGAGAGAGTCC
Organism: Benthosema pterotum; assembly: GCA_039105355.1. Lineage (NCBI taxonomy): Eukaryota > Metazoa > Chordata > Actinopteri > Myctophiformes > Myctophidae > Benthosema > Benthosema pterotum. The sequence continues at coordinate 13,043,140 of CM076971.1, read as the reverse complement.
ACACACAACACACACACAGCTGTGTGTTGATTGTACCTGCGTGTGGACGCCGCCGCCGTGGAGGTGGAGGACTACATTAAACACACAACAACTTTTTTTTTGTATTACCTACAGCCAGGATAAAGTTATGACCATGAGGAGTAAGTAGGCTAGTACTCCTCCTAAGCGAGTTTTCTTTGGATAACTAAAGACCATAAGAAGAAGAAGAAGAAGAAGAGAAGACGAGGAACTAGTCGAGGAGAGGATTTATAACATCAAAGTGGACCGCGGGAAGGAGAGGAGGGGAGAGAGAGACAACGAACGACACGAGACGCTCGCGTCGCGTCGCGTGAGCTCTCGCGACTGCGCGAAGGACCGACCGACTGGCAACTGAAGATGACAAGAAACACAGCGACAATACACGAGGATTAAAAAAAAACAACCTTCCCAAAGAATGAGACCACGGATTATATTTATATGAGAACTTGGCAGTTTGAAGGAGGAGTATTGTGTGTCAATTTTTGTTTTGTGTTACTAATACTAAAGTAGTAGCCGCCGGCCACACACACCGGGGCTGGCAGCCATGCAGGTTTAGAATGGCTTAATAAATAGTAACATAATAAGCATTCCGTCGCGTGCCTGGTGTTGGTTGTTGTTGTGGGAGTGAAAAGGAGACAGACAGGCAGACATACATACAGCGGCTCTCACAGCGCTGTCACAGAGCAGCAGCAGCAGCAGCAGCAGCAGCAGCAGCAGCAGCAGCTCCATGTTCCTGCTGCTGCCGCGGTGGAAGAGGAAAAGAAAAGTTTTGTTGTCGCCGCTGCTGAATCACACTGAGCAACAAACACACTGTTTTCTGTGTGTGGTGGAGACCTACTACTACTACTACTACTGCTGTCTTGTTGTGTGAGTGTGTGTGTGTTTGAGTGAGTTAAGTGGGAACACGTGTGTGTTAGTGTGTGTGAGTGCGTGGGGACCGACCGACCGACCGAGTCGACCGACCGTATAACAATGTCCAAACAAGTGGCCCAGAAGAAGAACCACTGGACCTCGCGGGTCAGCGAGTGCGCGGTGTGTAAGGACGCGCGGACGGGCGAGCTGAACGTGCCCCTGCTGGGGGGCGCCGAGCACGGCCAGTTCGCCGTGGTGGGGACGCTGCCCGCCGCCGAGGGCGACGGCAGCAGCAACGCGGTGCTCTACAAGCACGGGAGGCTGGTGGAGGGCGGCATCCTGCTGGAGGTGGAGAACCTGTCCGTGTCGGGGCTGCCGCTCTACGACGTGCACACCGTCATCAGGAACTGCAGGGGGGCCGTCCGGCTGAAGACCGTACGGCAAGGTATGTAAGACTGGCTGCTGTGGTGGTCCGCCATTCATTCATTTCATTCATTCACTCGTCGCGACTTTTTTGAAGTCACATCATTGTTGTGCTTGTTAGTGGTTGTAGTACTGTAGCGCGCGCACACACGCGCGCGCGCGCACACACACACACACACACACACACACACACACACACACACACACACACACACACACACACACACACACACACACACACACCGTTTGTATTGATTGGATACTGTCCGTATTGGACGTGTAAACGGCACAAAAAAAGGTTCTGGGGAACTCCCACTGTTGTCACATATTCAATTGATCAACAATATAGCATTAGCAATTGATCAACAATATAGCTATAGCAAAACACCAAAATGCAATATCATGATTAGCCATGCTTCACATGACGCACGACAGTCCTGTTTTCAGGGCATCAACAACACACACAACACTATCTTATACAGAGTAGTAAAGGGGGCGGGGTGTGGACAGTGAATGGCAATATATGCCATCATCTTTCTATCCTGAAAGATGTTTTTTTTTTCAGGCCTGTTATTAATAATAACATCCAAGGGGCACGTTGGGCACAGGCCCAGGGACCCCTGAGCTAGGGGGCCCAGGGGTCCTTGAGCATCTGTGTGACCGCAAGCTCAGCGCCCCTCCATAAAAGGAGTCACTGTTATTAACAATCAGGTTGATGCGTTTAAACAGTTTGCATTTAGTAGACTTAGTTATTTTGGCTGTTTATTATTTTAAGCAATCCCTAGCTGTAAATCCTGCTGAAATGCACGTCAGTATCGCAGGCCTATATATGTCATAATTGATATCCATGTGTGCAGACACTAGGAAGAAAAATGTTCCGGTGTAGAGGGGGGGCCCTTCGGCTGGTGGCGGCCCAGGGGCCCATTTCTAGATCCTTCTATGGTTATTATGAACTTGAAGGGCTGGTCAGGTGTCAGGGAATTCCACACGTTGGTGTCAGTGCCGTAGAAAGATAATTAAGTTGACCCCTGGACCAGAGGTGGGCCATAGGTGGTCCCTCTGTACCAGCTGTTGTATTCTGGCTATGGGTGTCGCTTGCTGCTGGCTGTCAGGGTCTCTTTCGTCAGTCAGATATGAGGGTATTGTGGGCAGAAAGCCCCCCCCTTTGATTATCTTCTTGAAAGCCCGATTCCATTTTTAATTGCTTAAGTCTATCTTCTATACCCTGAGGCCATCCTAGCAGAATGTGTTGGAATTGGAAATAGGTGGGCTGTGAGTGTGGATTGTACGTGCATGGCCCCCCAGGCCCCAGAGAAGTGTGATTTCATTTTACGAGCAGTAGAATATGGTCCACATAGCAATAGTTAAGTTCATCAATTTCACAGGCTGCAGTAGTAGGTCAGGGATAAGGGTAGCATGAGCTACTGTAAGCTGAAAGCATTTTGGCCCTTGCGTGATTTGGCCTAGACCGGCCCACCAACCAGCGCGTGATGGATCTATTCTACCTGGTATACCTGTAGTTGGTTAACCAGATGTAACTCTTTGAGAGCGTAAACATTATGGACCCTTATGGACCCTTGTGGGCCCATTTGGTTTACACTCTCAAGAGTTAAAATATTCATCTAAATCGGCCCAAGTCTAATTACAAAATGTGGAAGATTAATGGCCATTTTGATCTGTATGTTTGACTGTTTTATTTCCCAAATCCAGCCTGGGATTGTGGACCAAAAAGCAAAATAAATCTTTAGGTTTGGGGGTCTGTTGGCTAAAATGTCCTCAAATGGTGGTCCGTAGCTCAGAATTCTGAATGAATAGTGAGCCTTGGGATCAAAAAGATTGAAAACCAGTGCTTTTAATCATACCGTGATACCACCGGCCCCCTACGGGTCATGGCCCACCGGGAGACTTCCCTGTACACTCCCTGTGGTCAATCCGACCCTGTTTTGGCCTATAGAGAGGCGGGACCGACTCAGGTAGGAGGGTGCCCTGAATTGATCTCACAGGACTGTCGGTCGACCCCACGAGGCTTATATAGTATATTGAGAACCGAGTCATTCGCCAGTGGCGTTGCACAATGCACATTGTATGTCGGAGCGATCTTAGACTCTATGATCTGTATCGTATGATAAGATCATAGTTTAAGATCGCTCCGACAGAGCTAGACGGGGGTCGTAAGGTTGAGTGTCTGTGTGAACGCTAAGAGGTTCCCTCCCCCCCAAAAAAGGGGTAGCAATGAATAACAGTGGTGCACAGTCCTTATTGTCACTGTTATTTACAAGGGGTTTATTCATTTTGTGTCCATAAAATAAGGAAGGAAGAAAAATCCCCCTGTGTAGGGGGTTCCTTTGACTTGTGGCGGCCCAGGGGCCCATCATTTCTAGATCCGTTTATGATCGTATCTCCATGCATGGCACCACATATACTAGACCACTGGAGACTAGATGACTTGAGGCCTTTTTGGTTGGTTATACCCTTTATTTCATCATATTGTACTGATCCCGGAAAATGCAATCGTTCTCAAAGTGGAGCCCGGGGAGTTCCACGGAGGTCATCTTGTAGTCTTCCATTTATGGCCCAAAACCTTTTTTCTTCAGTGAAATACACATCAGTCTGGGGGGTCTGTGACGTGAAAACAAATTATTTTGAGGAGAGAACCACTGCTGTAATGAACAATAGCAGCGGTGCAGGCATGAACAATGATCAGGCCAGTCAGTGTGTGTACTATAGCAGGGGTTTTCAACAGGTGGTCCGGGGACCACCAGTGGTCCCTGAGAGAGTTCCAGGTGGTCCCCAGATAAGTTGGTTAACCAGATGTAACTCTTGAGAACGTTAAAAATGAAACCAAATGGACCCTTGCGGGTCCATTTGGTTTCATTTTTACACTCTCAAGAGTTAAAATATTCATCATCTGAATTAGCCATTTTGGAATGTATGTTTTGCTTGTTTTGTTTCCCAAATCCAGCCTGGAATTGTGAACAAAAGCAAAAGAAGTCTTTAGTTTTGGGGTCTGTGGGGCTAAAATATCCTCAAGTGGTGGTCCGTGGCTTAAATGCTGAATAAATGGTGGTCCCTGGTGTCAAAAAGGTTGAAAACCCCTGTACTATAGGGCTGCGCGGGTCACATTGGCCAGCTTGACTCAGCAGCATGGGCCAGGCATGGCTTTGACGCTGAGCCATCCTGACAGCTTCCCGGTGTGGCAGAGAGCGCGCTGCCGGCTGGGGATGCCCGGAGCTGGGGCTCTGCCAAGTTAGCCAGCGGTGGGGGGGGGGGGGGGATGACAGAAAAAGAACAACTACCCCTGAAGGACAGATGGCGTATTTATAACCTTGCGTAAACAACAAACAGCTGCGCGGTATTATAACGTTGCTGCCTGGCTGCTGCTGTCGTAGCAAAAACCTCTTATCATTTTTTTTGTCCTGCTGGTTTGATGCTACTGTGTATTACCATACAGAGTCACAAAACAAAAGAAGCATCGAAAGTAGCTTGTAGACATGCTACTTTGGCGTACACGGATAACCCACTGCGGACTCGTCACATCCAGTAGTATCACTCTACCACCCCCAAACCGGCTTTTTTGTTTTCATGGAATTTTGTGGCAGGTGTGTTGCTACTTTACTGTAGCTTTTAATTGGTACTTTTCATATTCCCATAATTGTAACATTTTTAGAAAAGCAATAAGCCACTCCAGGTCACAGGTTACCGTAGATTTTGTCCCAAGGAAGCTTCCCCGCGATAAAATCCATGCTAACCTGCTTCCTCTTGCTTATTTCTTTAATAGTTTTATCGCCAATCACGCGCTCGTCGTGTTCTTACCGTGGGGCAACGCTCGCCGAACGTGACGAAGGCGCAGAACACGACGAAATGTAGATTTCATTCTTTAATCCATCTTTTAGTCCCTGCGCATCATCTGATAAAGATCCCGTGGCTGACTTTCATTTGGGACAGGATGGGCAAATGGGACAATTTCCCATTGGCACCCATTCAATCCAATGCATTCAAAAGCATTTCCTGGAATCCGCCCCTGAATGTCATGGAGCATACAGGTAGATCCACTAGGGCTAGAAATCACCGCACTCGCGGTAAATTAGTTAATATATATGTCTTAAATCAGTGCAAAACAAGCTAAACCACTAGTGGTGTAACAGGCAGACGCACTGCACTGTATTGTACAGTAGGCTTTAATGGCTTTGTAAAACATGTCATCCAAGTGGGCTCAAACAATGTGCAGCCTAGTTCAGTCTCCTTTCATCTGCTTCCCTCCACTGTTGTTCATGAACATTCCAGACAATGAAGAGGAAACTGGCGTCTCTTGGCCAATCGTCTCTCTCTCTCTCTCTCTCTGAGCTCCCGGTGTTCCACCAGGGCCCGTTTCCAGATCCCATCCTGGGGGAGGGACGGGTGGAGGATGATCTTTTACAGTGTCATGTGATCAAATTCCATTTCCAATTCTTAATAATTCATGCTGTCTGGGAATTTCCCCTCCCTAATCAGCCTTAATTGGAGAAATATGTTTAGCAACAGGGGCCATCTGTAGACTGTAGAAGTGACCTAATTCTACCGCACAGCCTCTTCCACTTAACCAACAGTGTCTTAATAAAGCACTGATAGCCAGAGGATTTATTGTCACGGCGGCGGCGTACTACGGCGTGCCGTGCCGTGCCGGGGCCGGCCTCGCTCTGATCGGATTCACGATGCTCACTGATTGGCGTTGATGACTGCCATGACTTAAAGGGGAAGTCCACCCATTTTCAACATTGACATAATATGTCATTAGTATACCCTAGAGGTGCTGGGTGGACATGATAAAAAAGTTCCCCTATTCTGTGTTCCAAAGAAATGGAGGTCTGAAGAAAACCACTAACATGGTGAAACATCTTGATGACATCATCAAGATGTATTTTCACCATGTTAATGGATTTTGTACGCTTTTGTACGGTCTCAGAAAAAATGTTGAGAATGGGTGGAATTCCCCTTTAAAGAGAGCATATGCCAATGTCGAGAGTTCCAAGTCGGAAAGGTTTCATCATCAACTCTCCTCAAGTCAGTCATGTGAGCCCGTGAGCGTGCACGTGCACGCACGCACACCCGCACACACACAGAAGCACTGACATAGAGCTGATAAGAGTTCTGAACCGATACTGCTGAACTGATTGTAGTGTTTGCTCAGGGTATCGTTGGGAGCTGGGAATGGTGCATGCACGCACACACACATGCATGCACACTCTCTTTTCTTTTTGATAAACGACACCATTCATTCACATATACTGTATTGTCCCGAATTCAGACAGACGACTATGGTCATAAGATGATCACCATTTTTAAGACTCATTTGTGGAAAAAAGAACATTGAATGTTAAATACGTTGTAGTATAGATCCTGAATATACAACCCCAATTACTGTACACATTAATAAATAACTGGGAGGGCACTATGCTTCACAGTTTCAGCAATTTGCCTGCATTCTCTCTATACACAGGAGACAACAAAGTAACGTTTCCAAAATTTCCCACTCTTGGGGATAGTTTCAGAATTAGGTCGGTGAAGTCTCCCAAAAACGCTGTCTTGTCTCTGTGTGGCACAAATGTTTAATTAATTGTGTGGTTAATGCAGAATACGTGGTCATCTGGATGGCACCTCTGTCTCTGCAAATGCTTAGTTCCCCCATAACTTTGATATAGCACATACCCCCACCAGTTCACAGACTCTGCATGGCCACATTAGTCTGTATTGATCCTAACCCAAGCTGTGGGAAATCATTAAGTGGATTATGTAAAAGCGGCTCCAACAGAGTAGTTCTACACACATATGGGTCTACTACTACAGCACAGTACTAGAGTGGAACACGTTCCATTACTGGAAGAACATATTATTCCTAGGCCCAAATCCAGGATTGTTTTCAATATGTAAATTGTGGTTTTATATTATGCACAGATACAGCAAGGTACTCTCTCTTAAACGGCTCACTTTGTAGAATTGGAAATAACAATCTTTTTGGAACATTGGCGGGATCGTAAATCAGTGGTTTTCAACCAGTCGTGCGTGGACCACCAGTGGTCCTTGAGAGGGTTCCAGGCTAAATGATGGAAAGTTGGTTAACCAGATGTAACTCTTGAGTGTGTTAAAATGAAACCCAATGGACCCTTTGGCATTGGCATTTGACATGACATCTGGCATTTGACATTACATCTAGCATTTGACATTACATCTGACATGACCTAATCAATGTAAACAAAGCTATTCCAGGCGGCAAAACTATTAATCTGCATTGTGCAAAGTGCTATATAGACAAACGGAAAAGAGGAGAGTACTGTGCATGTGCATTATGGACTACTTCCAACAGTTGTAAAGTGTTCTGAGCGTGCACGATGCACATCCCCTGGAGCTCAAAAAGAAAAGATGTCTCTGCACACTGTTATAAAAGCTCCCAAAAACTTTATTACTGGAACGGTCAAAGAAATATGAGAGAGTGTGCAGACATCCTCTTTTTATGTACTCCCCGAAATATGGAGTTTTGTTTTGTTGGTTATAATGTATGCATGCTGTTCTTTGTGTGTGGGCACGGCTAATGGCACACAGGCACAAGGTCGGCAGCGTTTTTTTTATGTAAGGTGGCCTTTTAGTAGTCGCAGACGCGCAGCGGTCACCTGCATTGCTCTTGTCTGTATATTTTTCAGTTTTATTTTTGGTCCACCTACAGTAGCTAGCTGCGGTATACTGCAGGGCTGTACGGGTGTCATGAACAATGCCTTAAAGCTCGCCTGTAAATTTTCTGGAAGCAGAAAATGTGTGTTGTCCAGTAACTGTCCCCGCCCTTCTCCATGAGTAGCTTGCTAGGCCTCTTGCGTGTGTGTGTGCGTGTGTGTGTGTGCGCGGGTGTGTGTGTGTGCGTGTGCGTGCGTGCGTGTGCGTCACTCGCACGCTACTATACTTGTGATGACCGAATCTCCCCAAGTACGTTAAGAGTTGTAAAAAAGTTTCACTTTGGGATTAGGATCAGGATTTCACAAGTTTTGTGGTTGGGGTTTAATGAGCCCTTTTCAAATCCGCACCCTTTGGGGCGGGGTTTAGTCACTGTCCTCTGCCAATCATCCAAATAGTTTAGCAACTGTTGCTATGCAGGTCAAACTTTCCTGGTCAAGCTTTCTCAGACCTTTAGCTTTATGCATGCTGCGTGTCTGTTGCAACTTCAACAACATCTGATGTTATTATTGATGCTTTACTTGCCTAATAAAGTTTTTTTAACCGAAAATGGTATGGGTGCGACTTCATCACCCGTGTCGCGAAGCGTCACGGGTGATGAAGTCGCACCCATACCACTTTCTCTTGCCCCCCCGCCCCCCCAATTGGGAAATGTTACGTCCACCCCTGCATTCATATAATCGTTGTCTTAAAATGTTGATGCCCTCACAAGTATATAGTAATATAAACCTGTGTGTGTGTTCCTTAGCCTTGGCGTTCCATGTGGTAGTGTTTATTTCCTCCAGTCTCAGTAGGAAACACAGGGCAGGCCGTCTCTCTCTACCTTTGTATTCTCTGACAGCAGTGGAGCTGCTCCACTTCCTTCCTCTCTCTGCTGCTCCTACAGCCTGTACTACGATCTGGATTTAATTTGGTGTGTGTGTGTGTGTGTGTGTGTGTGTGTGTGTGTGTGTGTGTGTGTGTGTGTGTGTGTGTGTGTGTGTGTGTGTGTGTGTGTGTGTGTGTGTGTGTGTGTGTGTGTGTGTGTGTGTGTGTGTGTGTGTGTGTGTGTGTGTGTGTGTGTGTGTGTGTGTGTGTGTGTGTGTGAGCGTCTAGGTAGAGAGTGTGTGTGTGTGTGAGCGTCTAGGTAGAGAGTGTGTGTCTAGGTAGTGTGTGTGTGTGTGTGTGTGTGTGTGTGTGTGTGTGTGAGCGTCTAGGTAGTGCGGTGTGTGAGCATCTAGGTAGCCAGTGTGTGTCTAGGTACTGTATGTGTGTGTTTGTGTGTGTGTGAGCGTCTAGGTAGTGTGGGTGTGTGTGTGAGAGTGTCTAGGTAGAGAGAGTGTGTGTGTGCGTGCGTGTGTGCGCGAATGAGAGAAATACAATGCATATCTGTATAGTGTAAAGTAAACAACCAAACAGTACTAAGGCCACTTTTACAGTCAGAAGAGAAAGCAGCCATTTGTTGCGTTTGTGCATTTTGAGTGAGTGTGACCACAGAGAGGAGAAAACGGCAGAGTCAGTCCACATCGCCTACAACAGCAACACACCAGCATGCTGCCCGGCCAGGGACCACCCATCATGTGTGGACTTCTTCTGTCCCAAATATGTGTCAAACCATACGGCTCACACACCGGCCTGTGTATTAGCCACATGCAATGGCACCGTTGCAACCTCCTCAATATGGAGACTGATCCAAGTACCGTAGTCCCATACAGGGGTTGACACTAAGGTCTCCGAGGCACTTGCCCATCGGGCAAGTGCAAGTCAGGTTCTATTTGCCCTCAGGTCATGGTCACTTGCCCCCCAGGTTCCAGGTGGTCCCCAGTTAAGTTGGTTAACCAGATGTAACTCTTGAGAACATAAAAATGAAACCAAATGGACCCTTGCGGGTCCATTTGGTTTCATTTTTACACTCTCAAGAGTTAAAATTCATCATCTTAATTAGTCATTTTGATGTGTTAATTTGCCTGTTTTGTTTCCCAAATCCAGCCTGGAATTGTGGACAGCTAGAAAGCAGGGAAAGACACAGAGGCAGAGTGCAATGACCGCCTTCAAGACAAATTTATCTTGTGTTGTGTTATAGTGCACTATGTTGCACACTTGCCCGATCGGGCAACCAGGTAGCAGTCTTCACTTGCTCCACCATTTTTTCTACTTGCCCCGGGCAAGCGGGCAAGTGTTAGTGTCAAGCCCTCCCATAGATCAGAACTCCCATTAGTCCGAACATGCGCTGGAAATCCACTATCGGCTGCAACGTGCTTGCGGTTATGGTGACGATGAGGGTTAGAGAAGGGTTTAGGCGTGTTTGTAGCAAAACCCTACCCTAAGCCTAAACCCCCCCCCCCCCCCCCGACCCTCAACCTAACCTCACAGACCTCACGGTGGTTGAGGGTCGGGGGTTTAGGCTTAGGGTTACGGTAGGCTTAGGGTAGGTTTTTGCGTCTCGTAGTTTCGCAACAACGGGAGGTCGCAACAATGGGAGGTCGAAATAATGACATGGCGCCCTCAATGTGACCCATACTTTGTGCAACCTCATCATCAAAATCGATGAGTACAGCCATAAGCAAGTGTACTGTATGTCTGTCGGATCCATGCAGTCTGATGCTGATTGACCTAGTACTGGGGCTGTGGCATATGTGGTCTGAGCTGTTTTGCGCTTTCGCCCGTTGCTTTGAGACATGTAAACAATAGTGAGCGATGTAAACAATAGTCCAATAGTGGGTAAAAAGGGAATATTTTTTAAACATCTGGTACGGGGGTCATTTAACTGACAGTTGTTAGGCTTGTTCTCATAAGATTCAATACTAATGACATAATTTATAGAAAATCCTCTGGGGTTTTTTGCAAACAAATGATATCAAGACAGTTGATGGTTTCAGTTTTTTAAAACAAATTTGACCAAAAAAGCCTAAAACAACTTTTGGAGCCAGACAACTGTTGTAAATCAATCACTCCAAAAGTCGTAGTAAATCTGTCAAGGATCCAAACAAGCATTTTGAAACGAGCTCAAAAACTGGCAACTGCCAACTAACAATATTTACAAGCTACTTTACGGACCAGCGAGCCCCTGCCCTAATGTTGCTTAGAGTAAGTGGACAATACATGGCAACGGTGGTTTGTCATCATCTCCCATAGGGACGGGACACAAAAACAGTCTTCCTGTTGTTGATTGCAGCATTCCGTTTGTCCAGCCTGATTAGCTGCAGTGTGGCCTGTTGTATGGAGGTCTCGATGGGTGTTCGTCACACCCGCCGCTTGCAGTTACACACCCTGTCAGGGGGAAGGACTCACTGATTTACAGCACAGAGAGAGAGTTGTAGGGAAGAGGAGGGCGACGGGGAAAAGGCACATCCATCGCCCCCCCCTGCAGAGCTCCTGTCAAGCCCGGATGTAACATTTCCCAATTGGAGGGGGGGGGGGTGAAAATGGTAGGGGCACGGCTTCATTGCCTATGTCGCCTGTGTCAGCATCAATAAATAACATCAGTTGTTGTTGAAGTTGCAACGGACACGCAGCATGCATAAAGCTAAAGGTCTGACTCAGAGTTTTCTGTTTTGAATGACAAAATGCTGTTGGTTTAGTGGTGCCACATTTGTTGTTGGTAGCAGTAGTAGTGTTTCTAATCATTTTAATTTTAAGAACTAATTTGGAATATCTTTGAAATGTGTGTTGTTTTTCATGCCATCATGTTTTGTCGGGCATTTAGGGGGGCATTGCCCCCCCATGCTCATGCCTAGATCCGGCCCTGGCTCCTGTACGTTATCAGTGGTTAATCAACCTTTTCAGGCCGTGACCCCCCCCCCCCCCCCCCCCTTTAAAACTGCTCACCCTGATAAGCACATGGAATGTATAGGAGCTGAAGCATTTGATATACTCGGACTTGGTTTAACAGCACTGCAAGCTTTAAAAAATATATCATTATATATATATATATATATATATATATATATATATATATATATATATATATATATATATATATATATATATATATATATATCATTATATATATGTATATATCAGAAATTTATTTTCTTGTAAATATCTGTTTACTGTATATGGGTGATGGGAACAGACAGTGCAAAGAAGAGACCCAACCTGTTCTCCAAGTCTGCACATTCCTCCAAGGTTGTGATGCCACTAAGATTTTCCGATTGGCTTGGTTTGGTTTGAACAGCCAATTAATGTCATAGTAGCACATATAAAAGTATTTTAAAAAATGTCTTTGGCAATAGTTACTAGTACTAGCCTGTGAAAGCAGTTATATCACCAAGGAGTGGATATTATACAGAGAACACAGTGTGCTCCCGGCCGGCCCGTGTGTTCAAGGCTACTGTGCGCTGTAACTATTATAACACAAATGAGCCCCAAGGAGAGATCTCTGGAACCAAACGCTCAGAAGAACAACATCTGTCAGCAGGTTGTAGCAGGATCAATGGTCACTGCTTGAATCTATCCCCGGCGCTTTCTTCTTCTGTCAAACGATGAAATGGCACCCAAAGTGCTTTGGGTGTCAGAAGAATAGTCTAAATTTATCTTGGGAGCTTAACCCTTTCTTAATGTTTTGGTGTTCTAAGCATTATTTTATACTTTATCCTTTCAAAAAATAGCAGATCTACAAGCTCATAGCGCGCCACTGAGCTATGACCCGTCACTGACTCTGACTGAAACATAGACTTTACAGAAAAAATAGAATGAAGTGTCAGAAACTACAATCTAGCACCGGAAACTACAATCTAGCATCACAATCTACAATCTAGTGCCAGAAACTAGAATGTAGTGCCAAAAGCTAGAATGTATTATCAAAAACTACAATATAGCATCAGAAACTACAATCTAGCGGCAGAAACTGCAATCTAGCGTCAGAAACTGCAATCTAGCGTCAGAAACTACAATCTAGCATCAGAATCTACAAACTAGCGTCAGAAACTACAATGTAGTATCAGAAACTAAAATGTAGTATCAGAAACTAGAATCAAGTGTCAGAAACTAGAATCTAGTGCCAGAAACTAGAATGTAGTGTCAAAAACTAGAATGTAGTGTCAAAAACTACAATCTAGCATCAGAAACTACACTCTAGTGTCAGAAACTAGAATCTAGTGCCAGAAACTAGAATGTAGCGTCAGAAACTAGAATGTAGCATCAAGAACTAGAATCTAGTGTAAAAAAAAAAACTAGAATCTACTGTCAGAACAAAATAGGCTAATATCTAGCTGTCTCTGTCTTATATTGGGCTTCAGTTCCCCTAGAAGACTGCTAGTGTGTCTCTATACAGTGGAGGATGACTTGACAAAGCTTCTCCGGAGGAGGCGGCTCTGCTTTTTACTCCCAACACTGTCAATCCGGCTGTCTTGTTAGCATAATCCCACCGCTGTGAGTTGCGGCGATTATCGCTGTTGGTGTCATTACCAGCCTGTAAACGTGGTTAAAACGAGTGGTTAAATATTCTTCTTCTAACCATTCTGTGATATTTACTGAGCATATTTATAATTATGCATGCTCGATTAGATAACATTTTTGCGTGTTGTAGATCTGATTATTTATTGGCCTAAACTAGCAATAGAACATGGTCTCAGATGAGCGTTGCCACGAAAATACAACGCAGCCTTTCGAAATGAGCCCCTTTCCACGTAGTATTTCTGGAAATCGAGTCCTTGACATGTGTTGCTGCCCACCCACCACCACGGACTAAAGAAAAATCAATAGGAATGTCTCTTAGGTAGCGGTGTGTAATTGCATTTCCTTTTTCCTAAACACGGTACCTTTAATTATGGCCTGTCTGACTGCACAAATCTCATTACGGTGCTGTTGTGTTCATCACAAGCGTGCACCAGTGGCGGATGTAACATGTCACATTGGGGGGTGGGGGTGGGGGGGGTGCAGACAGACAGGCAGCATGCATAAAGCTAAAGGTCTGACTCAGAGAGTTTTCTGTTTTCAATGATGAAATGCTGTTGGTTTAGTGGTGACACAGCTGTAGTTGGTTAGTAGCAGTAGTAGTGTTTCAAAACATTTTAAATATAAGCACTTTAATTTGAAATATCTTTGGTTGTTTTGCATGGCATCGTGTGTGGGGGGGCAGACTGGGTATTTAGGGGGGCATTGCCCCCCCATGCCCATGCCTAGATCCGCCCCTGGCGTGCACACTGATGCCTGCACAGGCCACTGCCAGTGAGAGGATATCTTTGGCATTTCCTACAGGGACAGGCCAGTGCTGATTAAGCTGATAAGACCCAAGTGTACACAGACGGACAAACACATTCGGGTTCCCTTGCTTTTGTCTGAAAAAGCCACCATTCAGTGCCAAGAAAACTGTGTACCTTTAAAACTGTGTATGCGCTGGCCTCTCCCCGACCATCAGCAGTCTATCCTGCCCAGCAGCATTGTGGCCTCAAGGCCGTGGATATCCGTGTCAGTCCACCTGTTTGTTTGTTTGAGTGATTTTAAAGGAGTTTGTTTTGTTGTAAAAAAACAATCACGCTAACCTGAGTCGACAGTTGAACCTGGACGACCCTCCAGGCTCCACACACACGGTGGAAATGAGACGCACATGTGGTCAATTATTTTCTTCTTCCTTCTATTCAAGTGCATCTCCTTTATCCTTCCTCCCTCCATTCAGCCTCCATCTATTATTCCCTCCACACTCTTTGTTGTATGAATATGTGAATTGTGATCCCTGTCATGGGGATTTGGGGTGTGGGGGGAGGGAGGGGGGTGCTGGCTTTCCTAATCTACACTGCTAATGAAAAGATAGATTGCATCGTTGTTGTATGGTTTGTTATGTACAGGGTGTGACTGAAGCAACGAGACTGCTTTATTTGGCTGTTTTACCACATGAAAGCACACAACTATTTCTGGGATTCGCTCATTAAATGGTGAAAACGGCAGATCTCCATCCAAGCTCGCAACACATCACACACAGTAGTGACGTGTGATTTCGTTTTTTGCATTGACTTTGAGGTTAAAGCGGCACTATGTAATTTGCCTCTTCTTCTACCCCCAGATCTGAGTCTCAGGGCTTGACACTAACACTTGCCCACTTGCCCGGGGCAAGTAAAAAATGGTCGGGCAAGTGAAGACTGCTACCTGGTTGCCCGAACGGGCAAGTGTGTGACTTTTGTGTGTTATACACATGGGATAATTTTAAAATAATAATTTGTCGTGAAGGTGGTTACTGCGCTCTGCCTCTGTGTCTTTCCCTGCTTTCTAGCTACAGTATATCTCCTATCTCTCTCCCAGGTCCATTTGGTTCCAAAATATCATTTTGCTGGGTCTGTGACCACTGTGGGAACCACTGATTTACACTGATTTACAAGTTGAATATTTATTGTTGCTGATTGTGAGATTTGTGACTTAAACAAAACAGTCTTTGACTGCAAAAGGAAATGTTTAAAGCACCAAGTAGAAAGTAAACCTAAATGGAAAAATTACAATATATTTTGGGGTGAAGTGACCATGACCTGAGGGCAAGTAGAAACTGTCTTGACAGTTGGCCATCGGGCAAGTGCCTCAGAGACATTAGACATTAGTGTCTGCCTCCTTGCTCTGGCGATGAATCAAATCTTGACCATTTCTGGCCAAAAGGTTGTGTCAAATTCTTTGTTTAGATGAGACATGACCTTTGGCGCAGTTAAATGTTTCCATCGCAAGAGCAGAGAGACAAAATTCATCCTTGACTCTATGGGCTGTTGGCCAGTTGTACCCCCCCCCCCCCCTGCAGTGCAAAGTGTGTGCATGTGCACATCTTGTGACTGGGGGGCAACCAAATCACCAAACGCTCTTTTAACATATTGTATACTTTGCATTTAAGTTTACTTTCTACTTGGGTGATTTAAACATTTCATTTCGCAGTCGAAGACTGTTTTGTATAAGTCACAATCAGCTGCAGTAAATATTCAACTGTAAATCAGTGAATCCGATAGAGGTCATGACTCACGGGTCTGTGACCCTAGCAAAATGATAGTTTGGAACCAAATGGAGAAATAGGAGAGATAGCTAGAAAGCAGGGAAAGACGCAGAGGCAGAGCACAATTACCACCTTCAAGACAAATATATCTTGTGTTGTGTTATAGCGAACTAAGTCGCGCACTTGCCCGTTCGGGCAACCAGGTAGCAGTCTTCACTTGCCCGACCTTTTTTTTTTACTTGCCCCGGGCAAGCGGGCAAGTGTTGGTGTCAAGCCCTGCCTACTCTACCATACAGATATGCTAACGTGTTTTAAGTCACATAGTGAGGCTTTAAAGAAAATGTGTATATTGTTTTACACTGTGTTTTGTTGATCTGCCAATTCATAAGTAGTACAAGTCACTGTAACTGGAGGCTTGGGAGAAGGAGGAGAAGAGACCTTGGAACCAGATTTGAATTGGGGAAGACAGGCCAGGATGGTCACATGTGTTGGTGTTTATGTGCAGGAAACTAGCACAAAAAAGAAAGAAAGGGAGAGAAAAAATAACATTGTTGCGGTCGCTCTTCCAGGAAGCGTTTTGCTAATTGACCCAATCAGGCTTTATCGCTCCCCCCGCACCCCCGCCCCAGCCCTTGTTGATCATCACCCCCCCCCCCCCCCCCACGTGCCGGCAAAAAACACTGGCAAAGTCTACACATTTGGTTTCGGCGACAAATTAAAGTGCCAAAAGAAATTGGCCGGTTGAAATCGATGTGCGTTTGTTTTTTGTGGACAGCTGTCATTGAATCTTGTTATAGTACCCACAGCGTGTGCGTGCGTGTGCGTGTGCGTCGTGCACTCACACATGGCGCGTGTACAATTCAGGAGTTTCCTCCAATTCTTCCATCTGGAAATGTGGTGGTAGGTCCAAGCGACTGAGACCCAGTGTTGCCAACTTGGTGCATTTGTCACTATATTTAGCTTTTTTTTTCCAGAACCCCCCCCCCAGCGCCAAAATGAGTGAAAAGCTCCTGGCGGAAAATCTAGTGCTTTTTGGCTGGTGAGTTGGGGCGAAATTGATTGACAGGCGCCAGAGATAAAACTCTCATTTTTCACCATTTTTCCTCCTAAGTGGTTTTCAAACAGTGGTCCCCAGGCTAAATGATGGACAGCTGGTTAACCAGAAACCAAATGGACCCTTGCGGGTCCATTTGGTTTCATTTTTACAGACAGAGTTATAATATTCATCATTTGTGTGTTAGCCCAAGAATGTAATGTTCATTACATTCTCTAGCTGTGTGCTTCCGTCTCTAGTGCTTCCCTTCCAGGCAAGCACCTAGCGCATTTAGTGCGTTTTGGAAGTGCCACTAGTGCATTTTGGATTTGACAGTTGGCAACACTGCTGAGACCAGTAATAGTGGTAGTAGTAGCAGCGGCGGACTGGCGGTGATTGAGAAAGCATGTGCATCCTGTGGTTCTATAGCAGGGAAACTGTCGGTGAAACATTGACTACTGTAATCTGTTATGATACCGGGGGCGTACGCGCACGAGGGTGGGTTTGTAGTGGGGGATCGTATCCACACGTCTGTGTCATCGGCGTCACAGGTGGTCTCTTCCAGCTGATGGATGCTCAGGAATAACTGTGCCGAGCAGCTGAGAGCAGAGTGACACGAGTTCACTCACGGTGTGCATGCAGCATACTGTACATGCCATACATGCTAGTCTAGATCAGGGCTTGACACTTAACACTTGCCCGCTTGCCCGGGGCAAGTAAAAAAAAATGGTGGGGCAAGTGAAGACTGCTACTTGGTTGCCCGATCGGGCAAGTGTGCAACTTGGTGAACTATAACATAACACAAGATACATTTGTATTGAAGGCAGTCATTGCACTCTGCCTCTGTGTCTTTCACTGCTTTCTAGCTATCCACAATTCCAGGCTGGATTTGGGAAACAAAACAGACAAATAACATACACATCAAAATGACCTAATATTGTAGATTCTCTAGTTGTATAGACCTGGGCTAATTAAGAAGATGAATTTTAACTCTTGAGAGTGTAAAAATGAAACCAAATGGACCCGCAAGGGTCCATTTGGTTTCATTTTTACGTTCTCAAGAGTTACATCTGCAAAATTTACAATATATTGTTGGTGGGCAAGTGCCTCCGAGACCTTAGTGTCAACCCCTGTAGATGTCCTATATTTTGTCACTATATTTTCATCCTGCTAAGTAGGCTTTGTGGCCTTTCAACATCGACTTATTGTATGGTTGTCGCGATCTGATCACGTGATAACAGCTGTGGATATTACAAGAAAGTCCTGTATTATCTACTACAGTCCTAATAAACCCCGGGACATTATAACTGGCCATGGAAGTTCACAGGATCTACTGAACGTGAAGGAGGCAGCACACAGCATACCTGACCCAGAGGCTCAATTTGGCAGTTTGTCACATTCACTAGATCATTTGTGGCCAGATGTAATGTCCTGGGGTTTATTAGAACTTAAAAATTTGGAAACAACTACGGTATGTATTTAAGACCATGTTCGAATCCCCCCTCGCATAGCTAAAATGCCTAAAGAAACCATTTTTTTTTAAATTAACATCCATATATTTTTTTTTACAACAACCTAAAACATGAACCTTGGTTGAAAAAAACTAAATTTGTACTTTAACTTACGAGCAAACTCCGAAAACTCCCATAAACTTGGAATTGTATCATCGGTATATTATTACTGTATTTTCCAGAATTTAAGGATCACACCTCGACATTTACGGGCAAATTACCCGTTGTCCTCGCCTATCATGCAGCGATTGTTCCAATTGTTTATAAAACGGAGCACTTGTGTCGCCGGGTTGAATCCCAGCTGAAATCACAAATTGGGACTTCTTTGCCTGGCAAAAGGTTTCCAGTCGTGAGATTTTATTATTTTAATTTACTGTTTATTATGATTTATTTTATGATATGTGCGATGGCTCCAGGCCTGATGCCAAGCATTTCTCATCTCGTAACTTTCCACTTTTCTTTTTTTTCCCACTGCTCCCTAATGACGCAGTAAAGTGTCAGTCATCAAATCCTATGTTTTGGTTTCACTGTTTATCCACAAGCTCCTTCCAGAAAAGACACATAAAGCTCTTTCTTGCTGCTGTTAACCAGTTCCCTGAACCATAATTCATTTACCAGTATATGGCTTCATCTATCACTGATGTTGAAGTAACAGCTTTTGTTGGTGTTAATCAGCTATAGTGTAAACTGCCGTCACTAAAGTGGCGTCACTATTTTATGTTGTCTACCATTTAAAAATAGCATAGATATTGCACGTTCTCTGTTAAAAGATGGCAGATATATTTGACATGACAAGGTTTGGGAAGCACTGGTGTAAATGCAGCATCAGTGACAAAGAAGTCCAGCAGATCTTTTGGTATTTTTAAGCATTTGTTTGTTTGCCTTTGTCTTAAGTTATGAGCATGCCCAGTCTTGCTGTGACCACGTCTATCGGTCCATCTCTCTCTATATCTCTAGTCCTTGGGGTCAGCTACCGAGGCAGAGATCTAAGAGGCAAACACCATTTACTCCTCCATCAACACCTCCTTAATGACTAACACTCCTTATCTTGACCAGGCATGATGGGATGAACATCACCCCCTGTTTGGTTTAACCCACTGGGAGGACTTGGGATTGGTGCTTGCCGAAAAGGACATTTTATATTTTACACATCTTGACGCCTATTGTATGCTCTCTGATGGTGTACTGTGGTGAAATAACTATTCTACAAACTCAAAACGTTTTTGCAGCGATTCTAGAATCAGGTTTGTCATGGGGAACCTGCGTTGATTAGTTAACAGAAGACATTGAGTTGATATTAGGAAATTCAGTCTGCCGAGTCAGCCCACACTTATAGTTATTCTCATACGTATTCATTAATTATGCACTACATTTACTAAACATTTAAGCTCGGCTAAATTGTGTAGTGACTAAAATTGGCAGAGCCCTAAATGGGCGAGGCATTAGTGTCGGCATGCTAGATGGAGAGAAATTTATCGGTTCCGAGATGCATCGCAATGTGGATGAGCATGATCGCACATCGATGCAGTGTCATTACATCATTGATTATAGCCTGCTAACTATTATCGTTGATTTCCCGATTACTTCCGAAAGGCGGCGTCGCAATGAAATGCGACAGCGCGTTAAGTAAGACATTGGTTCTCAAAGAGTGGTCCATGCAGCCGCAATGTTGGTGAGTTGAGTTTGACTTATCTGTTTAGATCAGGGGTGTCAAACTCAGATACAGAGTGGGCCAAAAATTAAAACTGAACAAAGCCACAGGCCAAGTTTGAACAAACTAACCTTTTAAAGGGGAATTCCACCCATTTTCAAAATTTTCCAATGTCAACAGTGTGTCAACAGGGGTTGTCACTAACGTCTCAGAGGCACTTGCCCATCGGTCAAGTGCAAGTCAGGTCCTACTTGCCCTCAGGTCATGGTCACTTACCCCCAAAATATATAGTGAATTTTGCATTTAAGTTCACGTTCTACTTGGGTGCTTTAAACATTTCGTTTCACAGTCGAAGACTATGTTTTGTTTAGATCACAATCAGCTACATAACTTGTAAATCAGTGGTTCCCACATGTGATCACAGACTCAGGGGTCCGTGACGCCAACAAAATGATAGTTTGGAACCAAATGGACCTGGGAGAGAGATAGAAGAGATAGCTAGAAAGCAGGGAAAGACGCAGAGCGCAATGACCACCTTCAAGACAAATACGTATATCTTGTGTTGTGTTATAGCGAACTAAGTCGCACACTTGCCTGTTCAGGCAACCGGGTAGCACTCTTCACTTGCCTAACCATTTTTTTACTTGCCCCGGGCAAGTGTTAGTGTCAAGCCCTGGGTGGAAATAATCTGTAACATAAAAAACGAAGGTTGAGCAAGGGGAAGAGAGAAAGTTACAGGCTATTTATATTGTCCTACAGATGTAGTCGGTGGGATAAACATGCCAGACCCATTCAGTGGGGTATGCTCCATTAGATTGTTCACAAACGCACACAAAGAAAAATGAATGCCATTATATTGCGTGCTCTGACTGCTGGACACTTAGGAGGTATCTGTCGGAGCGTCACGCTCTGTCTCCTAGCCTGTAGCTACAGCACCAGTCCAGCTGCCACTTGGTCAGACATGGCAATTTCCAGTCTGTTTGTTTTCTATCCTGTTCACAGAGGTCAGGTGTGCTATTTCACGAAAGGTGGATTAGCAAATCGGGGATTTAAGCAAAAACCAGGCTTATTAAAGCCTGGTCTGTAGAGCCTGGTTTATTCTGTTCCACTAAAGCCAAGCAAGGCTTAAAATGGGAGGATTTAGCAAGCCAGGATAGTCAAGCCTGGCTAAAAAAACAGCTTGGCTTTTTCTTTCTAGACCCCTTTGGTAGAAGGCAGAATCACTGATCCTTCTTCTTCGTGGGGTATTATGGAAGCTGCCATCCTTAATAGTTGCATTACCGCCTCCTTCTGTATATCTTACTTAGTAGAAGAACTTCTGTCTATCCCACAGACTTACTGCTACATTGATACAAGGACTTAATCTTCTAAGACAAATACTGATGCCATAATAGATACATGTATTTCCACACTCACTCAAGAGGGGCCACAATGCATATTACTGCCATTGCCAAAAAATAGAGCTTGTAGAGTGTCTATTTTTGCTATATTTGAATTGAAATCCTGAATAAAAATCCTCATATTTTTAAATGGAATCCTTAAAAGTAATTTTCAATGCTATTATTTATACCAGTAACTTTATGAACTTTATGACGCAGTACTATATGTAGTATTGTATGACACAGTACTGTACTCAAAGTACAGTGAGTACAGTACAGTATAATACAGTACAGTACAGTATGTACAGTACTGTATGATACAGTACAGAGCATAGAACAATACAGTGCATTGTGGTGCAATACAGTATGATACAGTACAGTGCATAGAGTACAGTACAGAGCATTGTGGTATAGTACTGTACAGGAAAGCACAAGGTGGTTCTGTACTGTATCATACTGTACTGTACTGTACTGTACTGTACTGTACTGTACTGTACTGTACTGTACTGTACTGTACTGTACTGTACTGTACTGTACTTCACTGTATTGTACTGCATCATACTGTACTGTGCCATATTGCACTGTGCCATACTGAAATATGGGACTTATGATTTTTTTTAATGACCAATATGGTGTTATTTATTGATCTGCAATATGACTGCAGGCTGATAAATAAGGCAACATAAACCCATAATAATTGAAGAAGTGTTAAAACTCATTGGTTTGTAATCAGATTGACTGTCTAATGCCCAGTAAAGACATCAGGATTAGGTTAAACCTGACTGTTAGCCTGGTCCGTAGCAGGCTAGGTCCATAGCATTAGTTTCCATGGGAACTAATGTGGCATTGCTTTCATGAAACCAAATCAAGCCTCAACATATCCAGGTTAACTGGTCAAGTTAATCTGGCAAGATTAACCAGTTTTCATGAAACCGAATGAACGCTAAACCAGGATATAATAAACCGGGATATCAGTTAAATCCTGGCTTTTTCCCTAATCTACCTGTTCACAGAGGTCAGGTTTGCTCTGTCAAGCTTAGCGACGGCGGCCTCTCCTTCTCTTTAGTCCTGTGTACACGATGGGGAGTGTCTTCTGTTCTATTACCAACAGACATCTCATTGTCTTGTGAAATCTTTTATTATTTTCTTTTTGTATGGTGCCTTTTCGTTTTCCTTGTTTCTTACACTGTACACATTATACATACTCCCCCCTCTTATAGGCTGTCTTTATCCTGATACGTACTCATTTTGAGTTTGAAAACTAGGGATGTCCCGATACTGGATCAGTAACGGGACATCCCTTTCTTTCATATCGGTATCGGTAAATACTGTATGGGTATCGGAAAAGAATCTGTATCGGCCCTTATTTGTCACTATGGGGTCATATATCAGCAAATATGCCAGACTCACCACAGGTCCATCACAGGGCTAAGGGGTTGGCACTACCGCCATTAATGAAAAGGTTGGGTCATGTGGAGTTTGCTTTGGATTTGCCCAAGTGCACGTTTGAGTGAGCACCCTGATATTACCATTTTTTGACATTTAGGGTGGAGGCAAAGTTTATTTGTTTATTTTAGTTATATATGGCAAGTATAATCTTTTAAGCCATATTTGTCTTATTGGCCAGGGATCCTTTTAAAATTGGTATATTTTTAGTGACATCACTGAATAGGAGATCCTTAAAGTGCCCATTCATGCCCTCCATTCAGACACACACAGAAAATCACAGCACTGCTAAAACACCCAAAAACACCCAAAAACATTTGGGTGTAAAAATACACTGGGCATGGTAAAAAAAAAAAAAAAAAACACCAACAATCTTGAAGAATGTAAAATTCATGTTTGAGTCCCTTTTAATTGCAATTAAGTGGCTGAAATGAGCTCAAATTCACACCATGGTGTCTTTCTTTCTTTGCCCATATATGGAAGCTGTGACCCAGGGTTACGTCCCAGGCCTGTTGGCATCACGCCCATACTAGCAGCCAAGAATCCTATAAATGCTTAACAACGACACTGTGCGTGCGTGCGCATGTGTGTGTATGTGTGTGTGTGTGAAAGCTGAGGCTTACCACATTAATTGCATACCGTCGATGCTATTCTCGACCCGTTCCTGTGGCCCATGTGTTTTTAGCTCTGCGTTTGCGGGTCAAAGTGAGCGTGGGATACCGACCGACCGTCCGCCCGCCCGTGGGGTGGGGTGGGGTGGTTCCATTTGGCAGCACCGCGCCTAGCACCAAGGGCTTAACGCAGATGCACACGCGCTCGCACCCTCGTCTCTGGGTCACAGACGCACGCCCTGGGGTTAAATACATAGGCTTAATGCACACAGGGCCTGGCATGCACTTATGGCGTCACACATACCACACGCACACACACACACACACACACACACACACACACACACACACACACACACACACACACACACACACACACACACACATACTACACGCACACACACATGTTGCTACCATTCAGTGTTGCCAACTTGGCACATTTGTCGCATATTTAGCTTTTTCCCAGACCCCCCCCCACCCGTCATTGCGCCAAAAATTAATGAAGAGCTCCTGGTTGAAAATCTAGTGGTTTTTGGCTGGTGATTTGGGGTGAAATTGATTGACAGGTGGCATAGATAAAACCCTCAATTTTCACCATTTTTCCTCCTAGGACAGTGGTTTTCAATCAGGTGGTCCCCAGGCTAAATGATGGACAGTAAGTTAACCAGATGTAAGAGTCCAATTTGGTTTCATTTTTACAGTCTGAAGAGTTAAAATATTCATCATGTGGATTAGCCCAGGTCTACACAACTAGAGAATATACACATTACACAGTATACGATTAATGGTCATATATTCCCTTTCAGGATAGCACCTAGTGCATTCTAGTGCATTTTGGATTTTGGCAGTTGGCAGCACTGCTACCATTACCTTGCATTGGTAGTCAGGAATGCTTTGTTTACATAGCTGGAGGATTTTTTAGAGACCGGCCAGTTTCTGGTCAGGTGTCTGCTGTGTGTCACTGACAGGCTTTTATTGGCTCCAGAATGGCACACCCGCTCCAGTTTAACGTTCTAGTCAGTCTTCAGCTCTGTGTCTCATCCAGCAGGGGCGGATCTAGGCATGGGCAGGGGGGGGCAATGCCTCCTAATTGCCCAGTCTGCCCCACCAAACATGCAAAACAACCCAAGATATTTCAAATTAAACTGCTTATATTTAAAATGATATGAAACACTACTACTGCTACTAACAATAACTGATGTTATTATTGATGCTTTACTTGCCTAATGAAAGTCCTGTAACCAAAAATGGTATGGGTGCGACTTCATCGTCCATGGCGCGAAGCGACACGGGCAATGAAGCCCCACCATTTTCTCCTGCCCTCCAATTGGGAAATGTTACATCTGCCCTGCATCCTTCTCTCGAATGATACGAGAGCGCACAAATCAACATGGCTCCTAGAGCAGCTGTGTTTACTTCCTGTTTCAGTCCGAGTAGAAAAGCACTGGAAGTTTCTGAATGTAGTTCCTATCATGGCATTCGTGCAGTACCTTGTAACAGGGTGGCACCAAGACTGTGTTAATGTAGTCAACTGAAATGTATTTTGCGGGCCTTGATGCTAGATGCGTCATTATTTATTGATGCTTTACTTTCCATGATAAAAGTCCTGTAACCAAAAATGGTATGGGGGCGGCTTCATACCATTTTCTCCTGCCCCCCCAATTGGGAAATGTTACATCCGCCCCTGTCATCCAGGCTCTTTCCTCTTCGACTCTGGGTTTTATGGAGAGACAGCTGACACCGTGACAACACGCTGCTGCTGCTGTGTACTGGAGCCAAGAGAACATCAGAGGAATCATTGACATTATGTCGTAACGTCACTTTAATGGCTATATGGTTTCAGTCAGAAACCTCTTATCTCCTCTACTAACTCAGTGGTTTTCAACCTTTTTGGCACCAGGGCCCACTATTTATTCAGAATTTGAGCCACGGAGGACCACCATTTGAGGACATTTTAGCCCCACAGACCCCCAAAACTAAAGATTTATTTTGCTTTTGTTCACAATTCATCATTCCCGAGAAGAAGAAGAAAAAAAAGACCATTAATCTTCTACATTCTCTGGTTGTGTAGACTTAGGTTAATTCAGATGATGAATCTGTTAACTCTTGAGAGTGTAAAATGTAATATCATGAGTAGGCCTACTGAAATGGACTTGGTCTCGCTTGAACTTTGACATTTTTGACATTTGGCACTCATTGATTGCACTTATTGTTATTATTGCACTTATTGTTATTGTGGTTATTTATTCTATTTATATGTACATATGCCAGCGGTGAAGCTCTAAACTACATTTCGTTGTTTCCTGTAAGCAATGACAATCAAAAGCAATAAAATCTATCTATCTATCTAAAATATAGCACTAGTAATCAAAGGCTGCTGTAGATCTTTGTCAATGGCAGTGGTCATAACTCGATTTGATAAGCATAGATCTATGGCAATAGCAGCAATAAGAAAGATTGAAAACAGATATAGAAGCTCGCAGAGCATCATTTTGTCTGCTGCTACGTCGTATGACTGTTGCTTTTGAACATTCTTGAGATATCTTGATTTATTTATGTTTTGATACATATCTAGGGGGGTCCTGGGGGAGCACAAAACATTTTCAGCTCGGAGGGGATGGGTGGGTGGGTGGGTGGGTGGGGGGTTAGGGGGTCCCCCAGTCAGGAAGCAATGGAATGGAATGTGACAGTGCTGCCTGGGAGCCACTCTGCTTATCACACTCATTCAAGCTTCCTCACAGCTGTTTTCACTGATAAGCTTTTTGTTTGGAGCCGTCGTGTACGCACGCACCGTACGTGTGCACGACAACCTATATAATGTCCATCATCTGTGTGCAAAATGCACAAAATAGAGCCATTACCTGATTTTTTTTTCACATCCGTATATCAGCATCTATGCAGTACATGTCCCAATTTCTTTTATCCGCTTGGGAAAGATTCCCAAATCTAAGCTAAAAAAATGGGGTTGTGGTGGAACCACAAGGTTTCACCACCATAGTAGATAGTTTCTGAATAGTGTGTGTGCTTGTGTGTTAGCAGCGCTT
Organism: Benthosema pterotum; assembly: GCA_039105355.1. NCBI lineage: Eukaryota > Metazoa > Chordata > Actinopteri > Myctophiformes > Myctophidae > Benthosema > Benthosema pterotum. The sequence continues at coordinate 13,016,588 of CM076971.1, read as the reverse complement.
AGCACACCTGGCATGTCCTCAGCCATAACCAGTGCCACAGATTATGACAATTACGACATTCCCGTTGACTTCATGGGGAGCTATCCATTGGAGCTTCTTCTACAATCTACATAGACAACAAATAGGGTCAAGTCCTGTACCTCGAAGTAGGCAGAAATGCTTTGAACTCAGCCATGGAATGGAACACCCTCGACTTTGATCATCTTAAATAAATCTATTTTAGAGAGAGAAATTTATAGTCATAGTACCACATGAACATTAAAGAGACTTTAAAACAGGTGATATGTCACAGAAATGCGCTAAACCAGCTCTTCGTTGCGCCATCCTTGTTGAAAACAATGTATTTCCAACTGCAGCTTGTCCCTCTTCACTTCAGGCTGCATGCTCAGTTTTCTAGCCCCATCAATGTCAAAACTCTCTCCAATATACTCTATGGCAATAGTTTTCAACCAGTGGTTTGGGGACCACTGGTGATCCTTGAGAGGGTTCCAGGTGGTCCCTTGGTTAACCAGGTGAAAAGTTGGTTAGCCAGGTGCAACTCTTGAGAGTGTAAACATGAAACCGAATGGACCCTTGCGGGTCCATTCGGTTTCTCAAGAGTTAAAATATTCATCATCTAAATCACCCCACTTAATTAAGAAGTCTACACAATTAGAGAATGTAGAGGATTAATGGTCATTTTGATTTACTGTATGTTTGCCTGTTTTGTTTGTGAAAATCCAGCCTGGAATTGTGGCCAAAACCGAAATTAATCTTTAGTTTTGGGGTCTGTGGGGTGAAAATGTTGCCAAATGGTGGTCTGTGGCCCAAATGCTGAAAACCGCTGCTCTATGGCTCTGGCCATATCCCCACACCGTTGGGATCGGGGGGGTCTCACTGCGTGCCTGTCCCAGTGCGGGGGATGACTCAGCATTGCCAAGTGGACCGAAATCCACTGGCAGCTGTCTGTCCCCTTCATCACCCCGTTTACATCAAGACGAATTCAAATCAAACGCCTCACAAAACCAAAACAGTAAAAGAGTGTGTGTGTGTGCGTGTGTGTGTGTGTGCGTGTGCGTGTGCGTGTGCGTGTGCGTGTGCGTGTGCGTGTGCGGTGTATGGCATGGGCGGATGTAACATTTCCAAATTAGGGGGGGGAAGAGAAAATGGTAAGGGGGGCGGCTTCATCGCCCGTGTCGCTTCGCGCCACGGGCGATGATGCCGCACCCATACCATTTTCAGTTACAGGACTTTTATTAGGCAAGTAAAGCATCAATAATAACATCAGTTGTTGTTGAAGTTGCAACAGACACGCAGCATGCATAAAGCTAAAGGTCTGACTCAGAGAGTTTTCTGTTGGTTTAGTGGTGCTACAGCTGTAGTTAGTTAGTAGCAGTAGTAGTGTTTCAAATCATTTTAAATATAAGCACTTTAATTTGAAATATCTTGTTATTTGTTATTTTGCATGCCATCATGTTTGGTGGGGCAGATTGGGCATTTAGGGGGGCATCTCCCCCCCCATGCCTATGCCTAGATCCGCCCCTGCCACACACTGCCTTAGAACTCCACAGGGAAATTAGAATGCCTCTGTCTTAATTCAGGAGCTCTGGAGAGCCCAGTACTAGTAGAGCTTCTTCAGGACAAGGATAGAAAAACGAACGTCTGTGTTTTGCTGGCAAATCCCCTGCCTGCCTCTTTGGCTGCCGATGGATCTCTCTCTCTCTCTGTCGACAAAGTACCAGTCAGTGATTCTCGATGTGTTAAGCAGATTGGTGCAATACATCATCAGTACAGGAAGTGTCATTTTCACAGAGGGGTGCATGGAGTGGGTTGATCATCAAGAGAGAGAGAGAGAGAGCGAGAGAAATCATATAAAAAGGCATGCTGATGTTGCACATTTGCTTTTTCTTTTTTTTCTTTTTTTTTTTTACAATGATGCGCTTGGCTAGGAGAGGGAGGGAGAGGAGGAGGAGGGGGTCTAATTCCAGGACCAGGCAGGGGTGGATCTAGGCATGGGCATGGGGGGCAATGCCCCTAAATGACCTGACTGCCCCACCAAACATGATGGCATGCAAACGACCCAAATTTCAAATGTATTTCAAATGAAACTGCTTATAAATAAAATGATTTGAAACACTACTACTGCTACTAACTACCGTTGTGGCACCACTAAACCAACAGCATTTCATCATTGATAACAGAAAACTCCTGTAGACCTGTAGCCGAAAATGGTATCGGGGTGGTATGGGGGTGGCTTCATCCCCCGTGGCGCTTCGCGCGATGAAGTCGCCCCCATACCATTTTCTCTTGCCCCTCCAACATGTTCTCTAGCCCCCCCCCCCCCCCCCCCCCCCAAATGGGACATGTTACATCGACGAAGAAGAGATGAATTCAGTTTGACAACTGGCGGGACCCTCCCTCTCCCTCGTATCAGCGAAATCTAAATTGATAGGCTGGTTGGTATCTGGCGGGGTAATATACTGTATACACTATACAGTATGTGTCGTACAAACTGGCCCCTATCTCATCACCAGCGCTGCCGAGAGATGAGAGGAGGGTTTAAATCTGTTGAGCAGGGCCGGATCAAGATATGGGTGTGTGCAGTTGTGTCACCACTAAACCAACAGCATTTCATCATTGAAAACAGAAAACTCTCTGAGTCAGACCTTTAGCTTTATGCATGCTGCGTGTCTGTTGCAACTTCAACAACAACTGATGTTATTATTGATGCTTTACTTGCCTAATACAAGTCCTGTAACCGAAAATGGCCTGGCTGTGACGCTTCGTGCCACGGGCGATGAAGCCGCACCCATACCATTTTCGCCTGCCCCCTCAGTTGGGGAATGTTACATCCACCCCTGCTGTTGAGTCAGAATATGTGTGTGTGTGTGTGTGTGTGTGTGTGTGTGTGTGTGTGTGTGTGTGTGTGTGTGTGTGTGTGTGTGTGTGTGTGTGTGTGTGTGTGTGTGTGTGTGTGAGAGAGAGACACAACACAGTACACACCACAGTACACTCACTAGTCACTACACACCACACACATCTTAGCCGGAAAAAAATAGGCCACATTAAACCTTGTGCCCCTATTTAGGGCCTGTAAATGTTGCATTTATATAGCGCCTAGAGTTCTGTTCGGTACTGTACTAGTGTGTTGTTGTTGTTGTTGTGGTAAAACATGCACGAAGGGTTCGTCTGTGATTGTGCGGCACATCCTTGTCCCTGTTATTCAGAGTTGAAAATCAGGCTTATGTTGTCGTTTTGGGGGTCCTTGACATGAATACGCTTGGGAACCACAGGGCTTAGGGGAGCTGTTGTTTTTCTTCAGTTCTTTCTCAGTCCATTGTGTGTCCTCTGTTTGTCCAAGTATAGTCCCAGCACTACTTTTTTGTGTTGTTTTTGTCGGTTGACATTTAATTGTAGATCTGACATTTCCGGCGAGGCGTGTCACGCGTGATGGGGGTTGGGACCTCCACGCAACACACACTCTCATTGGATTAGCGAGCGCCATGAGCGCGCCTGGTATTTGAGCCAGCTTCACATCTCAATGCGAAGATGAAGGTGAGATAAGGTGTGTGTGTGTGTGTGCGTGCGTGTGCGTGTGTGTGTGCGTGTGCGTGTGTGTGTGTGTGTGTGTGTGAGGGCCCAGGGCGGGTCTAGGCATGGGCATTGGGCATGGGGGGGCAATGCACGCAACTTCAACAACAACTGATGTTATTATTGATGCTTTACTTGACTAATAAAAGTCCTGTGACTGAAAATGGTATGGGGGCGGCTTCATCGCCCATGTGTGAGATAGCGATCTGTTAACATTTGAACACAAGCAGGCCCATGAGGAGGTGAGCTGTGACAGATGTTAAGGTGATTGACAGCTTGCATGCTGGCAGACAGTACAGTAGAGAATAGTACAGTAGAGTGTAGAGTACAGGGGTTTTCAACCTTTTTGACACCAGGGACCACCATTTATTCAGAATTTGAGCCACGGACCACCACTTGATGACATTTTAGCCCCAAAGACCTAAAACTAAAGAATTCTTTTGGTTTTGTTCACAATCCCATTTTGCAAACAAAACAGTGTAGACTTCTTAATTAAATAGTGCTAATTCAGATGAATATTTTAACTCTTGAGAGTGTGAAAATGGGAACCAAATGGACCCGCAACGGTCCATTTGGTTTCATTTTTACATTCTCAAGAGTTACATCTGGTTAACCAACTTTCCATCATTTAGCCTGGGGACCACCTGGAACCCTCTCAAGGACCACTGGTGGTCCCCGGACCACCTGTTGAAAAACAGTAGGGTGTAGAGTATACTGGTTCTGTCTTGTGGTTGAGTCTCCTGCCATCTGACACCTGCTGTTGAAGGAGTAACACTGGGTGGTGTCTGAGGTGGTTGGCGAACTGGTGGGTGGAATGCTGGCCTCTCTCACAGAGTTCCTAAGTTTTCTTTTTATGTCCCTCACATTTATGTTCCATTCCGCACCCTCAAAGCACATTTAACTGGTTCGGTGGTGCTTCAAACATTTCCACATCAAGGAGGAGGCCAAATATTTCATGTATTTGGCCACCGGTCATGTCGAATTGCTGTTTAACTCAACATTTGCTAGTTTACAGTTAATTGATTGTAGAGCACCTTCCATGCGATTTAATGAGATGTCCGAGATGTGTTTTGATTGACGTTTTTACTCCATTTGTGACCGCAATGGTCGCTTCTCAGAAAGAACCAAACCCGGGGTGGTATCGAGGGAGCGAATCTGGTCTAGCACTTCTAAATCTCTTCGGATTGGGAATACGCCTGCTAAATGCTTAAGATGTCAGGTAGCGCCTCCTCCCTCTGGTTTACCGATGAAAACACACAGATAACGATTTTAAAACCTTCCTTGACGGCCACCAAACAAACGCCCCCTTTCAGTCAGTCAATCAGTCAGTCAGACACGGCACACACAGTGAAGTTAGGGTAACCAAACTAGGGCTTGACACTAACACTTGCCCGCTTGCCCGGGGCAAGTAAAAAAAATGGTCGGGCAAATGAAGACTGCTACCTGGTTGCCCGATCGGGCAAGTGTGCAACTTGGTGCACTACACAAGATAACACAACACAAGATAAATTTGTCTTGAAGGCAGTCATTGCACTCTGCCTCTGTGTCTTTCCCTGCTTTCTGGCTGAATTTTAACTCTTGAGAGTGTAAAAATGAAACCAAATGGACCCGCAAGGGTCCATTTGGTTTCATTTTTACGTTCTCAAGAGTTACATCTGGTTAACCAACTTAACTGGGGACCACCTGGAACCCTCTCAGGGACCACTGGTGGTCCCCGGACCACCTGTTGAAAACCCCTGGTTTAAAGCACCCAAGTAGGAAGTATTAAATGCAAAATTTACAATATATTTTTGGGGGGCAAGTGACCATGGCCTGAGGGCAAGTAGAACCTGACTTGCATTTGCCCGATGGGCAAGTGCCTCGAAGACCTTAGTGTCAACCCCTGCCAAATACAAACTGTTCATTTGAGGGACAGAAGTGTTGCATGTGTGGGACAATGGCCTTTATGCAGCCAAACACTTCCTGGTTGTGCTGGCAGTAAGGGATCCTTCCTGTCAGCAGACTCCCATTCACTGTGCATGTATTGGTTGTGATTTTGTATGAATAAAGTTCACTTCCTTAAACCACACTATTTCATTTGATAATACCATTTCCTAGTTCTTCATAGTTTGTTTTATTTGTGGTGTGCTATTGACATGATCACATGAGTTAGAAATGTCTAAAATCTTCAGTTAAAATCATGAGTACTTCATGGATTTCTCCAAGTGTTGCCATGTCCGCTTTTTATAAGCAACCTTTTCAGTAAATCTGCTTGCAAGTAATGACAGTTTACTAGGTAGATTTTTAAGGCTTGTTCCATATCTGTGATTCTGCTCAAATGAACAATGAGTCAAAGAGCCCCCATGTTCCATGCATCTGTGCACACAGATCCCCATCTGTAATTTTTTTGTGCCAAGCCAGGTTTTTATTTTTCATCTGTATAAAACAAGAATTATTTTGGAAAATATCAAATCTATCAGATCACAGTGGCACACTTTGAGCTTTCAGATCTGCTATTCTCAAGTAGCTGCCAATATATAGTCTTAGAGTATAATGCATAGTATGTAATGTACAGTAGATGTATAGCTCATGATTGACTGATTGCTTATCTCTCTCACACAATCTGGCAACACCGGAGCAAGTGCATTGTTCCAGATTGTGTGAGAGAAATAAGCAACCATGGTCTATGACATGGGGTTTCAACTGATTGTGAACCAGGGACCACCAA